>JAYKAV010003110.1:739365-1070192 GCA_035582835.1 Phoebastria nigripes
CTGTGGTAATCTTTGGAGCTGTGGGGGATGTACGTTTGAACCTCCTCTGGCTGAAAGGCATGGAGAGCCTAGTTCTCCTGCTGCATCTTTGCTGAAGCGCTGTGAAAACAGGCATCTCTTCTAGTCTTGTTCTAAAAAAAAAAAAAAAGCAGGGGGGTAGTTAAAGCTGGAGTATGGGTCAGCCAATGTGATGGTGCACTGATGATTTTGAGACTTGAATTCACTTTGATGTAGGCATTTCTGGGTGACCCAGAGTGAAGTGTTTGTGTCTCTCAGGCACAAACAACATAGAAGAAACTCTCCTCTTCTGGATTTCTTTTTTACTAGCCTGCGTGGCTCCCTGCAGATAGCACTTGTGTTGCAAATCCCGTTTTAAGATACTTAGCTTTCCTTGTACGCTGTGTATGGTGCTCAGGCATCTAACTTAAAGGCCCTGGGTACCATAATAAATAAGTCTCTCTGGTGATGCCTTAATTGGTGAATGCAGGAATATCCCAGGATTTGGAGGTGTTTGGTTCTGCCTTCACCACGTAGCTGTCTCCTCCCTCCTGCATGTGGGTTCCCATGGGCCAAAAACAGTGCTAAGGCTTGTTCAGACCAGGTTTCCAATTTAAATGAGCAAGGGACCAGGGCTGTTAAGACATGAAGTGGTGTGTGCTTGCCACTCTGTGTAGGTGCAGTCTTATTGAGGAAGGCCCTCAGTTTCCACAGTACATAACTTTTCATCTTCTTGTAAAGCTTGCTGCTGGATAATGATACTAATTTTCCTTCTCAAACCTCCAGTCTCAAATTACTGTTGAAACAAATATGTGATTTTAAAAAACAAGACTAGTTTAGAGCTATATAGACGTAATAATGTAAAAATAATAATAATAAAAAATGATTCTATATTGACAAGAATATTTATTTTTAAAAAATTAACAACCTAAAATTCTACATTTGAAAAATTTGTAAAATTTCTCAAATAATTTATACTTACTGTAGTGAACTACCAATATATTAAAAGGGACAAAGGTATTAATTTGTGGAAGATAGAAAAGCATCTAAAATGTGTGTTTATTCCAGAGAAGGGGGGGGGGGGAAATTAGTGGGTACTGTTTTGTGTGCAATTCCCAAGTATATTTTAAAAACAACATTGAATTTTTATAGCCAAATTATATTTTGTGCTAACAGGGAGTTGGGGAGGGATGAATAATAGAATGATTGACAAATCTTTTAGGGCCTGATTTTACAAGATGCTGCACACCTCCTGATTGCTGCCAATCACTTTCATTTTCTTTCAGTCCATCCGAGAACATATGGCATTATTCAGATGGTGCTGAGCACCTTCAATCACAGTCCTCATAATGCCACAACATCCTCATTCTGTGCAAATGTGAGAATTGCTGTTGACATTTTAAATTGGAGGGTTATTTGGTCTTTGTCTGGACAAACTCCCAGCTGATATAAATGGATGTTCTGCCTGAGGAAGGATTGCAACAGTAACAATAAATAATCAATTTTATAAGCACTATTGTATATACACAAACTATGTGAAGTATCAATTCGGTTCAAAAAATTCTTTACCTCTTCCACTTCTATTTGATGGGAAAAAAAAAAAAAYGTTCTTGTGGAGAACTGAAGTTTAGTTTACTCTCAGTGCAAATTTTGAAAAGTGGAAACTCTGGATGTTATGTGCACAAGGCAGTTGATTTAAAGAGATCAGAAAGTTGTTTAATTTAAAAATAAAAGAAAAAAAATCAATTTCAACATACTGATTTGTCCTGCATTACAGTTACCTGTAGAGAACCTCTAGTCATGTCTATCTGTTTTTGATGCCTCTACAGAATAACTGTCCAGCATCCTCTGCCCAACCAATCAGAATGTAGGAAAATCTACCGATATGACGGAATCTACTGTGAATCTACCTACCAGAAGTATGTTGAAATCTGTGTGAGTCTTGCCTCTAGCTCGTGCATTTAGTGCTCGTGCTCTCCCGCTATTCAGAAATTACACGTGTGTTGAAACCGTACACTTCTGCTTGCGTGCAAAACCTCTACAGCAGGGACAGAAATATGTTGTTTAATTCTTTGGGATTGTGCTCTAAAAGCTAAAAAGCAAATAAAAAACCCTATGACTTTACTAAATCTCTTAGATATGCTTCTGTACAGTGCAATAAACAAGAACATATACACTAGAAAATCTAGGCAAAATGTATTGCACAGGTGCTTCACATCTTAGGGATTTGAAAGGTGTGATATGTATAAATTAGCTGTCACTTTTTTCAGTCGTGTAATGGAATGATGAGTTGTAATTTGCATAATCCTTTAAGAAGTCAAATTATACTGTCATGTAGCAGACTTAACATGCTAGCTAGGATTTCATAGCTTTGCGGCTAATTAGTATGTACCTTACAGGACAGTTAAATTGAAGTTGAGTCCTCTTGCTTTGCAGTCATTTGCCTTTGTCCGTTGCCCTAACAGAGCCCACTTTTGTGCATAACTCAAGATCGTTACCGGTGCTTCTGACAAAAGTGCTGTTGCTGTGGGCAGGCAAATGCAACGTGCTTGACTTCAGTTACTTTTGTAATCACTGAAGTTTCTATTTTACTGTAGTAAGGATTTAATAATCTCTGTCTGCATAGAATTGAAAAGTATATATTTGACAGGTATATTGTAGATGATTTTGTATTAATATATTGCAAATGCATTATGAATTTTCTGTCATCTCGCTGGATTTTGAAACTGCTTTCTGTCACTTAGTGTTTACTTTTCACACTCTATATTCTTGTTTTGTATCCCAGTGTTACGACTATCATCTTGTGTGTAACAGAGTTCACTTTCCAAAAACCCCTTAACTTCTAAAAATCAATTGTACTTGCATTGCAACAAAATGTTTCTTTAGCAAGGCAGTCATATTCATTATAATTTTTTAGGTAATATTCTCTCATCCACTCTTTTTATTCCATAACCTGCTATTTGTTTCCTGAATCTTTTCTTTTAGTAATAGGTACAACCACATCAGTAATAGCTGTTACTTCGGCGTAAATGAAGAGTATCATTTTGCTTTACAGACATGAGAGGAAAAGGGAAATCTAGATTTATCAATATAATTACAGCATCAATGTAACTTGGTGAGCCAAAAAGAAAATCTGACCTCTTGCTTGGCTTTTTTGTGATGGTTACTTTTGGTGTGAGATATGATTTATTCACGATTTTACATTGACTTACAAATATTTCTTGCACTTTTTGAATTTTTGATGCTTTCCGTTTCTATCTCTCCGAATAATGGTAGTGTCCAGGGTAACTGAAGCAGTCTAGATCTAGCATGGTTTTAAATGACACCATAGAACTTAACTTTAGTGGTTTTACTTTTCTTGTAACTTCAGTTCAGTAAGCGTAAAAATGTATTCATTTGTTTAAATGTTTGAAGCAGATTTGTTGTGTGCTATTTATATCAGTTTTTAAAACAACTTCAAGATTTTGAAACTTTGTGGAAATAAGAAAACTTGGTGCAGTTTGTCATGAGTGTTAAATACAGCGATAGCTTCACTCTGACCGCTGCAAAATAGTTGATTATCTTAATTTTTGAAATTAGGTAGAATTTATAGTCAGTATAGTTAAAAACAGCTAGCTGTGCTGACCACAGAATGGAATAGTAGATGTTCACTTACAAGTAGGTATACAATTGCAAATAGGCATTGGCTAAATAGCTTTTCAAAAAAAGGCAAAATCCAAAAATCAGACTGGTGATGAAACAGTGTTGGTTTTGACATCTGTTTTGTCATACCTGAAATGTGAATTTTGCAGTATTATAGCCCAGTTCACCTCACTTGTAAAAAGCATGGATTATTTTGGAAAACTAACAGCTAGGTCTTTCTGCAGAAAATATAGAGTGCTTTTTGATTAGTGAAATTTTCTCTTAGTACTTCTTCCACGCTATTTAAGTTCTCTGAGGCATTCTTTCTGTCTTCTTCCCAATGGATGTTTTTGGTACTTTTTCCCATAGCAATTTATTTCCAATGATATAACAAGAAGTTACTGAAAACTTCTCACTAATCAAGACCAAAAAAATCAAGCTATTTTCATGATACTTCTAAAGCTTATACGTTAGTGCTACAAGACATGTGAATGTTTGGTACTAGATGTTCATGTGCATCTCTTATGCAGGCTCAATTCATCCCCTGATTAGATTGGGGAAGGGAGAATGGATGTAAAAAGGCCACTGGTGGTCAACAGAAAAGGCTGTGTGACCCTCCTCTTTTCTGTAGGATAATTTCTGGGCTGGACACAAAACAGCAAACTACTTACTCTGAGAGTTAAAGGAATTTTAAGGACTGCCCATACAGCGTAGGACAGGACACTAAATCGTGGATTTGGGAGCTTGACTGTTTTTTCTCCAACCCATTTTAAAATTAAAAGAAGTATTATGCAGAGAGCCTACTCTGGATTTATGCTTAACTGTGTACCTACTAAAGGTATTTTGTGTAAAGCTACTTAGCAGTTGAAATCGAGATATTCTGATCCTTTCTGTAAAAATCTGAAAGGATCATACCATGATCTTCCACTCCAAAAATACTTTTCGGAAAACATTTGGGGAAGTAACTTTTTAGTCAAATCTTAGTGCTAATACATACTAGAAATAACAGTTTGTAAGAGTTCTTAAATCAGATCAATAAATACATCGTAGTACTATAAAAAAAAAAAAAATTGCAAAAAGCTTTTTGCAACACAAATTCCTGAGGAGCTGGATTAATGATTACATTAGCTAATATATATAAAATAGGCAAAATGGTAAATATTTTAATACAGCTCCCTCTAGGCTATTTATGATCCTCTTGCATGGGAGGATATAGATATCTAGCTGCCGCTAGATATCACACTTGGAACAGAGTGGAACACACAGTTTCAAAAGCTGTTGGCAAAAAAACAGATTCCACCCCCCACCCCCACCCCTATTGTCCACCACCTTGGTTGCCATGGGTCTATGTTGTTTTAGGTGGTTGAGCATGTTAATATGCTTTTTAAAAAGCTCTAAAGTAAGCTTGAAAAAACTTACAAATTTTTTCTGTGTTCACTAGTGGTAGAGACTAACACACCAAGCATTCTTAAAAGATTTTACCATTGTGTTTTTTGAAGTAGATGACATGTCTCGAGCTATGGAGGTAAAACCAGAGACCTGTCAGTTACTGGCCTGGAATATGGCTGTCCATCAACTCCTGAATATTTCCCCTTTTCTTTTCCAGTCCCCACAGCTGTGGCCAGGAATGTCCAGGCTCTTCTTTTGTGATTTCAAACAAAATTGACAACAGAAAGAAATATTTCTTGTTCAGTTCTAGCTACTTCACTGTAACAAAACTGCCAAGGTTGAAAATCCTTTCTTCTGCTTGCTCAGACACCTGTGGTTTGCACTGTTATTCACCTTTATGGAGTGTCAAACAGTGAACAAAGCTGAGATAGAAGATCTCCAGAGATAGCCCAAGAGGAGCACAGCTCCGTGCCCATGCTCCAGTTTTATTTGTTGCTAAATTACAAGGAGTAATGGCGTATCAAGAATAGGGTTTTTTTGCTTGTCTGCAGGGAGTCTCAGTTGTGTACAAGCAGAGGATATCTCCATTTTTTTTTTTATCTCAGCCTGGAAGTTATTCCATTCATAAAGTGGCCCTTCAGAGTATCACCTGGGTCGTGAGGGGAAATTCTCAGTTTGGTGGCTGTTGTGTGCTCTCTCCAAAGCAAGTGTGGAAGAATCATCTCATCCTCATTTTTTCCTGTCCATATTAAGCAGACTTAAAGGTCATGTCTCTCTTCAGGAGTATAGAGAATAGGGAAGAGTTCTACAGTAAGGTATTTCTTCTGAAATCAAGAGCATGGAATACATATGTAAGGAAAACACCTCACTCATTTAAATCCCAGAAATACAGCTATGGTCTTATTAGCTCTTTTTTCCTTCATTTCTCTGCAAGTTAGTGAAATGAGCAGAGAACAGAAGGCTCATTGATTTCAGTCTAAGAAGTGGAGCAATTTGTCCTGGAAGGTGTAGCTTGGTCATATACACATTATCAACCTGAGCCTGTAAATGCTCAAAACATCCAAACTTAACAGACCAAAATAAGCTCCCCTCAGACTATATGTTGACTCAAAACCATAAATATTTGTACAACTGAGAAAAGGAAGCACAAGGCTAAACCATTCCTGTCAGCCTCTAAGGTTTAAATTAAGATTTGTTTATTTATCAAATCAGTAAAACAAAACCAGAATTGCTTTGTATGCCCAAGAAATCTCATGGCCCAGCTAGACAACACAAATGAGAATATAAAACTTTTAATGGGCCAGATAGCTCTCCCAGGGTTTCTAGTGAGGGAATTCAACCAGATATAGAACACGGGAAGATGAAGGATTTCTCAGGGTTGTTGAAGTGGTCTGCAGGGCTCATCACCACCTTAATGTGGACAAAGCAGTAAAAGACCTGCAGAGGAGGAGCTAATAGTTCCAAATGGAGATTCACAACTTTGTCAAAGTGGGTTAAAACCCCCTGCTGGCTCCTCTGCAGCTGGGCTGCTGGTTCAGGTCAGTATAGTCATTTAAGCAGCACAGAGAAGTTGATAATGGCTGAGAGGTCATTATCTTTTTCCATCTTTTTGTTTCTTAGTGGTGGTGTTTCACATAAATTGACTTAGAAAGATGTAAGACTTTTCAGACTTTTTGTTTATGTATGCTGACTCATCTGATATCATATAGCTGAGGAAAAGATACAGTAGTCTGAAACAATTATTTTAGCTGCAGGAAAAACATGTAATGGGTAGGACAACAGGGCTGTCATTCAAGCTAATGCTGTAGCGTACACGAGTTTTTTTTTCCAACGATGACTTTGGTATCCCATGTTTAGGGTTTAACCTAAGAGAGAACGTACTGAAGAAGCTGCTATTTAGTTTGATCTACTGTAGTAAAATAGGAAGGAGAGGCCCCCATCTTCTTGCACAGTGGATCTTTCTCTGGGGCGGTGTTCCCTCACTTCACATCTCGATTTTTCTCCTCACAATGTGAATTTAATAGGTGTATTTGAAGAAGATTCTATGCATATCCTCTTCATAAATTTGACCTCTTCTTAGAAAATATCAGGAGTGAATAACCTAATTGATTCTCTATCAGCAAATGGCAGAGAAGCCACAGCTAACTCATGTAATGTGAGGCCTTTTAATATAAATCACCTGATTCTTACAGCCTTGATGTGAGGGTGCCTGGCAAAACTTTATCCCTGTTACAGCTGCCTACATCTGCTCTCACCTTTGTGTAGCTTTGAGTCTATCTGCGCGTTCTCTGTGCTGAGCTGTTCTAGGTGTCTTTTGCAGGAAGGAAGAAAGAAGTCTGTAACCAAGTTTAAAACACATCTAAAAGTGAGCCAAATTCTCCTTACACATAAGATGAGAGTGGGCTTTCTCTGGGTAAGAAATGAGATTAGCTGTGCCACTTTAAAATGATTAATGATCATGGGCTAGCATTAAGTTGAACATCTAATCCTTGGCTGACTGGAGCATTTGAGAGAACAGCACTCAAAAAATACAGTTTTTCCATAACAGAAATTTTGTCATACTTATATTTCTATTATGACACAGTTAGATATTGCACTGGCTTTAAAATTTTACTTTGAGATTAATGGAACGTAGCCTGAATAGAGAATAGATGCGATGTGTACATGTTACCTGAAAATTTTCTTCCACTGAATAATAAAGGGCCTTAGGTTTACAAAGTCCTATTCAGTTTATAGTTCAATACAAATTTTGAAGATTCACTTAAGCTTTGCAGTATCTAATTGTAATATCTATTCTGAGTTAAATCCTGAAGTGAATTTGGTATTGGTCAATTGACCAATTAGGCAATTACGTTTTGCTGTCTTGCACACAATCCATGTTAAACTGGCTGGGTCTTCAGGTCCCTTAACCACACCCTTTCAATAGGATATTAGTCACAGTCTGCTAATTCCCTGTTAAGACAGGTTTTTTGGTGTTCTACAGAAATTGTTTTTGCATTTAATTTTCTTTTCAGATATCAAGGGTTCTTTTTGTGTTTTGTGTTGTTTGTTTTGTGGTTGGTTTTTTTTGTTTTGTTTTGTTTTGTTTTTCTCCAAGTCGTGTTACTGGTTTCAGAAATGGAGAGATCAATTCACATTATCTGTGACTGAGCTACTCCGTGTCTTCAGCAAGGTTTCACTTTTCCCATGCTCTTTCAGTAACTCGCTGCTTTCCACAAATACAGAAGCATTAATACCAAGTATATCCAAAATATTACTTGGGGAAGCAGTGAGCAAGATAGCAAGTTTATTTGACTTACTAACAGTGTATAGAATCATTCCACAACTTGGGGGAAGGGGAAATAATTATCCCCCAAATGTAAGGAGTTAGCCAAATACCCGCCCTAAAGCTGATGTAACTGCCATGGGTTGCAGTAACAAAGATATCCTGGAGCATTTTAGGTATGCTTTTGAAAGGTAGAGTTCCGGCGCTTTGCCATCTTTTGATTTAAAAGAACAACATAAGGTAGTAACACAGTCTTGCAACTTCTGGTTCTTTTTAGAAGGAAAATGCTGATTATAAGAACTTCAGGTGAAAGAAAATCCTGCTTTTCTTTAGACGAACTGTACTTACTGTTATTTAAAGTATTGTTACCGTATTTTTAGTCTGAAGTTTTCTAACTTTTATGTAGCAGAAAGATACCAAATCCAGCATTAAGAAGCTGAAAAGTCCTCTTTTAATTTTCATGATACTCCTCAGTTCTTCCCCTCCAATTTAGATATTTGTAGACAGTAACCCAGTGATTGTTTATCCTCCTCTTTGACACAGGTTTCTCATTCTTAGCAAGGCAAGTTTTCCAGAATTTGAATGCTTCTTGTAGCTGTTTGATGAAGTCTTCCTAGTTTGAATAGTAGTATAGTTCATTAGTTGTTCCTGTGGTAGTGCTTAGGGATCACAGATATAAACTAGAACCACGTTGTTACATGCTGTTTGAAATGGAAAGATTCTCTGTCTCAACATCAGTAGTGATTTATATAATTCTTTCCTATTGCTACTCTGTGTTTGCTTCCTTGTACATCAAAGGATCTTTTTTGCTGCTCTAGTCAGGGTATTGCACTGTAGGCTAATATTAATTTGGTTATCCACCATCATCCATATGCCTCTTCCTAGGTTATTGTATTGTCTTGGTTTGGAATCTGTGCTCTTAGTTACTAGATAGACAGCTTTGTGTTCAGCTGTGTTAAAACACATCTTTTTCAGGTGAGCCCAGACTGCCGTGCAATCTGTGGAACTGACAACTCCCTGGTATTTACCATTTTATTATCTTTTGTGTCATCTGCAAATTTTACTGGGAAGGATTTTATGTTTTCTTTCACATCACTGATTTATTCTCCTGCACAGGTACTCCGTAGGGAATAAAGGGCTCAAGGAGTTCTTTCCCTGCATATGGTGTACTTCGGGTAGACTTAATCCATATTTCAGAGCTGCTGGTCATAATGGCTGGGAGCAGATTAGGGCTGCCGGCACTGATGAGTTGCAACCAAACAGGAGCAGTGAGTCATGAGCACACGTTTTACTTGCAGCAGTACGAGATGGCTGCAGCCTTTAAAGTAATATGAGGCTTGTTTTGCATAGTGGTGCTGTTGAAATACAGAAGACAATTATCCCTTGAAAACTTGTGTGTCCGTAGTGATGGCTACTAGTGAATTCCTCTTCTTTTCTTTTCTTTTTTTTTTTTTTTTTTTTTTTTTTTTNTTTTTTTTTTTTTTTTTTTTTTTTTTTTTTTTTTTTTTTTTTTTTTAAAAAAAGGCTGTTTCTGGAAACAAAGCTAGATTATTTGCAAATGTTTAGCAAATTTAGTGAATGTGTTTATCCAAAAAGAAGGGCAAAGAGGTGGTTTTTGGAAACCTTGAAATCTTTCATATTAGTTTTCTTCATAAATGAATTAATTTTTATTTCATTTCCAAATGATGCTTTTATTTAGAACTAAATCTGTTTTTCAAATGACTAGAAGATTAAATAATGAAGTAATCAAGCATAATATTTTATTGAAAAATAAGTTCAGAGTTTACCAGAAATGAAGCTTTCAGATAACATTTTTCCTCTACCCCCCAAAAGGATTTCTTTGAGCAAACCTCAAAATAGTGCTCTGAAGATTCCCCACCCCCCCCACCCCTTAAGTTGGCTACATAGCAGACCTGCGCAGCACTGTACCTTGCTTAAGTTATTTAGTAATCTGTTAATTCTCCCACATAGCCATAGGGCTTCATGATACAAAAGTGACACAACTCATATTTCACATCCAGATGCAGCAATATCACTAGAATTCTGACTTATCTATGACAAAACTGTTGACTTACTGCTATCATAAAGGAATTTTAGCAGCATCTGTAGTCAATTTAAAGTATTTATATTGATTTCCTTTCCCTTTAAGTCAAATACTGCTCCAGTTAAAACATGCAAAGATTTAGCAGTCTGCATCACCTCAAACTGGTATACAGAAAACAAGACTTGCATTATATTTTGTAAAATTAATTTTTTTTTGTTGTACAACACTTTTGTCAGGTGTTTATGGTCTTAAAGTTCCATGTTCATATACAGACACATACATATATGCACATACCTACACACACTTTTGTGTAGAAAGAAAATAGAATAATTTTAGGGAAAAAGACAACGGAATCGTAAAGCATACTTCTACCTGAGTACAATAGGAAGGTGACAATTTTTAATTTATGTCATTTTGAGGTATAAAACAATCCTGTGTTGTTGTTTAAAAAAAACAACAAACAACAAAAACAACAACAAAAAAAAGCCACAATACCATATGAACCAAAGATTATATAATTAGGATTTGCCCTTAATTTCTGGTAAATAGGGAGTAAAGTTCTCACAAATACCAAACAAAAAAATCTGATCAACAAGAAGGAAAGACACAATCTGTCATACTTCAAAGTTTTCTGCTCATTGAGCAACAGGAGACTCGTGAAAGTAGATACCTTTGCCTGTTATAGTTGCATTGAACTTTGTCTTACAGTTTCATAAGTGACGTTGGGTCTGTGCCATCTTTGAGATTGCAGACTGTGATGCAGAGTAGTTTAAGATGCTGTATCATGTACCATTTAATCAGGCTGCACTATTTAGAGTATGTGTTGTGTACTGGGAATAATTTGTGTGTAAAGCCTTTCCAGCTGCATCTATATAAAAGGTGAAATTCCCCTACCTCCGCACAAAAGTCAGTTAAATGGACTGTGGGGAACGGAGCAGCAGTTGAATGAATTAATTTCATGTAGCTGTCCATAGCTGGCTGTGACACTGCAGTGTGCGTCCTCCACAGCTGACTCGCAGCCAGGGCCCGTACACATCTTTGTGGAGTTCTCGGGCTGCTGAATTTCTACGCATCGATCAATTGTTTCCTTGCCTAGAAGTGTCCTGTATAGTTTTCCACCCCCTTGCTAAATTCCAGTGACTCATTTACATGCCTAGGGCAGTAGCTCCGTAAACCTTGTGACTGTGGTGGACTTTGCTACTTATTATTATTACATTTGCTACCTCTAAGATTGGAGGTCATCACAGCATTATGAGAGGGAACACTAGCACTGTCCCCTTCTTCTGTGTATCCTTTCATGTAAGCTACTGTACGTGCTGCTTCATGTGGCTGGGGGAGAGGGGCTGTTGTGCATTCCCTCTTTCCTCAGTGGAAGATCTGCCATTTCTGAGAGTACTCTCAGCTGGTGATTCTCAGTGATGCACGTATAGACAGTCCAGGCAAAGGGAGGTAGTGCAAAGATTTTCAAGCTGTAAAACAGCTTGTGTAACCAGTCATGCTGCAGGATGCAATGAGTTTGGCAGCCTGTTAGTCCTGGGGCTGTCTGGGAGTACCCCGGGATCGCAGACGGTCCCTGCGCTAGGCTGTAGACTAGGCAGTCCATCACGTGTATAATCAGTGATCAATACTGATCAGTATATTGATCATAACTGTGCTTTGGTATACCATGTACTGTTGCTTTGTCTAGTGGTGTTTTCTTTGCTTCAGGAATGCTGCCATGCTCTACATTTTGAGCTGGATGTTATACTAAAAAGGACATTCATATTTTGCTAACTTGGCAAATTGAATTGAGAGGTTTTTGTTATTCAGTAGGGATAGAAAATGATCAAAATATTTTGAGTGAAATACTGAGCTAAGATTAAGAGCAGAATACAAGCCAAGTCTATAGTATATTTTGGTGTAGCTTGGTCAATTGGAGGTATTTAAGTGGTGTAGTATTCCACTTGGACAAAGCTGCATCAGCAGAAACCTCTATAGCAGATGCTATTTTACTTGCAAAACTGTTCTTTTACTGATACTGCTTGTTTTGCTAATAAGTGGTGATTTTCCTGCATGAGGCCAAAGCAGACCTTTGCTGATATAGCTGATTACATGCTTAGTGCTTTGCCACAGTGGTGTACCAAGATTGCTCTATTGGCAAAATGCTCCTAATGCAGACCTCATCTGATTTAAGTCATTCACTTTTCTTGATTTCAAAGCTCAACAAAATAAGACTCCTATTGTAGAATTTGAAGGGACGTTAGTTGTTCCATGACTCTGTAGTGAATAATCATTGGGATAAAGAGACCCAAGAGCTGTACTGCATTTAAAAATCAATCCTATTTTTCATAATATAATTAAGTTTTTTGTCATTTGAGATATTCTTGTTGTAGACTTGAATTAAGGGTGAGAAACCTAATCTTCTGAGTTGCTTCACATATTTCACTTTTGGTCTGCATAGAATCCTGCTGATGGTGTGATTTGCCTGATTAATTGTGACAGTGTTATCCATACTAAATCCCACATGGTTGAGCTCCTTTGCCTTGAAATCAAATGATGTGAACGAAAACTTTCCAAAAGTATGCTGAGCTTTTTCACCCCCTCAGAAATCTCTCAACCAAAAATTGAAGTGAAAGGCTTGGTGATCATAACGTAGTCAGGCATGATGCCTTGCTGTGTGCTTTGGGCAACACCTAGATCTTATGCCTAAGAGAGCATTTTATGGTTATCATAGCAGGAGGCCGCCTTGCTTCCAGGGGTAGCAGCACGCTTTTAGAATTGCTGCATTGCTTCTTGATTACTGGTGATGGTTATGTTACATGCTGGACCCAGCGTGACAGAGAGAGGCAGTTGTGATTCATATCACCCTGGGGAGCATCAGGCATATATCCAGACCAGGCATCAGCATCAATGGTAACTGTGGCATTGAAATTGCTAGAAAAGGCATGGAATCAGATAATCATCCATAAAAGAGTACTACTGAATGGCTATGAAGTTCACAGCTGGTAGTTTCATATCTTATGGGAGCATGATACTGTGTAACAGGCAAAATCTGTTAAGTTTACTAAACAGGTTAAGGCAACTTCATTAGATAGGGTTTTTCCATTGTTGGTGTTGGCTTATTTTTACCTCACCTCCTCCCTAAGTGTACTTGCAAGTTATAAACAGATCTTTTGTGAGATGTGAAAAGAAGAGCAAATCAACCGCTCCAGGCCTAGGTTGTCTCTTGGCGGTTAAACTGAAATCTAATTATTGACATTGTCACTAAATAGGATGAAATACATTGCAGAATGTCAAAAATTACATTAACTTTTCTGACTTTTTTACACTCCAAATTTTTTAATTTCTCTTGCTTAGATACTTTGATGCATTCCTGCAGCAATGCCTACTTCACAAGAGTAAAAATAGTCCAAGCAATGAACTATTCACCCTTCTCCCTAGTTTACACCAGACATCATCTACTTTAGGTTGAAAACCAGGAACAGATCTTCTGCCTTAATTTGAGGGAGACTCTGCTCTTAGAGTCTTTTAAGAAGTCATAAGAAAGGTGAATAAATGTCATGTTCTACAGATGTTCAGATCATTTTTATATGGGAATTGGCTGACCCTTCAATGCACTGGCTTTTATTACAGTAAGTGCCCTTTTCCTCAACAACAGTTTCAGGAGGTAGAGTCCTTCTCTTGAGCTTCCAGGCTTGTAGAGCCTCCTCACCTGGGTGCTTTTTAAAGGATAGTTAGCACTGGCCGTACAGCTCTTGCAAGCATCTAAGTATAAGGACTTGGTGGCATGGCAGCAACATGCTCATGGTTGCAAGTGGGAGTTTTCTTGTTTTCTTTTACTTGCTACTGGAGAACACCACAGTCCCGATGCATGTGGTCTCACTCCTGGCTGCCTATGAACACTCTTTATCCATGTGCTGTTAGAATGTTTGCAGTAAGCTGGAGTGTAGCAGAAAATGCTATTCAATGTCAGGCTCTGCAAAGGGGAAGTAGGGCTTTACGAGGGCTCCTCTGCTCTAGGAGTTGCTGCGTGTTCTAAGTGCGTTTACTCCAAAGGCATGATGTAAGGCTTATCTGTTTACAGATACATATTTGATAAGAGGTGATTTGGTGAAGTAGATTAAAATTCATTTGGTATGTAGCTTCTTCTAGATTAACATTTGTATATTGTTTTAACTTTTTCCACATGCTTATCTAAGACTAGTTTGTAAATCTCAAAGTAAATAAGTGCTTACTGATGGTCATCATACCCCTCCTATTTGTACCCACAATACCATATTTGTGGCTTTGCAGGCTGGCCTGCTTTGATGACTCTTATGTGTAGATATTTTTGCTTGACAGATAACTAAACTGAGCTTGGATGACCAAATTCAATGTATGCAAATATCAGCCCTTTATTTTTGTGTTTAAGCAAAATTTTACATCTGCATTAGAATGAAAAACATAGTTTGAGTTGATACGGGTGTTGCATATTGCATAAAGGTAGCAAGATGACATCAAGAACAGAAAATTATTATATTTTAGGCCAAATGCAGTAGTAACTATAAACAGGAAATTACTGGGTTTTATCCCTTTCATGCTTATGTTTTGATACTGAAATTCTTCCCACCACTAACCCATATTCCTATTTATTCATTGCTATCCCCATATCTTCCTCTGTCACTGCTTGTGCTCACTATTCCTTAACCTCCAGCCCTAGAAAGATGGGTACATTGTTCATTATGGCAGGCATACCAGCACCCTGTAGCGCTGTTGGGAGCTCTTGGGTAGGTAGATCAGTGCCTGATACTAGTTTTAATGTGCCCATCACTTCCAATGATGTTTGCCCTGGCTTGAGGCTTGTATTTGGGAGACCACAGTATGCATTCCAGATGGCACTGCAAACAGTGTCTGCCAGGGAAAAACAGGTAAATATAATGAAGCAGGCAGGTAATTGGGGAACCGTACTGCGTAATTTGATTATGGTCTCAGATGCAAGAGACTCAAAAAATACTAGTTAAAACATAAATACTGGTGTTACAATGTTTATTATATGGTAGTAAACAATCCACTCAATAGACATATGAAAATTTAGGTCAGAGCTGTAATGTACCACACTGGTGAAGAAAAGCGTTGTGGTAGAATGAACTATCATGCTATTGCTTACAGATTTTTTTGGCATGTGGCTTTTTCAATGATGTATTTGAAAGCAGATTTAGAATATGAAAATCATGCTGGTTTTTTATCCTCATTTTAGTCAGATGAAAAAACCCTTGATTTGTATATGTATAAGAGAATTTTCTAAAAACGTTCTACTATGTGATATCAATTTTTATAAGTGCGCAGTGTGTGAATGTTTTTTCTCTGAGCCTTTTTCTTTTTTTAACCCCCTTGCCCATGTCCCTACCTTCTTTCAAGAACTGTTAAGAAAAAAGTCTGGATACCTCGAATAAATTTTTTTGTCATTTAAAGTCTTCTATGTCCTTAAAACCGAACAAACTGCTTTCTGGCTCACTAGTATTTCTTGAAAACGAAAAGTGGTTTGACAAAAGTTCTATTTTCTTCCAAAGCACTGGTCACACTTCTGGTTTTCAGTTCCTACCAGAGTAATTGGGTGGCTTTTTCCAGAAATTGTTTTTCCAGATTGTCAGAGGAAGATGGGTTTTAATATAAATTCAATGAGATCTACCTTCCTTGAGATGCATGGGTCTTTATTAGGTAGTAGCTGCTATTGCCTTTAACTATTTCAGTTGCCCTAAGACTGGTCTCTCATTTGCCTTGTGCCTTGCATAGTCACTAACTCCTGGGTGCATAAAATCCTGTCTAATTGGAACAGTAGCATTTTACATCTACTGCAGACTCTCTCTTTTCTTAGCTATATGTCATAATACAGTGCAAAATAAGTCTATATAAAATATCTGTAGCATATGGATCAAAGAATATTTGTGATGGAAGAAAGTTCACTGTTTGTAATTTAGAAATTCAGTGTAAATGCCTAGTTATTTAGGATGACTACCCTCTGGATATGTGGCTCATATCAGGGGTGGATCACCGTATGAGTCTGTAGCTTGCCCTAAGTAGCTAATTACATCTGCAGACAGGTATAAGTTTGATTGTTGCACTGGTGTGCATGTATATATGTTCAGGGACACACAAACATGTACAACAGGAAAGTTAAATCATTCCTGTTTGATTCAGAGCATGCCTATAGGAAGAGTGGTCAGAGCAGTAGAAAAAAGAGCACGTTAACTCTGAGTCTTTAAAGCTGTAGAGCCAGAGACACTCAATCACTGGACTTGGACTTGGGAGGGATGAATGGATAACATGCTTACTGAGACAATTGAAACTTGTGCAAGGTGCAGGAGCAGGGTCCCTGGTTAGCTGAAAGTCAGCTGAGGCAGAATAAATGTGGCCGAAGAGAATAGCACAGGCAGAGGCTGACTGCTGTGGTGGTGAGGGGGGAGAGGCGTACGAAGGGGAGAGAGAGCCCTGCAGTCCTCAGAGGGCACTGCTCGAAGCCCAAACAATTCTCATGGGTGATGTGGAAACTGGAGAGGCGTGTTGTCTAAAGCTTTGTGTGCTAGTGAAAGTAAAGGGTACTTGTTTTTGAACCCATGGAAAAATCTGTATATCTTTTGCTTCAACTTTTTACATATACTGGAAGGGGTGAGCTCAAAACCACATGGGTTAGAGCTCTTTGCTTCTGCTCCCGACAGCTGGAGAACAATGCTGGCATTGTCTTACAGAAATAAAGTAGGCTGTCATGGAGGGGGAACCAGGAAAGCCCATGCCTAGTCGTTGTGCCAGGGAAATCACGAAAGACAGTGATAGAGTTTTCTCAGACCAGAGGAGGCTTAAAAGCTCGTGGATGTAGCGAAACCCAAACACAGCAGCTAGATGAGTGGAAAGGAGTCTTCCACGGCTGCTACGGTGTTCTGCATCAGAGGGAAGATCTGTTGTGTGCCAGCTTACTGTTTAGATTTTACAGATCGGTCAGATACACTGAAAGTGTGCTGACTGCAGCTGTAACATTTCTGGAAAAGAAAACAAGGCCTTTGAGTTCCATATCCATCTAGAAAAAGCATATGGAGAGATTGAACCGCTCTGTGCAAATAGCTGATTGCATTATCAGTTGCAGAGTCAATCAGGACACAGCAGAGGAACACTTAGTTAAAACACTTCCGTGCCCCTTCCATAATCACAAGTGAAACACACTGTTTTGTGTCTTCTCTGGGTTTGGGGGATTTTTGTTGTGGGGTTTTTCTGGGTTCTTTTGGATGAAGAAAGGTTTCCTCATTGTGTAGTGCAGTTTTCTTCCTTCCCTGGACAGCAAAAATGTAGGCCTTTGAATGGCAAGAATGTTCAAATCTGACCCAAGACTACCACTTGTTATTAGTGAGATTTAAACACTAAGCTTACCTATGTTTACTGCTGAGTGCTTGTGGCTATTTTTTGGTTAAATATATCAGGATTTTGGTAAAACTCCATTGTCTGGTTGGGGGCTAGAATCAAATATTGATCTTTAAAACCAGAATATTTTATTGATTTAAAAATTGGAATCTCAGAGACAGAGACAGGGAAGACAGCTTTTTGTGACTTAAAATTGGGATCCCAGATACTCCAGTACACTGGAAGATGAAGAGAGTTTTCATATCTAGAAGGTGGACTTGCTTCTCTTCCACTGAAACATTTTAGGAAAGCAGGATGGAATCTTAAGATTTTTTTTTTTCTGTTTTTATCTATTTTGTGTTTCTAGACTTTCATTTTCATGTCATGCCTATTATTGCATCACTAGTGTTCTTTTATTTTTTTGTCTCAAAAACATGTCCTGAACGTGCTTTTATCTCTCCTCATTATTGCTTGTAAACCTCATACTACTTCACCACTGTGGCACAGCTAATGCTCTTTTCCCTTGCTTAAGCCTACCACAGTCTCTCTGGCCCTGTTGTCAATCACCAGCTGGATGCCGAGACAAATTTTTTATAGCAGCTTCTGTCAGTAAAGAGAAAATATTTTGAAAAATATAGTCTAAAAGCTGAATGTCAGGCTGCTGAGTGGCCTGGTTAAACAGGAGAATTGAGTCTGCCAAGTTTTTGTTGTTTAGCTTTTTTCTTAATTTAAAAAAAAAAAAAAAAAAGTGGTTTGGGGTCTAGCCCAAATAATAAACAAAATAAGACTTTCTTGGCAAGGACTCATAATTGACTAGCTTACTAAAATTCTTAAGCAGCTCCATGACAGTTTCTGTCTCTACCTTTCCAGTCCCAGTAACATGGAAGTTTTCAGTCTGTTCTGGATGTCACACAGAGGAGTAGCAAAGAACCCATAAACTCCAGTAGCTCTGTCGGACCCCCTGTAGTCCCTGTTTTGTTTTCTTTTTCAGCAAAAGCTAAATGACTGTGAAAGTGTGTTGTTTCTGAGGTTCAAAATCCTACAACAAGCAATACTCTGTCTTTGCAGGAGGTATTCCAAAAGAGATTCTGGATGTCCTGAACTTAGTCTTTATGATCAGGGCAAAACACACTCAAAAGATTTAGATAGGCAAGAAGCCGCACGCTTTTTAAAAACCACTTTGCAAAAGGATGGTGGAAGCACATAGCATAATGCATAGTAAATCTTGTATTAGAAAGCCGCAAACCCCTTGTTGAGAAGTTGCATTGGTCTCTTTCAGCCAGGGAATATTGCTGTCCTACAGATACATTGTTGGAGGCTGCATTGAGAAGTGCAGCCTACTTGTTAGTTGATAAATAGAGATTAGAGTCATATACTAGGCCATTTTATGGTGCTTGTTAACAATATTTACCTTCCTAAATTGATTCAGTATAATCCTTGCTATGGCTTTACCTCATTTCTGGAAGACATATAGATAATGTGGTACTTAATATTAAGTCTTGCATGTCACTGAAAACCTGCTGTATTTCCTTAGTTGAATTGTGCAGCAGGATTATATTAACATAGATTTTGGAATATTTGAGCTCCCATAGGGTATGGTGTGTGGTTGATATGACATGACTTGCCTTCAACAGTTGTTTTAACAAGATATCCTTCATATAAAATATACCAGGCTGAAAGGCATAACCGAGTGAGTTTAGTAAGAAACACTGTTGGCAAAATTCTTCACTTTCATCTTTATCTGATTAATTCAAGGCTGAATGTCACAGAGTAAGTATTTTTAACCTAGCATAGTATTTGGTATGTTTATTTAAAAAAAAAAACCCAAACAAAAAACCAAAATGAAAAACCCCACCCCCCAAAAAAAACCTTTTATATTATTTAGTACAAGATCATTTTTAATAAATTGTTAAACTTATTACAAATATATGTGCATTTAGCCTAGTTGAAACCCATACTGCTTAAAATATCTTCTCATTCCTTCTAAAAACTGCTTTAATAATACATTAATTAACACTTCTGTAGTACTTGGCATATTTAACACACAAGATAATTTACAGTTCCTAATATTTTAAACTGTGTATTAAAAAGACTAGCATTAGTGAACAGAAAATATGTGAATATAGCATTAAATGCTAAACATATAATTTACATGTAGCTTGGTCTTTAATTTATTAAAAATAGATATACTTTAATGTCTTGATAATACTGCTAATGTTGTTTGAATTACTATTAATATTTTTTTAAATTCCTGCTGATGGTTTATTCTTTTTATTATTACCATGCAGAGACTTAATATCTAATAATACCAATAATTAACTTCTGGTATATTTAAAAAATTAATTTCAGATTTTATGGCAAAATTTTGTATTTTAACTTTTATCTATTTTCTCCTTGCACAGGGCTTTTCGTATCGACTGAAAAATATTCAGCCAAATTAATGTCTGAAAATTCATATCTATGTACTTGCATCAAAAGACTTTGACCGACCAYGTACTTGAGAACAGATTTCAGATGTAGGCAGATTTTTACTGTCTCTTGACTTTATGCTGCAGGGAAAAGCTTACTACACGAGGATACTAAATGGCTTGAGGGTTTGGTAATGGGATGTGGAGACCTTCACCTTAGGTCACTAGTTTGAATGTAGCCCAGGTGGGTGGAAACTAAAACCCATTATCATCTGATGGCTCCTGGATGGCCTGTGTGAAATGAGTTGGTGGTCCCAGTCAGCTTCCTAGTAGAAAGACGTCAATATTGCAGAATCATCATCACATTTCTCGCAGATTGGGACCCTTGCTGGAACTCTTTGCGGAAGAATCAGTGGCCAGAGTGTTTTTGGGCACTGCATTACCCTCTGCACCTCAAGTGGTTTGTGTAGCACAGGCAAGAAGCATAGCTGTGTAACAGAATGGAGAAACCATTGGCACTTGTTAGGCCAGACCTGGCTTGTAAATACACTTCCAGAACTGTTTAGCTATGTTTGGCTCCCACTATCATTGCTTACAAGGTACTTCAGAGAAATGCTGCATGCTCCTTATTTATAAGTGGAAGGTCTGGGAAAAAACAAACAAACCAAAAAAACCCCCAGAGAACTTTTTACATTGGTTAACACAAATTCTGGAGTGGCTGTAATACTGGCTGAATTTTCCTAGTTGACTCTCAAACTAGCTGGTTTAACCCTCGACTTTTCTGCCTGTAATTTTGCTACCAGTCTCCAGTTGGTTACTAGAGGAGGAAAGTAATATATATTATACTATTGTGAGAGGCAGTGAAAGACTCTTAATTGTAATCACTATATAAAATCAATGCTCAAAATATAATTGTTGTGGGGGATAGCAAAGCATATACTGTTTTCCAACCGACGGAGAATTGCTCTACTTCTTACAGCTTTTAGGCATAGTGGCATGTGTGTCTCTCTCAAACATGGTCCTGATTAGCTAATGAAGCTCACCTGGCCAGGTAAATGCAGCCTCATCAGGTATTTTCTGCTTTTTTGCTCAGGAAACTGAAGGAGAACCCTTTGTCATAGAATCATAGAATGGTTTGTGTTGGAAGGGACCTTAAAGATCATCTAGTTCCAACCCCCCTGCCATGGGCAGGGACACCTTCCACTAGACCAGGTTGCCCAAAGCCCCATCCAGCCTGGCCTTGAACACGTCTGGGGATGGGTCATCCACAACTTCTCTGGGCAACCTGTTCCAGTGCCTCACCACCCTCACAGTGAAGAATTCCTTCCTTATATCTAATCTAAGTCTACCCTCTTTCAGTTTAAAGCCACTACCCCTTGTCCTATCACTACATGCCCTTGTAAAAAGTCCCTCTCCAGCTTTCTTGTAGGCCCCCTTCAGGTACTGGAAGGCTGCTGTAAGGTCGTCTTATCTCTGGCTCTCCCGGAGCCTTCTCTTCTCCAGGCTGAACAACCCCAACTCTCTCAGCCTGTCTTCGTAGGAGAGGTGCCTCAGCCCTCTGATCATCTTCGTGGCCCTCCTCCGGACCCGCTCCAACAGGTTCATGTCCTTCTTATGCTGGGGGCCCCAGAGCTGAACGAGTACTCCGGGTGGGGTCTCACAAGAGCAGAGTAGAGGGGCAGAATCACCTCCCTCAACCTGCTGGTCATGCTTCTTTTGATGCAGCCCAGGATACGGTTGGCTTTCTGGCTGCAAGCGCACGTTGCTGGGTCGTGTTGAGCTTCTCATCAACCAGCACCCCCAAGTCCTTCTCCTCAGGGCTGCTCTCAATCCATTCTCCGCCCAGCCTGTATTTGTGCTTGGGATTGCCCCGAACCATGTGCAGGACCTTGCACTTGGCCTTGTTGAACTTTGTGAGGTTCGCACGGGCCCACCTCTCAAGCCTCTCAAGGTCCTTCTGGATGGCGTCCCTTCCCTCCAGCGTGTCTACCACACCACACAGCTTGGTGTCATCGGCAAACTTGCTGAGGGGGCACTGAGTCCCACTGTCCACGTTGCCGACAAAGATGTTAAACAGCGCCGGTCCCAATACTGACCCCTGACAAACCCCACGCATCACTGGTCTCCACTTGGACATCGAGCCGTTGACCACAACTCTGTGAGTGCAACCATCCAGCCAATTCCTTACCCACTGAGTGGTCCCTCCATCAAATCCATGTCTCTCCAATTTAGAGACAAGGATGTCGTGCGGGACAGTGTCAAATGCTTTGCCCAGGTCCAGGTAGATGACGTCAGTTGCTCTTCCCATATCCACCAACGCTGTAACCCTGTCGTAGAAGGCCACCAAATTTGTCAGGCTGTCACCAATCACCTCCTTATTTTCCATGTGCCTTAGCATAGTTTCCAGGAGCATCTGCTCCATGATCTTGCCGGGCACAGAGGTGAGACTGACTGGCCTGTAGTTCCCCGGGTCTTCCTCTTTTCCCTTTTTAAAAATGGGGGTTATGTTTCCCCTTTTCCAGTCAGTGGGAACTTCACCGGACTGCCATGACTTCTCAAATATGATGGGTAGTGGCTTAGCAACTTCATCCGCCAGTTCCCTCAGGACCCGCGGATGCATCTCCTCAGGTCCCATGGACCTCTGCACCTTCAGGTTCCTTAGATGGTCTCAGACCTGATCTTCTCCTACAGTGGGCAGTTCTTCATTCTCCCAGTCCCTGCCTTGCCTTCTGCGACTTGGGCGGTGTGGCTTGAGCGCTTGCCGGTGAAGACCGAGGCAAAAAAGTCGTTGAGTACCTCAGCCTTCTCCATATCCCGGGTAACCATGTCTCCGATTTCCTTCCAGAGAGGGCCCACGTTTTCCCTAGTGTTTCTTTTATCACCCACATAGCTATAGAAGTTTTTCTTGTTGCTCTTGACGTCCCTGGCCAGATTTAATTCTATCAGGGCTGTAGCTTTCCTAACCTGATCCCTGGCTGCTCGGACAATTTCTCTGTATTCCTCCCAGGCTACCTGTCCTTGCTTCCACCCTCTGTAGGCTTCCTTTTTGTGTTTGAGTTTGTCCAGGAGCTCCTTGTTCATCCATGCAGGCTGGCATTTTTGCCTGACTTCCTCTTTGTTGGGATGTATTGCTCCTGAGCTTGGTCCAGCATAGCACCTCTCCTCGTTGGCTCCTCTGTCACTTGAAGAAGGAAGTTACCATCAACGCATTCCAGGAACCTCCTGGATTGCTTATGCCCTGCTGTGTTGTCCCTCCACAGATATTGGGGTGGTTGAAGTCCCCCATGAGGACCAGGGCTGGTGAAAGTGAGGCTGCTCCTGTCTGTCTATAGAGGGCCTCATCTGCTCAGTCTCCCTGGTCAGGTGGCCTGTAGCAGACCCCCACCGTAATGTCATGTGTCCTTGCTCTCCCTTTAATCCTGACCCATAAGCTCTTGGTCAGCTCCTCATCCATCCCCAGGCGGAGCTGCATGCACTCCAGCTGGTCGTTGACATAGAGGGTGACACCCCCTCCTTATCTGCCCTGCCTGTCCTTCCTAAAGAGCCTGTATCCTTCCATTCCAATGCTCCAGTCATAGGCGCCATCCCACCACGTGTCCGTGATGCCAGTAAGATCATAGCCCTGCAGGCGTGCGCACATCTCTAACTCCTTAGAGTCTTCTGGAGAGCCAGCCTGTGGAATTACTGGTCCCCATTGCTGCCGCACCCCACCATCAAAAACTAATTCTTATTTTTTTATACATGGGCCAAGGGGCCACACCACTGATAAGAAAGACCATGTTCCCATCAGGTTATAAATAACTCCAGTCACATTTGCATCTGCTGGACATAACGTCATCAGTTAGAGATGGTATTTCATTGTAGAAAAGTCACGGGAGCAGAGTGGCTGGGGTCTTTCACCAGTTATACTGAAATCTGCTTCACTTCCTGCAATTTTTTTTGTCTCACGATTATGGCAAGATGATGCTGGTGTTTCAGCTTCATTCATGTGCCTCAAACTTGGGCTGGGTACTAGTGCGCACTGGTGCTCAGGTGGAATTGCTTTAGAACAGAGAAAGAAGCATGTGTCATATTTCTCATAAATTTCAAGCAAATATTTATTTCTCCTTAAAATACAGTAGCCCCTTCTCAGATAAGTTGAACAGTGAATTAACTTATGTTAAGATCCTGGGCAGCTTTCCACTGGATGTGTTAAATTTTGTGTTTCTAGATATACAAATATAAAGGGTTTATAGTTGGTATCCCAAGAGCCTATATAGCTTAGCATATTCTGTATGCATCCTCCCTAACAAACAAATCACATGCATAACATTAGGCTGCCTGAATACCCTCACTTCCTCAAATATTCAGTGAGAATTTACGGATATTCAGTTATTTGACTTTTCTCTATTTGTTAAGATAGTAATCGTAGAATCATAGAATAGTTTGGGTTGGAAGGGACCTTTAAAGGTCTCCTAGTCCAACCCCCCTGCAATGAGCAGGGGCATCTTCAAATAGATCAGGTTGCTCAGAGCCCAGTTCAACCAGACCTTGAATGTTCCAGGGATGGGGCATCTACCACCTCTCTGGGCAACCTGTTCCAGTGTTTCAGCACCCTCAGCATAAAAATTTTCTTCCTTATATCTAGTCTAAATCTACCCTCTTTTAGTTTAAAACCATTGCCCCTTGTCCTGTTGCAACAGGCCCTGCTAAAAAGTCTGTCCCCATCTTTCTTATAAGCCCCCTTTAAGTACTGATAGGCTGCAATAAGGTCTCCCTGAAGCCTTCTCTTCTCCAGGCTGAACAACCCCAACTCTCAGCCTTTCCTCATAGGAGAGGTGTTCCATCCCCCTGATCATTTTTGCGGCCCTCCTCTGGACCCGCTCCAACAGGTCCATGTCTTTCTTGTGCTGAGGGCTCCAGAGCTGGACGCAGTACTCCAGGTGGGGTCTAATGCATGCTTCTTTGCAGTGAACATTGTTTACAAAATTGCTGGAGGATTTTTTTTTTTTCCTTGAGAATAGTTAACAAAATAAAAAGTTCTAAATGGAGTATATGTTACTGTTTTAAAAGAACATTTGCCTATAATGGGCTAATAATAATAATATTTATTATACCTGCATCTATTTTGAGATCAGTAAGTACCAAAGTTTTAATAAAAGCATCCACAAAGCTTGTGTATTGTGCAATATAAGATGCTAACCAGTTTGAATGTTCTCTTGAAACATTATGATGTAAACAAAATTGCAGGAGGCTTGAACTGAATATTATCTTTTCAACACTAATGGGGGAAAAAAAAATTGGATTCATTTGTTATATAGCAATCTTATTAGCTGAATCTCTAAATAATGGCGTATTTAACCAGATCTAGCTTGATAGGTAGTCATAGGGTTTTTTGTTAGGTTTTTTGATGAAATAAACACAGTTACATCTGACAAAAGGAACTCTCTGATAGTTTTTAGTATTATCTATTAATTCTAAATTAAATGTTTGTGCATGCTTACCGCTATGGCTTTGTTTTTTGGCATGGGTGGTTCCAATTTGTAGTTAACAGAAATCTTTCTATCAATTTGCTTTTTCCTACCATGTCTTTTCAAAACACCTAAACCTGGTGCTATAACTATGGATGATGATCTAGGGACTGCAGGAGTTAGACAAGTCACAGTAGAGGTTTGTAATTTCTTTTAATTTGCTAATCCATGCATGGAACAACATTTCCAGCATTACCCAGAGATTAAGCCCCAGGGCCAAGGGCAGGGCCTCAATTTTAGTTTGCTAGTGATAGGCATAGTGTGGTTAGAACTAGGTCTCTGCTGTGGACAATACCAAGCCTTTTCAATTTAAATTTCAATAACGGTAGCAAAATATTAAAAATGGAGAACATGAATTAAAAAACAAAACAAAACAAACCACCACCACCCTGTCTTCGCATTCAGTCATTTCTCTGGATAAAGTATATGCTGTAATATTGGAGACCAATAAATTGTTACTTTTTTCAAAAATGGAAAGAAATATAAATGAATACAGTATGTTAATTTTATGCAAAATATTTATTTCTGAGGGTGTGATTATTAATGAGCAAAGAACAAAAAAAGATAATGATTTTTGTATAGATGATTGCATTAATGTTTAGCAATGTAATAAGTACTGCACTTCAATACAATTTTTTAATAGATTTTTGTTTACTCTGATAATTAACTGGTAATTTGTTCACATTAAGTTGGCTGTTTTTAATGGAGGTCACAGGAATGGTAATCACTTTATTTGTTGATAGTAACTTTATGAGAGTGGAAAGATTTTGGAGCAGTAAATTCAAAATGTAACAATATTTTATGTCATAAATAGACAATAGTTTATTATAATACATCATAAAACCTCTTAAAACTGGAGAAAACATACCTGGTAGTGTTCAGATTTTTTTTTTTTTTTAATTACCTTCCTTTTTTTTTTTTTTTTTTTTTTTTTTTTTTTTTAAAATTTTTTCTTTTTTTTTTTTTTTTTTTTTTTTTTTTTTAAAGGAATACGTATACACACACACACACAGATTTTTCTGAATTCAGAACTTTCAGAAGGAACTCTTCGCTTGCATTAATTTCTATGAGCTGGAAGCAGTACATAGCTCAGTCAGACTAAATACAAATAGAAGAGCCGTCTGTAATCACTGCTTTTAGTATTTATTGGAATAACATACGTTATGTGGTCATCTATTACTGCTGTATGTATTATGAATATAATTGTGCAGTTAATTTCCCTCCTGTTAAATTCCCTCCAATGCCGATTTTTAAGAAGGTAGCAAAAATACTACAATGCACTTAACCAAAAGGAAGCTGTAGTATTATCTACATCCAAATAGATGACGCAGGGGTGGTGAGTCTTGTATGAACTCCAGAGGCTTAACTAATAGGAAAGGCAAATCCACGATCAGATTAATGAGTCCGAGAGGTCTTGAATACTTACTATTCTGTAGAAATGCTGCATACTAGGACAGAAGAGTCGAAGGAGGAACACGTCTGCCTCACTAAAGTGATACTTCCCTTTAAGACAAAGGTCCTAGTCCTGCATGTTATCTATACTTGTGACTCCCATTACCTTTGCTATGAGTACTGTACATAGAAAGCTTGCAGAATCTGCTGGGATGCAGACTTTGTATTAGAGTTACATAGGCATAACTCCTGTAGCTAGGTAGGGGGAGGTATGGGATACCTGTGCTATAGCTCTCTCCATTGTGGAGTCTTCCCTTTCATATAGGCTTTTCTGTTACACTCATTCACATCCCAAGAAATTTACAGCCTTAAGCTCGTGTGTGTGTTTGGTTTGTTTCCTGTCCTTTCAGTTTGGGAACAATGATTGCAGATTTCCTTGTGGACATCTTTAACTTCTTTGGGATTGTTGCCCTTATTAGGTACTGAACTGGTAGAGGCTCATGGCAAATGGTACCATGGCTCCAAACTATGTAGTATTGCTGCTTAGCCATCAGTATGTTGAGGAATGGCAGTTCAGAAAAGGTGTCCTGGAAGCTGTAAATCTCAATCCTTTGTCCACTCAGATTCTTTCTTAGAGAATATAGTTCCCTACGATGTTATAAGATAAATCATAAAATCACCGTGCAGTTACCATTTTCATTAAGCATAGTGCAAAAGAATGTTTTCCATCATCTTTTTAAATAATCGGTCATATTTTTCATTGCAAATATCACCCAACCTTTAACTCTGATTTTGTGGCAAGTGTTATCTTAGGTCATAGAAAATATAAGGTAATGGGATACTGCATTTGTTTCTTAGTCCTTGGCATCAATATACATGCTATTGTATGCTGCAGTTATCATCTCTATATGTATTTTTAAGGAGCCTAGAGTAAATACTTCAAGTTCAAAAAAACCTCAGTGTTTACAGACATTAGCTTTTCCCTATGACTCTCTCAGTATTTTGGGAATAGAATAGTATTAAACGGTGAAGCAACTCTAGAGTGTTCAAAGGAAGATTTATTTAAATAGCTTTTCCGCATGCTAACTGAAGGGAGTTCCACGCTGGTTTGTTGCATTAGTTGGGTGTTAAAACCTCTCTGACCACTTCATAATGATTATGAAGTCATACCTATAATAAATAAGTTTTAGGTCAGACTCAGTTGCGACCATAATAAAACTTGTTTCCTTGCCTTTTAATGTTTGAAAGGTAGTAGTGCAGTATGTGTGTGGTCTGAGTTTTTTGCAGACGTGATCTGCATTTAATCTGGGAAAATTAATTCCCTAAGCTGCTGGCAGGCAGCATGTACTTGTTAATTATTCAGGTGGATGACAAATGCAGAGCAGAGGTTCTCGCAAAGACAAAGTTTGTATGATGCATGTTTAGTAACTGATAGGCTTGACATTCTGTGGTGTCTTATTCAGTGCTAATCCTAATAAGCTGCCTGATGAGATGAACGCCTATCCTCCTGTCCTTTAGAGAGAGAAAACAGAGATTTGAAAGAACTTCATTATAGCTATAAATCCCATACTTTCCGTTATTCCTGGTGAAAAGAGATCTTGTCCAGATGAATAACACACACACACACACAGAGAAAAAAATCAGAGTAGTAGTGTAGTACAGAGTATTGAAATGAATAGAAAACTGTATTGTAAATGCCTCCACTGTAAAAGTAGCTGCAGTTTAACTTTATTGGTAGGCCAAGTTTATGCAGTTTAATGCCCTTCAAATTCTTTGGCTTTGATCTACAGGTAATATAATCCTATGGATGTATGATTTCGCCAAGACTTGCAAGTTGCCAGGGAAGTAACTTGAAGACATTGTATTTACTGTAGTTGTTGTTTTCCTTCTCTCCATTTTTTGGTAGTGAAGTGCTATGCTGTGAGTATTCTGTCAGTCAATTGCACCGGACAATGGTGAGAGCCAAAGTTACCCAAGGACACTGGAAGCATTAATAACCGAGAGGCTGCCAGCGCAAGTGGGTCCTGGATTTTGGCAAATGCTTTTATTCTCGGTTGATTTCTCATGGTTTCTTTCACTCTTTCTATATTTTTAATATGGTAGGAAGAATAATAAGAGATTTAACTCCCCCACTGCAGTGCAGAGCACCCAGCACCAATCCTGAGTGACATTTCTTAAGTTATTCTAGGGCATAATGACCAAAGGTGCATTTTTTGTCTGTTTGCTGCTCTTTTCCATATGACGGGCTTTTCTTGTGGCTAACTGAAAGAATAAAAGATGGGCTTTTTGAACTGGAATTTTTTTATAAACTGTAGGTACAAGAAATTTAGTTTCAAACACTGTAACTTTTATACAAAAAGCAAACTTTCTATTATATCACTTGTTTTTTTTCTAAATTTGGGGTAGATGCATGTTGGTGGAGGATTCATGTATTTTATACTTCTGTGAAACTTATTTCTGTCTGTCTTTTCAACTGCATTTAAACATATCCTCTAGCTCAAATGAATGTGGGGCTGGGAGAGAAGAGTCAATAGATTTATGTGAAGGTGGCAGTGCTTTAGCTTCTCTCACAATCCTCCCCCTTCTGTGTGTGTGTGATGGGGGGGACAGCATAACAGGGTACTGTAGGTCCAGGTTCTGGTACGTTGACAGACGCCTCTGATAAAAACAGAATTGTTCATGGTTTCCAGACTTTCCTGAAGTATGGTGGATACCTAATAGCAATCAGAGAACAACATTTAAATATTTTGAGAGGAATACTTTGTGGCTCACGAAGGTTAAAGAATTACAGTAACATAGTGCACTTGTTTATCTTTACAAAACACGTGGTGCATTGAATCCTAGCTCTGAGCAATCCTCCTGTCTTGAGGTGAAGGAAAATGTTAACTTAATTTACAAGCTAGCAGAGTCCTGGGCCTCTCCAGATTAGGGGCTTTTAATCAAATGAAATTGTAGCTAATAATTGAAACTAGTTTTCTGATGCTAACTCTGAAATTCAGCTGAAATCACCAAACTCATTTCCAGGAGGTTTTAAGAGCTAGTTGAAATGAGGGCTTTTCTAGCCCTTTCCTAGAAAAGCAGGAAAGGGCTTTTGTTTGTTCCACCAATTTCTGTATGCTCTTTTCTTTTTCTCTTGCACAAATTGTTGGGCATGGCAATTTCAGTTCTGAGACCACCAAACTCACTTCTGCTAAGATTTAAGGTTTGGCTGAAATCAGAGCATATAGGGATAAGGCTTTCATTTGTTCCGCTAATTTACGTATCCTCTTTCCCTTTTTCTTGCGCAAATTGTTGGGCACGGTGATTTCATTGCTGAGACTTAATTTTACCTAGCAGAAAAATGCATTATGTACTGTGTAAGTAATTGGTGTCTACAGAGTAATTTCATAAGGTACTTGATGCATAATAGCATGTACTGAGCTATTCATAACAGAAAAAAGTTATTTTAGACAGTTTAGCCCCTGTGGTTAAGCTCATATTCCAAAGGACAGTCCTTCCTCTTTGTGTCATTATCTCTTTCCTTTGTATTTGTAAATGAAAACAACATTGCCTGTATTTAAATTAGAAATAAATAGAAGAAATTGTAAGGAAAATGATAGATTGTAGTGTGCATTTTAGTGAGTATGTGCAGAAACTGTGACTTGTTCTTTGAACAAAAAAGCAAAACCCTGGTCACAATTCATTAATATAAAGAATCCCTACTATACTCAAGCAAACCTTGAAAATATTGTGTGTTAGCAAAACCTCATTAAACTGTCATATACACACTTCGATAAACTTTACAAAATATAATATTTTAAGAATGCCCCATTAAACTGTCATGTACTTTTTCTGCATTTCCTTTGCTATTATTGGTTGATTACCAAGATATTTGTATGCTAATTGAAGCTTTTTTTTCTTCTTCTAATCGGCCTTCTTCCCTCAGTCATTTAGGGCAGAATCTGAGATGTGCAAGAGAAGCAAAGATTTATCTTGGTTTCTCTGAGGAAACTGTTCTTATCTGTGAGCTTCCAGAAGAGATTTTGTATTGCCTCTAAACAACATATGCATCAGACCTACTATTTCCAGAGACGCATGAATTTTATCCATAGGAAGTATTTTTTCCCCCCAATAAATGCACAAATCTGTGACTTCATCCTATTTGCACCTTGGTACCAGGATCAGATGCAGTGGCAGTGGATTGCCCCATGCCCTGTTGTTCCCTCCCTTTTTATGTTTGCACTCGCAGCTTCTTATGAAATGAAATTTTTGGCAGCATTTTTATGAGGGGTATTCTAACATACTAAGCTGTTCTTTAGACCAGCACCTTGGGACATTGTTTTATCCAGTTCCTGGTTGTATCCTAAAATTGTGTTTGACTTTAGGAGGTTAATTCTTTGCCTCTTCTTTCCTTTGCAATGGTGTGATTATGTTGCTGGTGCTCTGAAGATTTTGGTGGGAAAAAATGAGTGTGGGAAAAGACAAGAGAGGTAAAAGAAAAGATGATTTCTTCCTGCGCTTCTGATGTTTCGGTTGGAAGCTCAGCTACCTCTGTACACAGAGTATAGTTTCTTTTGCAGGCCATTCTGGGGAGGAGCATACCTGATCACTTTTCCCTGACAGGAGAGGAATGAAACAGAACTGAATTGGAGCTGGTGTTGCTGCTTTGACTCTTTGTTCCTTGACCTGGAACAAAAATAGTTTGAAGAAAGCAGCATCACTCTATCCACAAATGAAAAGAAAGTAGAGCCCCATGTAAAGGAACACCCTACCTATTGCTCCACCAGCCCTGTCTTTGATTGCAGAACTGAGCCACTTCTCTACCTCTTCTGTTTTTCAAGCTGGAGTTTTTGCCAAAGCTAGAGAATGAAACTGGTGCCTACAGACAGAGTTAGTTTTAGAAGTGAGGCAAGATTTGGGGGACAGCTATCCCAAAGGGGCATACATTAATAGATTTATGATATGAACACATATTTCCCTCTCACCTTCCTGAAATGCAGCTGTGGTGATAATCTTCAGTGCCTTGTTCCCCTGCTCCTCTCAGCAGAGTGCAGTGTGAAAGATCAGAACTGAGAAGAATGGACCATAAATGTGGCTTGGACTGGCGGGGCACGCAACCATATGCACACATCGTTCCCAAGGGATTCTTACTTCCTTTGCACAGGAATACTACTAGACTAAACCAGAGCTAGAGAACAGCCAAGTCAGCAGAAAAAAAAAGAAAGAAAAAGGAAAAAAAAAAAAACCCACCCACCAACCTTAAAACCAAAACCCAAACCAACCTGACCACTCACTTTTGCCTAAGTGTGCATATAACTGTAAAACCATGCTTAAGATATCAATGCCTGCATAAACAAGAACATCTCTAGACCAATAGGTTTACATCTCTCCCCAGACTGCTTGAAAGAGAGCAATAGAAAGATAGTCTTTTTGTTGCACACAAGTAATGGAGGAACTACCCAGCTGTTGTCACAAACTGCTGCTGTTGGCTATCATGACTTAATGACTGAGTTTTCTTTTCCAGTTACCACTGCAGAATCCTAATGCCCAGGTCATCACTCCCAGCTGTTGTGGCAACTTAAGGAGTGGTTGGAAAGGAGTCCTGGACAGAAATCAGCAGATAATAAAGAGCTGCTTAGATAGCCATTTTCTAATTTTATTTGTGCCAAACCTTCACTCAAAGTTTAGAAAGCCAGAAATTTCTCATCATGTAACTCCAGCCTCTGTCACTACTGAAGTTAAACATGTCTGTTCTACGAGGGAATCGGCATTTTTTTAACTGAGAGAGACCTTTACTCAACAGAATTGTCTTTTCACTCTGCCGGTCGTTACCACCTTCCCAGTTTAGGTAAACAGGAATGCAGCCACCTTGCTCCTCTTATGAGGGCTCTGAAAACAATAAGGTAACCAAAAAACCCAAAGACTGATTATCATTCTAACAGCCTCCGCTTGTTTTTCAAAAACTTCTTGCCAACAATGGCTCCTGTCAGGCTACATACTTCATGAGCTTTCTCATGGGAAATGTGGAAGGAATCAAAATTCAAATCCATTTCAAGCAAGGAAAGCAAGCTCTGAAATTAGATACTCAATTGGATCAATTCTGAACTATTGCAGTCAGATATTGAAAATATTTGAATGGTAAATTCAAATCCCATAGAAAGGAATAAAAATCATGTGGTGCACTGAAATAGTTCATGAAGTAAGGGAAAGTAAGTCTTTGCATGTGTTGGACAGTGAGGTAAACACTCCCAATTCCATCAAACGTCTTCAGGTATGTCAGCCATTTTTCCTGGGGTAGCAGAGGGGAAGGATTTCAATACAGAAGCATGTGAGTATCAGTAACTTTGAGTCACTGAGACTGCCAGACTTTCTAGAACTGCTACTTTGTTAACACGGAAAGGAATTTCAAGAATAACTCCTGGTTTCAGCTACCCTGTATGGCCATGTATGAAATTAAGATCAATACAGCTCAACCTATTCCTACTGTGAAGGTATTGGAGGTGCGCAGAGCAAGACTCCGCTTGTGGCTTCCAAATAAGCTTATAAAAAAGGCTTGTCTTTTTATATGTCATTTACTATCTTCAGATAATTTTTAGATTTTGTAGGTGGATGGGGCCCTTTTTCTTTCGCTGACTTTGATCACAGGCATTCTTTGATACTCCTATGGTGTGTCTCTTGGGATTATGATAGCAATAGTGGTTTTGGGGAACAAGGAAATGCACTTAGCTCTTTCTAGCTAATCTTTTTGTTCAGGGTTCTATACAAATGGAAAGTCTACACAAATATAGAACAATAGAGTTTCTTGGATTCACATAGACAGAGCCATATGGTGCTAAAATAACCCAATAATAATAGAGGAGTTATGTATGATATCACCTTGAAGAAGGTCTTGTCTAAGATGACTGTTAGCATTGTTTGGGAAGACCATGAGGATAAACAGATAGTGTCAGAGAAACAAATAAAAAACCCCACAATCCTTTTTTGGGGGCCTGTTTTGAGGAAGTCTTATTCCATACATCGATTTATGATCAAGATGTCATGCAATAGCTACCCAGTAATTTTAGCTAGTCTTTCCATACAGTGCCCAGTCTCATTTATGATCTAGGTAACTGCATATTATGGGATTCTGCTCCACATGTAACAAATAAAGTAAATCAGGGCTGTTCTTTCATTGTGTCTCTCAGCTCTTTTTCATTCTGAAGATTTCTTCCTCTCCTCAGATTAATGTCTAGATGGCAGATAGGAGGGTTATGGCTGTGATTCACTATTATCTCTGAGATCTGGTCTTATCGCTAGGAGACCTGTGTTGGCTATGACAGGCACATGTGTGAGAGTTCTTTCACAGTACCTGGCAAGAGTAGGATTGGTCCCACTCAGGAAGTTCTCCTGTATCAATCAAAGTGAGCTTCCTATCTCAGTATACCCAGGGTGAGGAAAAAAACTGCAAAGATTCACAGGGCTTAAGTTTCCTTCACCTAATGGCTGCAGTGCTTACAAGTATCTCATTCATTTGAAATAAATTTGGGCAGGGAATAAAGGAGCATAAGATCTTTCTCCTGAAAATCCTCCTTACTGATATGTAATCTTTCAGTATTTACCAGGCCATAATTCTCATGTCATAGACTTCTGGCCATAAAACGACCTTTGATTTTTCTAAGTCTTTTGTCATATTCACATGCATACTCCCAAATACTCCCAATTTGTCCAGTTCTGATTGCTTTTTCTGCCAAAAGGAAGCCTCCGTGTCCCTAGCATTAAAACTCTTGTTATCTCTTTCCTTACTTGTTGTATTATCTTTTTTTACATGTGCAGATAAAGTCAGTCAATTTCTAATGTGGCTGTATGGATTCTTTAATGCAGCCCAGGATACCATTCGCCGCCTTTGCTGCAAGGGCATATTGCTGGCTCATGTTCAACTTAGTGTCCACCAAGACCCCTAGGTCCTTTTCTGCCAAGCTGGTTTCCAGCTGGGTGACTCCCAGTATAATATTGGTGCAGAACTTCGCACTTCTCCTTGTTGAACTTGATGAGGTTCCTGTCAGCCTATTTCTCCAGCCTCTCGAGGTCACTCTGGATGGCAGCATGACCTGCTGGCGTATCGGCCACTTCTCCCAGTTGTGGGGAGTGTCATCAGGCTGTGTCATCAGCACACTTGCTGAGGGTACACTCTGCCCCATCATCCGGATCATTAATGAAGATGTTAAACATCTTATGTTCTTGCCTCTTGTATTGGCTACATATCCTTTCCCTTTGAGTCCCTTTATCTCTAATCTCATTTTTCAATTGAATCAAGTTCAGACTTTTCATCTCTATCTTTAAGGATCATCCCAGTTCTTCATCCATGTACCTATCTGCTCTCATCGCAGTGCTGCCTTCCCTCCTGCCACTAGTGCAAGCTGAGAATGCTTCCTTGTCTCCTCACACAAACACCTCTTGCATGAGGAATTCAGTTCAACGAGTAAGTGCCAAAAAGAGCTGGCACACAGCTGGGATACAGTGATTTACTGACATCTCAGAAAATTGTTGCTGTCGTGGGTAATAGACTGGTGGCGTTTGTAACAGTCAAACATGCCTGATAGGGTTTCCATAATAACTGGAAAGAGCGTGATTAACCTTACCAGAGAAATTATGTTGTAGTGAGCAAAGTCTCCTGTCTCTGAGCTGGCTTGTGCAGGAGGTGACCACCACAGACAGCATTCTTCTTGAAGCAATCTGAAAAACTCACTTCTTGAAACTTATCCTCAGGGTTCTTTTTTGGTACCAACAGACATGTTAAGTTTATCCATAAAACATTGCAGCTATTTAGGCCTTCCAAGAATTGCACGAGTTAATGTGTGTAACTGTCTGATATCAATCCTTTTGMCATATTTCTCTTCTATTCCTTGCCCTTTGGACCTGTGGTCAGCTATACTCGGGACGTAGGCATTCATGCTTCAGTACCATTATCCCAGAGTTGTGTGCGCGTGATGATAGAAACGATAATGACTGCAGCTTGTACTTCAGCAAGAACATTGACGTATGCTTCAGGGCAGGAGAGAGTGTCAGAAGTGAGACTGCTTCTCTTGAGGTAGCATTAATGCCGTTTAGTTGAACATAAGTACCAGGGCTTTCTGTTGGGTGGAGTTTTGTTGTTGGGGGTTTTTTTTTGGTCTTTGGGGGTGGGGGGAAGGAGTTCAAACCACCTGCAGCATTAGTACTTTTGGGGAGAATTGCCAAAGTACAGAGTGAAGGCAGGTGTGAAAATAAACCTATCAGTGCTGCTAAATTCTGATGGCTCCCATTGTAATGAATTTAGCAGGGAACTGAGCCTTCCCTTGACTTGTATCTTTTTGATTTGGGATTCTGCTTTCTAAAGGATGCAGCTTCACACACACTGTTTATTTCTGCATGTCAAAGAAATTATGATTAAGATTCTGAATGCTCACAAATACAAGAATTTTCACCACATGAACTTAAACATTTAACTGTATTGGGGAGGAGTGAGCGTACAGGATGTTATTTGTTTGATGGGTATTTTATACAGAAGCTCTTTGCCTTCAGAAAAAACTTCAAAGGCAGCCAGGGACAAAATGTGACTGGGTAAAGGGAAGTTTTTTCTCACAGCAATACCATAAAAGCAGAGAGGAAGTGGGGATGAGATAGGTTTGGGATTTCTTTTTTGTAAATGAAGGGTATTCATGGCTTTTATGTAGTAGTCTCATGGCAGCGTGAGTTGGGCAGCCCTAGGTGGTAGGGCAAAGCAGCAGGCAGTACAGAAGGCTGCAGGACTTGCCAGAACACTGAGAGTGGCATGTTTGTGTTGTGGCAATACCAGTTTGGCACACGAAACAACAATGGTGTCATAAAAGCAGGCTATGAGAGAATATATTTTCTTTTATGTGATAAACTAAGGATCTCTTCAAGTTTCACAAAACAGTGAAAAAGAGAGGCATGTAGATGAGGCCACATAGCAGCCACTGAGGGCAGCAGGGAGTGGAAATGCTAAAGAAGGAACTGGTAGCAAAGTAATGGGATACTGAAAACCTGAGAGAGAAATTGTATTTGAACAGTACTCAGTGTTGAATACGAGATCCAGTCTGAATTGTTTTAAGGTTATGAAATGCTTCAAGGATAAGAAACGCTTCCTGGAAACACCCTTTCATTAGTAAACAGTGTTTGTTTACAAAAAGACAAGTTTTTGTCAGCTGTTGTAACACCAGTTAGGACAGTGACTTTTAAACCAAAAGTAGATAGTTCCAGCAAAGAGTATCTAGAATGAATAGTAAAAAGCAGTTGTACTTTGCTCATCAGGAAAAGGAAACCCCAGTGTAGAGAAATATCTCTTTGTCCCATGGACTTACATTTAGATTATGCTGTGTTATAAAGTGCTCAAAATCAAAGTTTCAAGACTGAACTTTGATCAGAAGGAGCCTGCAGTGACGTGTTCCCTCTCCGAGCTGGTCAGAGCAGTGGCCATGATTCAGACCTGTAGGTCCCACCCTGCCGACTAGACACCTCCATGTTCTCGAGCCAGCCAGTTGCCTGGAAGGCTATCAGATGTTAAACATCACAATACTTAGCCTATCTTTTGGTCCTCTTACAGTAACTCCTGTGCCATCCTGCAGGCAATTCCTCTGAAGGATGTATTAAATTTTGTGTCTGTTGTCTGAAAAGTTATTTCATTTCGGTTCTAGAATGCCATCAAAGCAAAGTGCTTCCAGGTGGCATCCAAACATGGCTTAACTCTGAGCACAGCGAGTGGTCTGAGTGCTCTTATGAGACTTGAAAATTTCTCGTCTGCCCAGCCACATTTTAGTGTGCATACTACCAATTTTACCACAATGGAATATTTTCCAGCTGGTGTTCAAAAATATTTGCTTCACCTTTTATAGACCACATTTGCTCTGTCAAACAAATGTGTTTGATTTTTCTCTTGTCACTTATGTTGGGATATATGTTCAGCAAATGGATGGAGAAAAGAATGCACCATATTGCAAAAATCTTTTTTTCATCCACTTTTTCTTGTCTCTGTCTTTTTAACAGAGATCTCTAGCAGCAAAAAATGCTTTTTGTGATATAACGAAGTAATACGTTGTTTCTTTGTGAGTTTTTTGGTTTGTTTGTTTTTTTTTAAAAAAAACAACCACCTTTTATTTCATGTTAGCTATCTCTTCCATTTCTGGGCAGGATGCATTAGTTTGGGTGTTAGCTTGACTGCTTTTGGTCTGAACATGCTTGCAAATTTTTCAGTAAACTGGAAGCTTGGAAAGATAAACTTGAAATAAGTAAATGTTCTGCTTGTTAAATTTGCAAGTCATTGTGTGTGTGAAGAATATAAAATATTAATAATGGAATATATTGTGTGAAACCTGTTCCTTTTAATTGCAAGTGGATTTATAATCACAGTGTCTATATTCGACTATGCAAAACAGTGGAGATATTTCGATATTTTGTAGTCAAAGTTCTTTTCCCTCAGGAAGAAACAAACAAGCAAACAACAGAAACCACCTCTGTAAACATTTCAAGCAGATATAGCAGGATAAAGTACTCCTGCTACTGTTCTTTTCCTAGTGCTGAAAATGGAATGGGTATACTAATTGAGATTATTTTTGCAAGTCATAGTTAAGACATTTTGCTAAGATGCTGTGGCTACATTTCACTTACCACAGCCTGTATTGTATGACTCTATTTATAAGTGCTGTCCAATATACATAGTGAGGTAACTTTCATCACTAAATTCAGAATGCTAAACAATATTAGGGTTCAGATTTCTGTCAAGGAAAACAGGGTGAGCTCACAGAAGAATTTCTTCACATAATACATAAAGTCTGAATGAGTTGACAAATCATAGATCTGACTATAACCCCTTTATTCTGAAAAAAAAAAAAAATCCTTTCTTGAATAACTGAAAGACTTTTGTAAAGTTAAAAGATTGTCTCAAGTAAGCCATAAAAATACGAAGTGACCGTGTTGTCTCCCAGCTACGTTACATTTGTGCTAATCTCAAGTCCAAGTCATCAAGGAGTTCAAAAGAGTGACATATTTAATTTCATTTTGACTTGAACAACAATTACAAAGGCAATCTTTTGATTCTTTTCCAAAACTATACTCTAATACAGCAAAACAGGACTGTTGCTTTTACAGTTTGGGGAATGCTAGATATTAACTAGGTACATTACCAGACTTGGCAAGAGCTAATTTTCATTAGCTTTCAGTTATTAGACAAGTTGTAAGTTGCTACCATTGACAAAATGCCAATAATGTAGTCATATATCAGGCATCCTTTGTTTAGAGGAATGTCGATCAGAACCCACTCTGGAAATTACGAAGTGGATGAGAGAGGTTGCTTTTGGATATAATTTGATAAAAATATAACATAGTAATGAGTATTGATTACCTAACCTAATTTTTATTCATTAAAACCTTTAGAAAGTATTTCATTAAAGGGTCAGATTGTTTTTTTGTGTAGAAATCCTTGATTGGGGGCAAGAACCTTCCTAAAGGCATCCTTCAGAGACTTTTTGCAGTTTGTTTGCACCAGGAACCATTCAAATCATTCCAGACCATTTTTTCACCTTATCCACCCAAGCCTTGCTTCTTGTTGACAGAGATTTGTAGCATTCATTCTGCTTCTTAGATGACTGATAAATTCCCTGGCAGCAAACCCTAGAGAAGGCCAGGTTGGCAACATGTTACTGGCTATACAGTATTACTGGCTCGATCAGCATTTCTTATTTTACCAAGCTATTTAGGTAAAGAGGAAAATCTGTGTGTACTGAGTGGATCCGCAGGAAATGCCCAAGGATGTGACCATTAGCAGAGATAGGCTTAATTGGTTTCTAGAAAATACAGTGCCCGCCATTTGTCTTCACAGAAGTTTAGTCACCTTAACTTCAGGCAAATACAAATATTAGAAGGGAAATATATCTAGCATTTTCCCTGTTTTGCAATAATGTGCCTTTTTTTTTCTTTTTTTTTTTTTGACTGCATCCTTTAGTTCACAGTTTAGGAAACTTTCTTTCAGTGGACTTTGGCCACAAAAACAGTTAAACCTCTAATTTAGTAAATCTTAACCCATTTTCTAATTGGCTTAATAACGCACTGACTAGAGAAGAGGAGCTGCATGATTATGGTTAAACAGGCAAAAAATATTTAAAATCAGGGATTTAATTGCATTTTGTTTGATATTTGATACCATGACCTTTAGAGGTCCAGTCATTTTAAAAGGCCACCATTTTGCTTAGTGCTCAGCAAACCCTTCCTGTAGAACAAAGTGTTTTGGGCTGTGTCCTGGTTTCAGCTGGAATAAAGTTAATTTTTGTCCCAGTAGCTGGTATAGTGCTGTGTTTTGGATTTAGCATGAGAATAATGTGATAACACACTGATGTTTTAGTTGTTGCTAAGTCGTGTTTACATTAGTCAAGGACTTTTCAGCTTCCCATACTCTGCTAGCGAGGGGGTGCACAAGAAGCTGGGAGGGAGCATAGCCAGGACAGCTGACCCATACTGGCCAAAGGGATATTCCATACCATATGACATCATGCTCAGTATATAAGCTGGGGGGAATTGGCCAGGGGGCAGTGAGCGCTGCTCAGGGACTGGCTGGGTGTTGGTCGGCGGGTGGTGAGTGGTTGCATCACTTCTCCCCCCGACCCCCCCCCCAGTGTTTTGTTCCTTTCTCTCTCTCTCTTTTGTTGTTTTCCTTTTCATTACAATTTTTTATTATTATTATTATTATATTTTATTTCAACTATTAAACTGTTCTTATCTCAAACCACGAGATTGGGTTACTTTTGCTCCTCTGATTCTCTCCCCCATCCCGCCGGCGGGGAAGGGGGAGGTGAGCGAGCGGCTGTGTGGTGCTTGGTTGCCGGCTGGGGTTAAACCACGACAGGCCACCACTCCCATGGAGCTCCTGCCTCACCAGACTCCAGCATGATTGCAGAACTGCAAAACTGGCCCTAATCATCATCTTGAAACGCTACGTATGCATTCAATAACTTCTCCCGCATTTCATTCACTCATGTTTTGAAATTATGAAAGTTTAAAGCAGTATGTCAGTTACTTCAGTTCTTTTTGAGGGTTGATGTGGGGTTGGATTTTTTGTGTGTGAGACAACTATTTAATCTACATCTTTATTTACTTAAAATGTTTAATCTGTTTTCCTTTTGTTAATGTTTATTTAAATAACCCCCAGTCAGTATGCTTCAGATACTTTGCACTTGCTTGATGTCTTATAACTAACAAACTGCTTTACACCTTATCTGCAAATCAAGTATTCTTACCTCCATAAAAGAGTGAAATTCATCCTGCATACTGATGGCTTTCCAAAGGCCTGCATATCTTTAAAAGCCTGCTTAAGCCCTCAAATAAACCTGTCAGTATGTTTTTACTAAAGCGCAGGCATAAACTGTGTACTAGACTTCTGAATGTGATGATTTTAACCTAGACATATACGGGCTTGATGCTATCCTCATTGATGCTGGAGGCTGAAATTTTTATTAGCTTCTGTAGTTCAGATTCAATCCCTAAATGACTCTTTCCAGACACACAGAATAATTAGAAATGTTTCTGAGCTCAACTTGCCAGGGCACTGTTGATGTTGGTGCCATGTGCATGACTTCAGTGCAGTTCATTGAGCTTGCACCTAAGCTAGGTTTAAAACCAATGTATCAGAGGTACCTGTGTCACAGTGAAGTCAGGGAAACAGTGCTGGCCAGAGGAAGGAGGTAAATCAGGTAATGAGGATCAAGACAAGCTCTTTCTATTTTGTTCTATTTGCTGCTGTGAGCAAAATAAATATTTCTCCCAATTAATTCTTGTAGCTAATCAGACCAACCTGACAGAAGTGGCTGGGCGGAAAGAAAGCTTTCAAGTGGGCTTGATTCCTTTCTAATTGAGTCTAGTTTGGCTTTGATGCTGATCATTCACACCGATACGAGAGCTAAGTAACTAGTCACAGTAAAGACCAAAATAGAGATCCAGGTGTTAATCCTCTGCAGCTATAACTAAAGCTTAGCTTCCAGGTGAATGGCATGTATGTTTTTATCCAGGTAGGGAGTGTTGAAGGTGTGGTCCCCTTTCTGGGATTTGTTAATGGGAGTCATAGGGGTCAGGCAGAGCATGGTCACTGAATGCCACGCTGTTCTTAAAAGCTTCAAGTGAGGTGCATGTTTGATAGGAAGTAAACTACATAGTTTCTCTGAAAAGTTTGAGTTTTTTCAAGCCCTTGATTTTTTATCTTTCTCACTGTGTTTTCCAGTAGCAGGTCATGGGGCATAACTGGCTATTGCTTCCCTTGTGAGCTTCACAGGCAGTTGTGCTGACAGCTCTCGAGTTGCCTCTGGGTCTGTCATATAGTAAAGCTGCTGATGGGCTTTCTGTGTTGCTTACCAAGCTACTGTGGATTTAACCGTGCCTCCTCCTGAGCTGTGATGTATGATTGAATTCCCTTATTTAAGTGAAGCACACCAAGATCTTGCGACTTCTGTACTTCTGTCACATCAGTGGATACAAGAGCAAAGATATTGTTATACTTAATGCCATCGCTTTACTTCCAGCATTTTGTAACAGTAGGGATTTAACAGAAGGAAGTGGTTGGAATTATTAGTGAGCAGGTAAATGGGAAGCTTAACTCTTAAATTTTTTACTTTATTAGTAAGAATAGTAAAACACTAGAGCCGAAGATGTCTTAAAAGCAAGATAGTAAAAAGTTGATTACTGGGAAGAAGAGGAAAAAAAAAAAAAAGGACAAAAGAAATACTGCTGTTGAATTTCATTATGCAGAAAGAGCATTGAGTTAAATAGAAGGAAACAGGAGTTAAGTGGTTTGCAAATCAACAGGTTTTCTGGCACTAGATAATTCTTAAGAGAATTTTGTGATATGCAGGAGTATAGGAATCTTGAAAAATCAGAGCTTTGAAATAGCTATTAACATGTTTACTATCCTGTGATGGTAAATTTTTTATTTATTTATTTAAAACCAGTTTCCAACTGTATCAAATCTGCAACAAAGCCATTGAATCACCAAATGTAGCCTCTGACTATTTTTTAAGGAGAAGGTACATTTAAAAAATGCTGTGACAAATCAATATAAAAATGTATCTAAAATTACAAGTACAAATAGAATGTTGTTCTTGACTGGTTTGCTTATATTGAAACTATATTATTTTATGTGAAGTATGTGTAATAGAGCATTAGATTTGAAAACTCTGTGTTGAATATTATTTCTGACAGCCTTTTTTAGGGTCACTAAAATTCCAATAATTCAGTACAGAATTGAAGTCGATTCCAGAGAAAAATTTAATATAGTCTGCTTGCCTGCCAGCTTCAACATAGTTCCTGAGTATTGAAATGGTTTGACACATTGAAATATAAAGTGCATTTGTCATATCTATTGGTAGAGTATTTTATGTGATCACATCTAACAAAACTCAAGTCAGAGTAAAACTTAATGTTAGTCTTCTATTTTTACCCCCTTTTCTTCTAAAAAGAAAAAAAAAATCATTAGGGAATATAAACTATTGTTAGTAATAAAAATACAAAGTCTTATCTGGAAATGTCATATTGACCCTCAACTAATTTCTGTTGTGTACTGTTTGTTTTAGTGGTTTTATATAATACAGATGTTATTATGTTGCAGTCATGTGCAAGTGTTCTATAAATGTTCACTTATAAAACTTCTGTATCCTCTTTTTCTGTCCTTGCACAAGCAATTCTGCATTTTACATGCAAATACTTTATGAATATCCTGAAGAGAGATTAACTTGTGGTAACCACTGCAACATAGGTTCACGAAGATAAGTATCTTTTCTTTCTCTTTGTAAAAACATCAGATTTACTGATTACCTGCTCAAACAAGAGCAAAGAGAGTAAAAGGCAATAGGAACGTATGCTATCCTAATACTTACCAAAACATCTTCATGTTAGCATAAGGCTTGATTTAACTTCTGTGGACTTTGGGTCAAGCTCATGATTCACATGGAGCTGAAGCAAGACGGGTAGGCTAAGGTAGGGATGTAAATGAACAACTCTGAAGCAGATGAGCCCAAATAGTAAGACAGCAGGAAGCCCGTGTTAATGGCTTGTCCATATATTTCATGCATGGAGGCTTTACAAAGATAACACGAAGGTGTTTCATAAGTGTAGGTGCCCAATTTCATGACACTATAGCTGCCTGATGCTAAACATGGACTTAGCGATTAGATTAGATTTGCAAACTACCTGAAAAGCATGTATGGTGTGTGTTCACACACTATAGTTCATGTTGTTATGAGGTAAGCTCTGCTGCCTCTTTAAGATATCACAGGGCTTTCCCAGGGAGGAGAGCGGAGGAAAGAAGTTTCTTTCCTGAGGCTCATGCCCAAGGATAGACTTGATTGTAAAATACAGTTTCTTACAATTTTTTTGCTTAATCTTCGGAGGCAAAAATGACAAGGAAAATACCATAAACATTCTGCACTTTCACATATACTGTGGTCCTTTGATAACTTCCTGGCATTATTTGCAGTAAGTTTGCCTATTGCTTGCTAGGTGATTATATTTCTTCTACTAGCTATTTTAGTGTTCTTCAGTCTTCTAAGTGTAATATTCCAACTTAAAGCATTCCCAAGCAATGCTTCTCTATTAGCATTGTAGTCTAGTGAAAATGGTTTGGTTTGGTTTGGTTTTTCTGGATGTGAAGGCAAGTCTTTTTGACCAATAGTCTATTTGTTGTATAGAAAGATACTACGTGAATGATCTGACCCGAATATTTTTCCTTATAATATTACAAAACGAATACTTTTTTTGTAGAGTTTAAAAAGTACACACACTTTAATAGTGCACCTCAGTACAATTGGGCATACACAAAACTTTACATGAATTTGAGGATTCAGGTTGCTTGCCCACTTTGTGTAGGGGTTTAAGATTAACAAGTTACAAGCAAAAATACACCTATTCATTATTAAACATCTCTGTTACAATATAGGAAGCATACTGAAGAGTGAACTATGTATTTTGGAGGGGCTGGGAACATGACAGAGGAACTTTCAAATAAAACTTGGTGAACCTTTTTGCTGTAGATTTGAAAATGAGTCCAGAAGGCTGAGCTTAATATAACATGTGGCAGGTGGCCTGCATTTGCCTGGAGAATTCCTCTAGGGCAAGACAGCTCAGCAAACACATAAATCCTTTTTTCTCTGTTATCTAGTAGCACATTTAGTTGCCATGGGAATTTTATTTATGCAGCAGATCCTCTGCAGTTCAGTTTGTGCCTAAAGTTTAACTGTACAGCTGTTACCGTAAATACTACATGGCAATATTTTCAAAACACAGCACCTTTGAACAAAAAGAACATGTCTTCTCTATTATTGATTTTGTTATGTTATCAAAATACCATTTTGATTACACTAGGATAGTGTTTCCCCAAAAGCTTCATAAGTTGATCTGAAGTGTGCACGTCCTGTACAGCTCTTCCTAATAATTATTTATTTACCTAGAAAAATACATCCAGCATTTTATCTGAAGAGTATATTACAGCAAGTGAAATTCGGTAACTTGCAGGAGAGAACTTCATATGAATACAAAGTGCATATATAGCTCTCTGCTTATTTTCAGGCTATTGGTTTTCCTTATTTGCTATATGTAATAAAATATTAACATAGATCTTATTTTAGATCTTTTTCTGTTTATTTGTAGTTCTTCTTTGCTTGCCAGGACATGTGAAGAGTTTTAAGTTCATTGGCTCCGGTCTGTTTATTAGAAACAAATTTGCTTTAATCCTGATTTGTGCAACAACAAATAAATCACCAAAGTTTTCTTTGTGCAAAACAGCATGGGTTTACAAATGAAAAATAGAACTTGTGCTTTTTTAGGAGTGAATGGATTATCCAACTCCGTCTGTATCCCGACCCATTCTCTGTAATCTCTAGATTGCAGAGTATATTAACTAAAGGAATTAAAAATAAGTAAAGTTATAGCGCCGAGAATTCAGCAGTATCTTGCTATTGATTGGTAAGTTTTCCCTGTATATAAATGAAATATTTACTCTTTCCAAAAAACTGTAGACAATTTATTCTACAGTACTGTTTTACATAAATACAACTGTGATCAAAATACAAAATTAAGGCTTCAAGACAAAATTTTAATGTTAGATTTTAATGCAATTTTTTTTGGCACAAATCATACCGGTTTAACGTCAAACCATGTTCCTGCAGTAACAGTTATTAAACAAAATTCCTGGTATGAGCACACAACTTCCAGGTATTTCCTCTTTCAGTATTAACTGTCTGAATATTCAGAGAATAAATTCCAGCAAGATTAATAGAATAAATTAAATGCTTTAAATGGCAGCAGTTTGGAGATCTTGAGTTTTGCTGTTCAGGTGGTGTTTTGGGTCTCTTCAGCTTGTTTGCTGCTAATCTTGATGCTAGAGAGCAGAAAAGCTACCTCTACCTGCATGATTTCTGTTGAAACTTACTGTGTGTTAAACCAGGCTGAATGGCAAATGTATGTAACATAACAGAGCACTTCTATTCCCTTTTCACTGGTAGTCATTTAAAAGTAGATGAGAGGGAAAAAATACATATATCTGCTAGCAGCTTTACTCATTGCATGTGAGAAAAGGAGTTTATTGTCTGGCTGATGGATGTTATGTGGACAAAGCCCGGTCAGGAAATTTTTCTGGCCAGGATTTGAGACCTGCTCAGTTTTTATTTCCCCACAGTACTATTGATTGCTAGAAATCTGGTATGGAGGACTAGGTCAGCAGTCCTAGAGGGATGGAACTGCAGCTTTGGTATCATGCTGTGAGTGTTTTGGTGGACTGAATGGGTTTAAGACAATTTTGCGTGTTTAAAAGCTCACTAAGCTGATAGGCAAACACATATAGCCACACCTACTGTAGCAGATACAAATCTTACTTTCTGCTGTGACACATGAGATCATACGGAGTATGGGGATAGGCTCTTCTTGCTTTGATACTGACAGAGAAGTCATCTGTGATCTTGCTCATATCCGAGGTGCTCCTCAGAAGTGTCCATGCAAGAATAATCCTGGAGTTTGCTCAGGAGCAGCATTTATAGTGGACTGGAGAATGAAAGATCGTGAGCATCTAAATTTAAAAGATTCACGTGCAGGAAGTGAGTGCTTTGATCAGTCCTGTCTCTTCAAGGCGTTAGGACTTCTCTAAAAAGGGCCTTTCCTCTTTTTCAGATGATGGGGGTTGATGAAATTTTCTGACTTCATGGAAAACTTATTTATCTGGCATATCTTATTCAAAGAAGATTGAAAGATGACTTGATTCATATTGCATAACTACCTTCATGGGGCAAAAACCTCGGGTGCCGCAGTTGCTTTAAAAGAACAGACAATGGTAGCAGGAGCCCCTGTCTGGGAGCTGAAACCTGACGAGTTCAACAGAGAAACATGGCATTCTTGGGGAACTCTGAGAAAATGGTGGGTTTGCCATCTGTAGATGTCTTCAAATGTAGATTGGCTAACTTTCTGTAGGATATACATTAGCCAGCAAAGTCACTGGTTTCAATAGAAGAGTTCAGAAGCTATCAGCTGAAACTCCATGATTGGTTATGTAAGAGGCCAAAGTAGATAACCTAACAAGTCTTTCTGGTCTTAAATTCCATTATCAGTGAGCTTTTACAGGGATAAACTGTATCGTTTGTTCTTGCACACTTGTACATTCTCCTGAATGTGAGCTGAACACAGATGAGGTGAACCTCCTTCCTTTACATGCTGCAGAGGGAACATACTGAATTCCCAATAGTACATCTCTGAGAAGAGAAGTGAAGTCTTAGCAGTGTTCCCATGAAATTCCCAGACCAAAGCAAGAGGCATATGTATCGCTTCCTCTACATCAAAAGGGCAATTTTTTTCATTAATAACATGGAAATTTTTATCTGATAATTTTGGAAATTTCTTTAAAGAAATTCACACATTTAACTGGACATTCAGGAATTAAATGTCATTGCTGCTCTCAGTCCAGAAATACTTAGATGTATAATAATAACACACAGTTATTGCCAGACAACTTAGTGCTTCTTATCTGGATTTTTTTTTATCATAGAATCATAGAATAGTTTGGGTTGGAAGGGACCTTTAAAGGTCTCCTAGTCCAACCCCCCTGCAATGAGCAGGGGCATCTTCAAATAGATCAGGTTGCTCAGAGCCCCGTCCAACCAGACCTTGAACATTTCCAGGGATGGGGCATCTACCACCTCTCTGGGCAACCTGTTCCAGTGTTTCACCACCCTCAGCATAAAAAATTTCTTCCTTATATCTAGCCTGAATCTACCCTCTTTTAGTTTAAAGCCATTCCCCCTTGTCCTGTTGCAACAGGCCCTGCTAAAAAGTTTGCCGCCATCTTTCTTATAAGCCCCCTTTAAGTACTGATAGGCTGCAATAAGGTCTCCCTGAAGCCTTCTCTTCTCCAGGCTGAACAACCCCAACTCTCTCAGCCTTTCCTCATAGGAGAGGTGTTCCATCCCCCTGATCATTTTTGCGGCCCTCCTCTGGACCCGCTCCAACAGGTCCATGTCTTTCCTGCGCTGAGGGCTCCAGAGCTGGAGGCAATACTCCAGGTGGGGTCTCAGCAGAGCAGAGTAGAGGGGCAGAATCACCTCCCTTGACCTGCTGGCCATGCTTCTTTTGATGCAGCCCAGGATACGGTTGGCCGCCTGGGCTGCGAGCACACGTTGTCGGCTCATGTCCGGCTTTTCATCCACCAGTACCCCCAAGTCCTTCTTGGCAGGGCTGCTCTCAATCCCTTCATCCCCAGCCTGTATTGATACCAGGGTTTGCCCTGACCCAGGTGCAGGACCCTGCACTTGGCCTTGTTGAACCTCATGAGGTTCACATGGGCCCACTTCTCCAGGTCCCTCTGGATGGCATCCCGTCCCTCAGGCATGTTGACTGCACCACTCAGCTTGGTGTCGTCTGCAAACTTGCTGAGGGTGCCCTCGATCCCACCGTCTATGTCACTGATGAAGATATTAAACAGTACTCGTCTCAATACAGACCCCTGAGGGACACCGCTTGTCACTGATCTCCATCTGGACATTGAGCATTAATGGAAGAATTTATATTTTACCACTGATTCTCTGTGGCAAAAACTGTAAATCAAGGCAGCAGGTCAGATTCTCTACTATCACAGGATAGAAACGGAAGAAAAATGTTTACTACCGCATATTTTTCAGAAAGAAGAAAAAAGCTATAGGCTCTTCATAAATTTGAGAAGCCTCTAGTTTTGCATTGTATAACCTGTTTATGTAGTAAAACTCCAGTAAAAGTAGGACATTTATTTTTTGAAAAGGTACATTCAATGATGGAAACCCTAATAACAGAGTTTTAGAACACATGTATCGTATAAGTAGATGTTTTTTGTTAGTATAGGCTCAATTGTCTCAAAAGAGATAATTGATGTGTGATAAAGAAAAATGATAAAAAACAATTGCTCTGCATACTTGATGTAGTGACTTTGCAAAATTAAGTAACTTATGCATTTTAAAATATTTTAGTCATTTCCAGTGAAATGCTGAAATGACTAGTGAAATTTCCAGTGAAAAGCTTTTACTGCTGAAAAAGTTAAAAGGTAACTTAAAAACCTTTTTCCATTTTTGTTCCATCTGTGCATGAAAATGCAGTAGAATTCAGTAGGTGCAAACGTCTTTGCCAGAAATTGAGCATTCACAGTGTCTAAACACAGTTAATGAGTGCTATTTCTGACTTTCCTGGGTACCAGTTTCTCTTATAATTTAAAACGTGTCATAAAATAGTAATTTCTCAAATTTTACTTTTCTTTTTTAGTGGTTTGTGTTGCTTTTAGAGGAGCTAGTGAAACAAAAGATTAAAAATAATTAAAATATCTATATGAAGACATACATGCTTTGCCTCACTCATGTTTTAACACTTGCTTTCTCAGTAGAGTGTAACTTTATACCTAAAATTGAGGGGTTTTGAAGGATGTTTACTCTGTGTGGTATGCCATATTTTTTTCTCTTCAGGTATTTGTAGGTGACGGAACTGCAGATATGCTGTGTTAGATTAGTCAGAGAGAATATAAAATTAGCAAAATTAGGATCAGTTCTGCCAAGGCAACGGAAGCTTTTCACACCATTCTGCTCTAGCAGACCCAAGGTACTTGGTGACAACCCCCAGGGGTAACGTTGGCTGGAAGTATTAATTGCTTCTACACATAAACACTACAAGGAGATACTAAGAGGAAAAAAATGTGAGGAGATAGTACATTTGGATCCTGGACCCTGTAATCCATCCTGTAACAGAATTGAAGAAAATCACACCAGAAAACCTGTACCACTCCGGCCTTTTCTGAGCTCAACAAGAATCTGCGGTGTTGGCTGTTATGAGCGAATGCACATATTGCTCTCTCCATTACAGGTTTCTGTGCCGGTTTAGATGCCAAGGTTATTGCTTTTTTAGTGCTAGTACGTGGCAGAAGACACCAAATTTTTGAAGGGTTTTCCCTTGTTACATGAAAGGGTAGTTTTGATAGTCATGGTACTCAAAATAAGAAAAATATAGGGAGAAACCTGCAAGTCAGCAGCATGTGTGTGAAGTAGGAAATGGAACACAGGAGGTATGGGAGGAAACACCATCAGAACACTGGTGCCAGTCCTCTATCTCAACAGCTACGCACTCTATTTCTTTCTCTCTCCCCCCCGCCCCCGTTGTTTCTCTCCCTGTTAAATCAGTGTGTCAAACTTAATTGCATGTTTTAGAAAAACGTTAGAGCTTGTGTCTCTGTGGGGCAGTGAGGATGGGAGAGGAATGATTAAAGCTTTTTTTCTTGGGGCTCTTGATCACTTTGAGCACTACTGATAACCTGTTCTCCAGTCAGAAGAGGTGGAAAGACCCCTCGATGCCTTAGCTTGTGTGAAAAATTTGGGGCAGGTCCTTACTGGGCCAGAAGCTGCTGGTTGTTGCTGGAGCTCTGTCAGTGATGTTTGGGGTTGCTATTTCAGTGCAGCTGCTCTCCATCCACAACTATGTTTTCTCCCCTTGTGTCTGATATTTTTACTTCAGTGAATGATCGTCTTCCCTTCTTGTTCTCCAGAACTTGAAGCCCAGTTTTCTCTTTATTTTTTCTCTTCACCAAATCCTTTGAGAAAGCCAAGTAGTGTTCTGCCCATTTCCAAAGGGTGTTTATTCCACCAATTTGTTGCCCAGAGAGGCTGAGAACAATTACTTTTCAGCTTTGCTTATCACCACTTTGGCGATAGAAAGGAAGATTAATACTTTGAGAGCTATTCTTACCACTTTAAACTGTCTTTGAAAGGCTCAAGTATACTTTTTATATTAAAAAAATCAAGTATACTACAGTTTCACCCATTCGTTTTTCACATTTGGAGCCTGAAATCTTGGAAACATCTAAGTTGTGTTTAATCAAATTTTGCCTTTTAGTAAGGTAGAAGAGAAATGCTGAATACATGCACTAGAAAGATTATATAAATATATGTTTTGCAGTTCAAGCTTGTGATTTACTAGTATAATCTTATATTTTCCTTGGCCTTGTATGTCTTATGATCTTCTATCAAATACTGTTTTTCTGAAAGAATCCTACTAATCACAGGCAGTTTCATTCCTTTTGAATAATGGTTATTCTTCATAAAGTTTCTTATATCCAGTTGGCAATTTGTTAATTTTTTTTTTTATTTATTTTGGCATTTTCTTTTCTTTTTTATTCTTTTTTTTCTTCTTGATTAGTCTTGCGTTCTTGAACTCTTCACTTTTGACAGCACACTCGAAGAGTTTGACTTAGAAGTCAGTTTGGATTTGAGGGTGTGGCATCAAAAAAATGAAGCTTGTATATTATTTGAAGACTGAGCACTTCAAGGAATGTATAAGATGCTGCAGGCAGCACGCTGGGACACCAAGGAGGCTACGGTGCACAGTTCCTCCTGGTGAAATCCCTGGGAGAAGTCTGTGTTTACATATGCGACTGACATAMGTACAACTTTTCTTAGTTCCATATAATATTAATTAATAACAGTTCAGCATGTACATTTTATAAATATATACTGTGTAATTATATAAATCATATACTTAGCTCTATAGTGCTTAGAAATATCAAACACTCTTACTGGTAGCATTCTTCTCTTCATGCTACCAGATATCATGCTAAATAACAATGATACATCAGAAACAGAGAGAAGAAAAAAGATTTCTTCTGTGTGATTTTATCTGCCTGGTATCTTCACTTTCTTAGTTGTACATGAAATGTTTTGAGACTGTGGACTCGTATTGTTGATGTCTAGAGAAACTTACTGAATTTGTTCAGGAATTATTTATCATTTATTCTGAAAACACGAAAGTCTTATCAGCCATTTTTAGAAGAGGTCTTGTTGGTTTTATATTTTTATTTCTGTGCACAACTTAAGCTTGTTGGAGAAAGGGCAAGGCTCGCTTTTGTCCTGCTTAACTCATCCACTGAATCTCACATTTTGATATGAAGAGAGTGTTTCTAATTAACTATGAAGGAATTTGGGTGACTTTAAACTTAGCACTTAAAATATCATTCTGATATTCCTTATTAAGCATTTCATCCTGCATATTTATATTTTATTGTCGGTTGCATGGTTGGTAGTGCATGACAGGATAGAATATGGAACAATATGTCGCCTCGTTACCACTTCATAGGTCTCAGTGGAGTTTCAAGTTGCTCAGGATTGGGCCCCATATTGATACTGTTTTCTCACTTGTACAGCTAGCTGCTTCCTTTTCATTTGGAAAAACGGAGATTTAGAAATTTACATAATCTGATCTACAGTCTGTACAAACAGAATTTCAGATGCTAATTTTCACTTGTTTGTTAATCAAAGGTTTTGAAAAGGCAATGTTAGTGTATTATTAATAACTTTAAGTACATCCTGTTTATGAGGTAATAACCTTCTGTCGTGGGCTGAATTGACTTTGAGTTTAATTAGCTCAGAATTTGTTTAATACAGAGTTAATCAACCTCACAGTGGCTGTGGAGGAGTTTTGGTTGTGTTTTGTTCTTTACTGAGCCAAGCTTCAAAAGATACAAAGTAACAAATGATGGATGTGCCCTAAGAAAATAAGTATATGTAATATGTGTTTAAAAAACCTCAAACCTATAAAATCAAAATTCACTGTAAAAATCAGAAACCCTTTAAATAGATTATTTGCTTCTTTTTTAAAAAAAAAAATCCTTATTACTGTACAGTTTCACAGAATTTTATTGCTCAGCATGAGAATTGAGAAAGGAAAATAAGACAAGGAAATGGCATTATATAGGCATATGTATATGTCTGTATGTCCATAGACATTATAGGGTTTATTTGATTGGAACTATTATAAAGAGTAAGTTAATGTATTTATAGTAGTGGTGTGGAACAGAAATACTTCTGTCTACTTTGAAACTGAAGTGGTGGTTATAAAATGGCGAGAGAGTATATCCCTGTCTGTTTAGAGTAAAAAGATTTGGCTATAGTATCTTAATAACAAACTAGCACAAATGGTAGTGATTTAATGCATGGAAGTTTGTTACATGAATTTGAACTAACAATAGCACTCACACTTTTAATATCAATCTTTGAAACAACTTCAGGTATTGGGAGGTTTTTCGACATCAGTTCAAAAAAAGAAAATCAGTTTTGATGTTTTTCTAAGGTGTGTGCAGTAGTTCAAACAAGAATCAGTTTGAGAATCCCATTATCTGTGTTATACAGGAATCTTCTGGCTTTGGAATCTAGATATCTATATAGCTTATTTCTAAATTAAGCTGTTACTGTACTTAAATGTAATGGGAAAGTTCAGTGAAGTGTATTTTTGTTTGTAACATATTGGATCACAGTATCATAGGACAACTCAGGCTGGAAGGGACCTTAGGAGGTCCCTAGTCCAACCTCCTGCTCAACCAGGGTCAGCTGCCAGGCTGCTTAGGGATTTTTCCAGTCAGGTCTTGAAAACCTCTAAGGATGGAGATGCTACAACCACCCTGTACAACCTTTGGCACTACTTGACTGTCTTTGCAGTGAAAAAGTTTTCTTTTATATCCAATCTGAAATGCTTTCATTTACACTTACGCCTGTTGTCCCTCACCACCCGCCATGTCCACTGCAAAGTGCCTGGCTCCATCTTCTCTGTGCCCTCCCCGTAGGTATTGGCAGGCTGCTCTTAAGAACCCACCCCAAATCCACCTCCTTTCCAGGCTGAACTAGCCCCAGTGCTGAAGCCTCTGCTCATAGGGCAAGTGCTCTGGCCCCTGACCATTTTGGATAGTCCTTTGCTGAACTCCTTGAGCTGACCAATATCTTTCCTGAATTGGTGAACCCCAAACTGGACACAGCATCTAGATGTCGTTTCCCAGGGCTGAGCATGGGTAGATAATCGCTCCTCTTGATCTACTGGCTGTGCTCCTATGAATATTGCCCATGATGCTGTTGTGCAGGGGCACACTGTGAGCTCATGTTCAGCTCACTGCCCAACAAGACCCCATGGCCCCAGGCTTTGTCTATGTGCAATTTCACAAGGTTCCTGTTGGCCCAATCCTCCGACCCACCTGGGTCCCTTTGGGTGGCAGCCCTGCCCGCAAGTGCATCAACTGGACCCCCTCAGTTTGCTGTCATCTCCACAGTTGACAAGAGACCACTCTGACACTTCCCCCAGGTCACTGATAGAGATTTTAAACAGGCAGGTCCTATGATAGACCCCTGTGGTGCTCCAGTTGTTATCAACCTCCAAGATACAGTACAACTCATTAACCACTACCATCTGAGGCCAACCATCCAGCCAGTTTTTGTACCCATTTAGTTATTTTTGATTTTTACTAGTGTATTTTGAAGAGAAAAACTTTCTTGGATAACAACTGGATCTACCATTACTGCTGTCAAATGAGAGAATGTTGCCAAACTATATTTTAAAAATTACTTTTATGTGTGCTTTTTAACAACTTTTTATATTATTCAAAATTGACTGTTCTAACTTCAGTAGACAATTCGCGAGTTTGTAATCTTGTCATCTGGTTACTTCTGATGAAGTGCCTTATGAAATCAAGAACAGTATCCTAGAATGGCTTATAAATACTGTAAAGTGCACAGGAATTTTTGGCAAGCTTCATAAGCTATATGAACAGGACACCTGAGGATTGCAAAATTCTTTTTTCTTTTCATTCTGTTGAACATGAACTGTGTTCAGAATATTTCAGTATGGACTAAATATGACACTTCAGAAGTTCAAGCCCAAGCAAGGGTGTGGGGAAGCTCCATTTTGCTTTTACTAAGGTATTAACCTGAGAACATATACATTCTATAACAGGTCTACAGCACAAAGGTGGAAGGGGAAAATAAGTAGTTTTGGACATGTATGTGATTAAACCAAGTTGAAGCTATTTTTACAAAACCAAGCTCCTATGTGTCATTGGTGTTTCAAGATTTGTTATCAGTCTAAAAGCCAAATTCTTTAGCTCAAGAAGTTATGGATATGGTATACAAACTGCTTGGCAGAACCTGAAAACCTGTATGTTCTAGAGGTCGGAACAGATGGTTATAATTGTCCTGGTTTTAAAATGGATGAATAAATCTTCAACTGTATTCCTCTTCCGCTGTTTTACAAGCAGGAAACTAAAATATAAAATAGAAATTAGAAGTATTAATCAGCTAGACTAAATCTTTTTGGTTTCCTCATTACTCCTTCCTGGCTTCTTCTGAAGTGTTTAGCTTAAGTTTATCTGCATTAACTCCAATCTAACAAAACTTCTTGAAACCAGTCCTTAGGAAGACAGAATGTGGCAAGTCTTTAGTGAACCTCCAAGAGACACAAAACACAAGAAACCTACACATATTTGCAAATGTAAATTCCAGCATCTTGATTTGTGCGTTAGAATAAAATGTAAATCAGAGATAGAATCCATTTCATATGGATGGAATTTCTTTTAGTGTGTGAAAGCAACGAAGAACTGTTCTTGCTCTGAGGGAGAAGTAATGGAAATGTTTGCAAATTCTATGATTCTCTGTTGCAAAGAACCAAATCATAATACGTTTTTACAATTTCTGTTTTGTATTTGTTAAAACATAACCCTATCACCCAAATGTAGTCTCCAGCTAAGGACTGTATTATATTATCATTAGGAAATTGCATGGCTAAAGCAGCTTTCCTTGGATCCTGATGTCCTGGTAATCGTTGTTCTCGTCAGTGAGTATTTTCCTTGTCAAGTTATAAGCCCTGACCTACTGGTATCCAGATACAAACTTTAGACTGTATATGTGCACAGTGTCTGATTTCAGTTAGACCTGTGTCTGGTGTTATATTGAATTTTTAAATAATGAGCTGAATTTATGCCTTCAGGAGGTATCATCATATAGGCAAACTAAAATCCTGGGGGCAAGGAGGAGGGGGCCTGTTTCAATTCTCATTTAAATTTTTTTCAGTATGGCTTCCAATGCTGTCAACTGTTTTGTCCTTCTGAGGTTGCTAAAGGAATTTTCATCTCGTAAAGAGTAAACATCTTGTAAATCTGCATGAATCTTACAGATCCATAAACAAATGTTTTGGCTAAATGCTCGTTTTTAGAGTGGTAAAGAAGACATTCCATGTAGCTGAAATGTTTCTCTGCAGAATTTTGTTTCTCACATTTTGTTCAGAATGCAAGAAATACACTGGGCTTTCTGACATGCACCATCTCAAACTGGTCCAAAGCTGATGGGTTCGTCAGGCAGCATTGTATTTGTGGGGGTGATTTCACATCTTCCAATACGACAGTGCAATGTGCGCTCGCAGCCCAGAAGGCCAACCGTATCCTGGGCTGCATCAAAAGAAGCATGGCCAGCAGGTCAAGGGAGGTGATTCTGCCCCTCTGCTCTGGTGAGACCCCACGTGGAGTACTGTGCCCAGCTCTGGAGTCCTCAGCACAAGAAAGACATGGACCTGTTGGAGCGGGTCCAGAGGAGGGCCGCAAAAATGATCAGGGGGATGGAACACCTCTCCTATGAGGAAAGGCTGAGAGAGTTGAGGTTGTTCAGCCTGGAGAAGAGAAGGCTTCAGGGAGACCTTATTGCAGCCTATCAGTACTTAAAGGGGGCTTATAAGAAAGATGGCGGCAAACTTTTTAGCAGGGCCTGTTGCAACAGGACAAGGGGTAATGGCTTTAAACTAAAAGAGGGTAGATTCAGGCTAGATATAAGGAAGAAAATTTTTATGCTGAGGGTGGTGAAACACTGGAACAGGTTGCCCAGAGAGGTGGTAGATGCCCCATCCCTGGAAATGTTCAAGGTCTGGTTGGACGGGGCTCTGAGCAACCTGATCTATTCGAAGATGCCCCTGCTCATTGCAGGGGGGTTGGACTAGGAGCCCTTTAAAGGTCCTTTCCAGCCCAAACTATTCTATGATTCTATGGTAGTTGGGTCTGATGTTTTAGAGAGTTCTATTTTCGGCTTGTTACAGTTAGCACTTGTATGCTGCCTTTGGGCCAGATTAATCATTGGGTTGATACTGGGTTTCATTTCTGTGGTGAGGACATGCTAATTCATTTGTCAGTTAAAGCAGCAAATCCAAACTGTGCTTTTATTGTCTGGATCAGTTCCCTGGAAAATGTTAAAATATGTTATGTTGATTTTCTTTAGTTAAATTCAAGTAAAATGAAGGTTTTTCATTTTGTGGCTCTATCTATAAGCTTAACGCCACCTCAGTTTTTGATGTAGCTTTTATGTATATATATTATCCTCAGTACAGGACTACCACTTCAACATCCGTATTCCTGTTGGAATCTGAAGTGTCCTTTAAACATCACATTGGACAGATTATTAAGACTTCCTACTGTCATTTGAAAAATGAAACCATACTTTGTCCGTATTTATCCTTGTCTGTTTATGAGAAGCTGTCTCAGGGTTTTATCTCCTCCAAGCTAGACAACTATAATGCTTTGCTCACTGGCCTGCCAACTGGTCTCATTACCAAGCTTGAGCAAAACTCTTTTGCCAGTGAAGTATATCTTGCAAAAAAAGACAGCATATCTCCCTAATCCTAGCATCGCTGCACTGGCTACTCAGAAACAAAGGATTGATTGTGAAGTTGACCTGTCAGTCCATTCATGGTCAAGGTCCTGAATATATCTCCTGATTTAATTTTGAGATCTATCGCTTCCAGGCCTCTGTGCTCTTCAGTGCTCTCTTAGTGCAAGTTCCAATTATGAAACTACAAACCTTGCGTGATGGAGGATTTTACCATTATGCCCAACAGCTAAGGAATAATCTGCCTTTCTCAGTTTAGGAATATCATGCTCTTTGCTTAAATCTCCTCTTCTGAAGATTCGCTTGTCTGTCTTTTTCCTTTTTTAGTTAGTAACATTTTATACACTGTAACTCAGTCATTTGGGGACTGTAATACATTCTATGCTGCTATGCAGAATGAAGTTGTAATTGTAGTTTTAAGTAGAGCTACTTAACAATTATTTTTAGTTGGTTTGAAAAAAAAAACTTTAAAAATAAATTATTATTTTTGTCAAAAGACAAAGCAGTTAATAGTAAAAGATTCTTAGATTTAGGAGAAGGGAGCAATGAGGAGTGCCTCAAGATTACTGCACCCTCCTGTATCCAGGAATTGGTCGCCTATTTGGATTTGGAAAGCTCAGAGTCAAACTTGGCTAACTTCCCTTTACTGAAATATTTTAATTATCAAGCTGTTGGCTACTCTGGAGTGAGGCTTTCTAAGTCACTTCTATGATGAATGTGTTGTTCGTATAACTAAGGTTAATTGATGCTTGGACCTGAGATTAGATCTGATACATCTTGCTGTAGAGCATATGCTGTTCTAGAGTCAATATCTGTATCTTACCTCCACCTTTTGTTATACTGTCAGAGAACACTGAAAAAATCCTAGTTTTCATCTCAGCATGGAAGGAGCAAAATTTTTAATTGCTTGTTGAAAGTTGCAGATACTCCATTTTCATATAAAGAGACCAATGTACTTTTATTAACCAGTGGTCCTTTGCAGAACAAGTGTATCATTTTAATGTTTAAATTAAACACTAGAAATTAAATTGTTAATGTTAAAATATTTTAACTCCTCCAAAGTGGAGGAGTGTCACGGTCAAAGAAGAAAAATGACCTTTGTAGCAACCTTCCAAATGGATAGAAAGGGGGTAAGATGTCATTTCTTAGAGACAGAGAAAAGGGGGCTGTAATAATAGAGACACAAAATTATGACAACCTGGATGAGACTTTTAGCTGTTTGGATCTCGGAGATCTCATATAGAAAGAATGGGCAAGATTTAGGTATAAGCTGAATGTGACAGCTTATAAAAAGACATGCTGAAGCAGCTATTAGAGAGGTAGAGGAAGAGTTAGGATGATGCAGTAATGGAAAAAGTGAGAGGGCGAGAAGGAAGAGAAAGCTTTGGAAAACGCATATGGTCAGTGTTGAAGAGAGAGTAAGGTGTGGAGATAGACTGCTGACTGTGGAAGGATTAGAGATTCTGGTGAGGAGAGTTATAGTGAGTGCAATTGTGGAAGTCGAATGGAGATTGTCTAGATGGGTAAGAAAGTCAAATGGCAATTTTAAATTACATATTCCATACTTTGAGAGGAATGAGAGATGGGGTGGTAGGTGGAAAGGCTAAGGGAGTAACTGTGAAAGTTGTCTTGTGGCATCAAGGTGACTGCAAAGGACAGATGTAAGAACACTGGACATCTTTGCCAATAAGCATATGTCGTATTACAAATAGAGCAAACCATAGTAAGTTTGATGCATCACATAGTAAACAAACTGCGAGTTCAGCAGAACTGAGCAGGTCACTAGGCAGGTTTGGTGGGAGAGATGGGAGGTGACAGATGGTTCTTCTCCCTCCTCCCAGGGAGTGCTGCTTGTCTTGGTAGGATTTGTGCTGTGCTACCTATAACAGCGGTACCTGCTAGTGTCTACATGCTAGGCCTTGTCAGGATGTGTACTTTTGGCAACACAATGGTCAATTCTTGCCAGTTATGTATCAGTTTGTTTTTATCAACAATGGTTTAATTTCAACAACCTATTAATAGCCTTAGATATACTTTATAGCAGCAACAGATTCTGTGCAGCTGCAGCTACTACCAAAGCAAAGAGTTCAAAAGTTTATGCGGTGCCCAGGTGAGTGATGAGGAGGTTTATGCAATGACAGAGACTAAGGCATAGCTCTGCGTTAGTCTAAGCAGACCTACAGGAAGGCTTTCACAGTATTAAAACTTTTTTGTCAGTGCTTATGGGGAGGCTAAAAAGGGTTAAATTCTCTGTATTTAAAATGTATATAATATTTCTATATTTATATGTATATATTTTTTTGATAGGAAAAAGACATGTTTTTCTATTGTGTCAGGAAAGAAAGGAAGGGAGTGTAAGATTATGGAGAAGAAAAAGGGAGACATTTTCAGTGATGTATCTGCTTCTGTTAAACTTGGTTGGCTGATATTTTTGTGGAACTTCCACGGTCATTTTGTTTTATATGCTAATGTGAAATCAAATTCCATGCTGGGTGGTAGTGATTGGTTAGGATTTTTTTCTACAAGTTAGTAATTATTTGTAAAATAAATAGCAGTTGTTATCCTTTCACTAGAGAAGGCGAGAGAGTGGAGGAGGAAATGAAATATTGTTAAATGGAAATGCATGTGGTTCTTCAAAATAACCGAAAATACTACCCTCAAAGAATTTAACTCAATGCTAACTGTATATATATACACTATAGTATATATAAACACCATTAGTGCATAAAAATATGGCTTAATGTAAAAAGTTTTATCAACTTAGTACTTTCCTTTCACCTGAGCTTCTAACAGGTTAATTTCTTACTTTTTCCCTTGTGGATTACAAATAAAATATTGTAACATAGGAGGTATGAGCAGTCTTTTGTCAGCCAACTGAATGCAAAGTTTCTGCCAATTGAAACAATGTGTATAGTTTATATAAACTCATCCACTTCAAGTTACAGATATTTAAGGCAGATTTGAAATGTTAAATTATTGCAGAAAGCTTTGTGTGTATTGCATATACAAAATAAATTTAACGTAGTAGTTCTATAAAACGAAGTTGTTCTCAGTTTATTTTTGCAATAATTGACCATTTGGGGAATCCAGGTCATACTGTAACTTTTTTTTAAAGCAAAAAAAGGTGGCACTGGTTCTTTTGTTGTTTGACTGTTCAAAGTGCAGCTCTAATGAAAACAAGTGTTCTGGTATTTTAAAGGAATGATTGTAGAGGAAGGGGTTGATCTCATTGTCAGTCCTGTTGTACGTGACATGTTGGAGAACTGACCTTTGGCAGCTCATTCACAAGGCTTCATCTTCCTTCTGGAACTATGACTCTTTCCAGTAGATTTTTTTAGCTTTTCTGCCCTTGCCCAAGTAGATGTTTGTACAATGCTTTGTTTTTGCATACCGAAAACTTGAAGCCAGAAATTTCCCTATAGGCTTTTTTTTCCCTCCATGTGATTTCCTAAGCCATGTGATACATTTTCAGGAATACATTTGCAATGCAGTTTAAAAACCAACCAAACAAAACCCCTAAAACGTCAACCTGAAAACGCATAGCCCATATAACGTCTTGGAGAAAATATCGTCACCGCTCTTCATGGCTTTATTTTTCTTTGACAACATACTTCATGGTTTTCATTCATTGTAGTATCATTGGACAGCAATCAAATAAATGAGGCCTATCAGAGCACAAGCGCCTATTTAAAGGAAAGCATTTAAGAGTTTTTAGATGCTAATACTTTGTTCAGATGTTAGCAAATGACTTACACACATGTAGGCAGCAACAAAGAAGAACAGTACATGCTTTTGGTAATATGTGATCTGGGCAGCACAAAAAAGAAAGGAAGCTTGGAAAGTGTAGTGTTGTGTTTTTGGCAATATTTTGCTCCACACAGTGCTGCCAGAGCAAGAACAGTAGCGGACATTGTCTAAAGCGTCTCTGACCATCCTCTGAACTCTTGGACCACCCTATGGATGGATGGTTGCCGGGACATTTCTTTCAGGGGAAGAGTCTCTTCCTCTGCTGTTGCATTTTGGCTGCCTTGTCCTTAATCAGAATGTGTTTCTTTTTGAGGTGGTAATCTCTCTGCTTCTCCCACAAATGTTGTCATTTGCACTGTAGGTGCTCACTGAATTCCTCTGTCCTTCAGGGTGCAACTTCCACTTCGGATTTCAGTCTTATTTTCACTTGGCTTACAAAAATAAGTCAGAATGTAATTCATAAATCCAGGAAACCTTCTGAATAGTCTTACAGGCACCAAGCACCCAGCAGGAATTAAAACCTTTCACTTTCCTGATAGCGTAGTTTTTTTCATTTCCTGGTTTGCAAGAGCAGAGAAAGGAGGAGGTGGTCCAGGGAAGCTGAGCAGAGCGCGGGACGAAAGTGCTAAAGAGAGCGAGACACCTTAAAAGCTGTTAGGAGCAGCTGCATTTTGAAGTTGATGAAGGAAATAGAAAAAGCTACTGACTAAGGCCAAATGCAGCCTGAAATTCCAGAAGTGAGCTGCTGTAAACCCCCTCAGCAAGCTAGCAATCTCTGGGTGTTTAATGCTGACATGCTCTGGGGTATATGGAGAACAGCCAAGCAGCACGATGGCTGTATGCTAAGAAAATAAGCAAGTTCTCATGTGTTTTTTGCTGTTTTGCATGTCACTGGAGTATAGTCATAGCGGTAAAGGATGTGGCTCTACTGCGCTGCTGAAACTGTAGTTAGATAACCGCTGGCATTGATAGCAACTCATTATTTCTAGGAGTAAGGGTGTGAATCAGATGGTTAAAACAATTCAGAGGTTTTTTGAAACAGATCATAAAATGCTTCATGTAATGCTAAAACCTGCTTTCATTGGCTGATGCTACACACTCCTGAGGGCTTTGCCTTCATATCATCATTTTTGGTATGTCAACGATAGCTGAGAAGTGTTCCTGGTTTTATAAATATTTCCTTCTTACAGAAAGTAGCAGACAAGTGGTGGTTTTCTCACATCTCTGATTTTCACAACTGCATGCGTCTAAGCCCAGTCCATTGGTACTCTACCTGACAATTACAAGTTCCAATGCATGGTCTACTTTAAATATATAGTATCCAGAATATTTTTTTAAATATTCTTTTTTCTTTTAATGAATAGCAAATAACACTAAAACATTTTTTTTTTAAATAGATGAAAGTAATGCAGACAAAAAGGACATTTGCTTCATAGGTTCTCAGTAAAATATAGTCATGGTTCTTATGTAGACATGGCATGATGTGTGCATTGTAGCATACTATACTTTTTCAGCTAAGGTAGAGGGAGTGCTTTTGCAGACATAGTTTGTGTAGTGCTGCAGAAGACTAAGGATTTCATTCTGTCCTCTTTATATCCTGAGTGAATTAAACTTGTGAGAAAGAAGGGGGTACATAATAGGGCTCTCTTGGGCAGAGCTTGGCAGGAAGGTATAGTGGCCTTTGAAACTTTAGGAGGTATTCTTTGATTCCTTCAAAACTGCAGTTGTGTGGTGGTTTTAAAAAAAAAAGTTATGTAATATGGTTTCTGTGACATAAATAAGCTTGTTTGCTTTTAGCCTCTGAATAAATAATACATTCCCAGTCTTACATTTCCTGTAACAAAGTGAAATGTGAATAGCAATACAAAGTCCCAAACATTTTGATCCCTTTATATTTTTTCTTGCCTTTCTTAGTGCTTACTCGATGCTCAGAGACTAATACCAAGTGGAATTGAACACCTGCAGCTCTCACTTCGAGTTATGCTGTATATTGAAGATGAAGGGAATTGCAGGTGTTCTGTATTTCCCAGAACTTATCTCACGTGCCATTGCCTATCTGGAAGGACTTACTGTTCAAGCAATCTCAGACTGAGCCTTTTGTTGCTGGATATACTTAAGGTTTTGAATATATGACAGTTTATGCCTATTCTGGGTTTATCCCCCCNCCCCCCCCCCAAAAAAAAAAAGCATTAATTTCTCTCATTTTTTAAGTTCTTGGGATGGTTTAAAATTATTTATATAAGATGATCTCATATTGGGATGTTCTGTAACTTCTTTGCAGGGAATGATTATTTGCTAGCCTTCAGTTATATCCTCTTTGTATCACCTGTTATCTCCTATCACCTCACTTCTGTACTGCTCTTGCCCATGATTCTAGATTTCTACATGAATAATTGGCATCTTTTTCAGGGTGAGGAAATAGCGTTGTTATTCCTTGCACATCTGTGCAAGGAATTGATTTCTGCATTTGATTTTGGTTCTTGGAGAATAGTGATACCAACTGTCCTATTATTATAAATTTGTTATTAACAACACACATCAGAGAGTAAAAAGCATTTTGGTTAACGTTCTCTGAATCTGAGTTGCATCTTAGATCTGGGTACTCCTTTCTCATTTTCCCAGAACTATTTTCTGTTAGATTCAGTTGAGCCAGACATTCTTTCTAACCTTTTCAGCTTCAAGGAAAAAATCAGCTAGTTTTGCCATTTAAGAATTCTGGCCTTTCACTGGAACCTTTGCTTGTATATGGGCCCGAAGTATATTATTTCAACCATGCGGTGTAAGTGCAGAGCTACCATATATTAATATAAGAGCAGAAACAGGGTGTGTGGGTTTTGGTGCATAATTTAGGATACTTGTATTATCATTAAAAAAGGAATTGCATGATCTTGCACATGTTGCCCAAGGAATGAGTTCCAACATTTGAACTGAACTTCAGTTCAAAAAGCATCACATAAGAAATTACGGGTAAATTATATGGTAAGGAAAAGTGGGAAATGGTACAAATATTAAATTTCAAAATAATGTAATGAAATTAATCATCATGAACAAATAAAAGGTTTTCTGTGCTGATCAAGGGAGGATATAGCCCTACATGATCATCACACATCAGAAAATATGGAATGCATGTTTTGCAGGCCATGCTAGTAGATGGTGGGAGAGGGAAAGAAGATGGGACAATCCTCTTAGCTCTTCCAGCCAGCCCTTCCATTGCTGGGGCCAGTGAAACTACCTGTATCACTATTTAAACAAAGTAAATTACCCCCAGAGCATTCAGCGTCTAAAACTCTTTGCAAACAATTAATGAATTTCCACAGTTCCCTTTTTGAGAACTTAATTCTCAAAAATGTTTATAAAATTAGGTGAAAAGCCAGATAGAAGTACAGGCCTTAGCTTTGCATCAGACCCTAAATATTCTCCCACATTTGTGGTAATGCCCATATTACCTTGTTGCATTTGATCTTCTTTACTCCAGTGTATATCAGAAATAGCTCACAGAAGTCAGAGGACTTACAGAGCTGTAACTGGTAAATGTCATTAGCCTGAGAATCACACTCTGGACGTTACAGACTCTTTTGCAAGTGTGTAGGTTTAACTAAGGGTACACTGGAATGATATTTCATACTTAAGTTTCAATGTCTTTGGTTTTGGTATCACTGGAAAGTCATCTATCAAGTTTGCCTCGCAGGGCCTTTTTCATGTGTTTTATAACTTATTAGACCAGAATGTAAATCAGCTTTAGTTGAGTTTCACTGAATGTATTTAAATCTATTGGAATTCTTTGGAATTTTTTTTTTTTTAATTTCTCCTTATACCACTTCATTATGAAAAACAGACAGAAAACCCTAATCCATATGTAATATGTACCATTTCTGATAAATACAGATTGGCAATACACAATATAGTCACATACCGCATTTTCTTGCTTGCCTTTTTAAAATCCCCTTAATTATTTACAACGAGATAAATCATTTAACGTTTTAAATTTTAATTATCTGCAGAAATCAGCACTTAGTATTCTATGCCAAACTTTTAAACTCTGCATAGATTCTGAATTTCCTCTAAATAGATTTTGATTAGGCTTCTTGCTCTTTTTTGCTGGGGAGTAATTGAAAGTATAAAAGACCCATTTAAATCATCACCATCCCCTTCTCCAAAAAGGGGCAAGATTACATACCCAGCAGCCTCTGAATTCTTGATATGCCTTCAGAAGTTTTCAGATATTTGTTTTAATAATTGTTAAGAATTTATTATGATGCATTGTGTGCTCTGTAAGTTATTAAATAACGAGTTCAACATATTAATCTTTCATGTTATTGTTGTTAATGCTATATTTAGGAATGAAGCATTAATTAAAATATTCCTTTAAAGATTTTTCTAAAAGAAGGCAGTATGTATACTTATCAAGATACATATTTGATCTATGGGGAAATGATTGCAAGCAAAGTTTTGATATAGCATATGCTGAACTTGAATTAAAAAGATTTTGGTTATGTAGAGTTCAAATTACCTTTGACATATTTTTGCAGGTTGGTTACAAATTCTCAACTAAACATAGAGCTCTTCTTATCGTAGAGCCTAACATCAGATTTTAATCATATTTTGTACCCACAGGGTTTTAGGTTTCCAACAGGCCACCTGTCTCAGACATTAAAAAATTCACAGGACAGATGGGAAGGTGAAAGTAGTTGTCCTTGGATAAAGAAATTCTTATACTGCAGGAACAGTCACAGTCAAGGCTGGCCAATATATCACACATATACCCCTTTCTTCTAGCATTGCTGTATCATGATTGCAAATTTCCCTTTAGTAGTATAAATATAGAATTCATCACTTACTTCTTTTCAATAGCACGATTTGCAAAACCTGTCTCTTTTCCACGTGATCTATGAATCACTGAGGGATAACATGACATGCATAGTACTTCAGCAAATATAGTGTGTCTTGTACACATACCAGAGCTTCTAGAATTCCTATGTTGTTTATTAATGACACGAGCGTATGACTATTCATTTGTGCAGACCTCTGGCACTAGTTTGATAGGTGTGATGTATTTTAATATGACAAATGTACCAATCTAAAGAAAAGTGGTTATTGGAAAGAAGTGTAAACTGGTGATGCTTCCTCCCATGTATTGTCACTGTTTCCCACAGAGATAATAGTTTTTGAACATCGCTGGCCAGTATGATGTTGTGGACCAACTCTCAATGTTATATAGCAAACACTCGGTGACGTTTTAAAATGCAAGGGGCAAATTCTGACTTCAGGTGTATGTATCCAGTTTTCATTGACTGACACTAAAGAAGAAAAAACATTAATGGCAGTATATACTGTTCAACAGCTGTTAAGTGTGCACAGGTTCAATAACAAGCATTAAGCCTGTGAGGTTTCACCTGACCTGCATTGCAGAGGGGTGCTACCACGTGGCCTGGAGAAAGGTCTGTGCAAGTGCCCCGAAACTGGTGTCTAGCCTGTGGCACTGGAAAAGCTGGGTTTCCCTGCATAACAATTCATGTTTCTAGAGACGTGTTTTAAAAGAACAAGAGAATCCAAATGCAGAAAAAAAATAATTAAAATAATCTCGTAGTAGCTTTTGGAGGTTGCAAGTTCATACTGTAGATTGCTTTTTCAATGTATCTTTTGTTGTATACTGGCTAATAATTTAATCATTGACTTGGGTGGAATCAGAGTCCTCCTGCCTGCTTTCCAAGCGTATGCCCTGATTACTAGGTAGGGAGGCTGTGCGTCTCTACATGTTCTTTCTCTCTGGCCCAATTTATGCTGATTCTTTTGTACAGAGTGCAGGAGGGATTAAGAGTGCCCACCCGCTCTGAAAGGGGTGATGCTGATGGTTAGTGCGGGCCCTTAGGGTTTGATCCCTCAGGCAGGGGAGGAAATTGAACCTGCTATCTCTACTTTTCATGACTGTTCTAACCAATAAGCTGCTGTGTGAATAGAAACACATGTTCTTCTCTTCTAGCTTCTGGTTTTGAATAAAGTCATAACTGTAGTGGTACTTTGTGCAAAACCTAGCCACAGAGATGTGATTTAGGCAGGATCTGAGGACACATCAGAACAGGGCATGTTACTGGTGATAGGTGTCAGGTAGCTGCATAATGATTGTGCCCTTACCTCGCTTGGGTGAGAGTGAGGATGTTTTGGGCATGAACAGAAGCAGAATTGTAGAGGCCTGGGGAGCCTGTGGGAACTGAACAGTCTCTGTTGTTTAGAAGCTCTCAAGATTTACAAGGAGCTGAAGGAATGCAGTTCTGATCCTAGGTGCCTTCCAAATTTCCAGCTTTTTATGCCTCAGTCCTATGGCACATATTTGTTAATTGATTAATGCTTGCAAAGAGTTTTACGTGGAAAGTCCTCTGGTTATTTTGTTTAAACAGATATATAGGTAGTTCCATTTGTCCCAGTAATGATGTGTCTTGGTCTAGGTCCTCTTTGTAGAGATATGGATCCTCTTCAAAGTGCTTTGATCTCTAAATGTATCTAAGAAATAGGTGTGGAAAGGTCTTGAGTTTGGGAAAAAAAACCAAGGAAGGGTATGTACTTCTGAGCACAGATCTTTGCTATCAGATGCAATCATAATCTTTCTTACAAACTTGCTCAGCTCCCTCTTCAGATCATGGAGAATGCTTGACTCTGTCTCTACTGATGTCTGGCCCAAATTGTTACTCTCCTGGTAGGTCAGAGACCATTGTATGAATGAACCCAATACGGGAAGATGGATGGCAAAGCGCCGGTACTCTTAAGGAATGTGAGAGAGTTTCCTTCATAGTCACTGTGGTCTCAGTTAGTGTGTTTGTGGGACACATCTGGGTCACTAACAAGCTTGACTTGTTCATTCTTTACCTACTGATTTCCCTGAAAGTTTTTTCTCAGAAGCTTGGATGCATTAAATCTTCTATGAGCAGGGCTCACTGAGTGTTAGCCTGTGCTCTGAAATCTTTAAGAAAGTCTGTTCTGACAAATAATTTCAGCTCTATGGACTATAATAAATTTGTTTGCTCTTGTAGTGTGATGCATATTTGCATAGAATGTAATCCTTTATTTCTCTCTCTTTTTCTCTCTTTCTTTCTTTTTTTTTTTTTCCCCCTCTGCTTTGTCCTTAATAAATACGTTTGCTTAGAAATAAGGATATGGAAAGACAAGCATGCCTAATATTGAAGGACAGTATGTTTGTGCCTAATACATTAGAGCAATTGTTCAAGAATAATTCATCTTATGTGAAGATTACCCCTGTAAGACTGCCAAGGTCACAGGGACTTTAGATTATCAGCTGCATAAATGCTGCTTGTGTGTTTTAAAGGGGTAGCCTTAACAGTTCTTTGAAACAATTGTTCTTTGAAACAATTAATTTTATTTATTTATTTATTAAGTTTTGTATTCCCTATTTAAACATTCGATACATTTTTTTTCTTTTTTTCCTTCTTGTCTTTTTGTTATTCATATCATTGTGGTAGAATTACTTCTAGACTACTTCTATTCTGCTCTAGAGCAGCAGCTCCCAAATGTGAGGTGCTGAGCCCAGAGGTGGGTTGTGAATGAAACCCTTGGAACTGCTGCTGTACAGTGTATAGGTGTTCCATGAGATATACATCAATCAACCTTGTACAGAAAACGTGAGGAGTGAGGGAGGATGTGAGCCTACCAGAACTGCAGGAGCACTCCTCTAATTCAGTGTTCTTAAAAGAAGCCGCTTTCATACATTTAAAGTAGAGGAGCCATAAGTAAGTCTTAAGAGTCAGGCATTTCAGAGACATGACAAAAGTTTAAACCAGAAATTTGAAAATGTTTTGACAAATTGTGCCCTGCACCTCTTTTAGTGAAGGTAGCTTCCCTAAAAATAAAGGGCAAGACCTTTGTTTCCTGTAAATCTAGGAAAGTCTATTTAGATTCCTAGAGCTAAGGTGCTTTACACCAGCTGAGAACTGGCCCATAAACCCTTTAAATATATTCCCACTTTCTTCCTTTCAAGCTATTTCTTCTCCCTGCAATGCCTATTATCTGTGGTTTTTGTAATGAGCTTTGTGTCTAGCAACAAAATGAAATTAATTTGCTTTGTTTTAGAAAACAAATCTGCTGTGGACTGCCTGTGACCCACTGGTCTCATTGGTATCTCCAACTAGTTTTAGACTGCTTGATCATATTAAAAGAGGCTTTGCAAACTAATTTAAATATTTTACACTGGTACTTATATGGATAATAAAGCTGTAGTTTTAACAGGGATTTATGTGATTGTGAACTGGGAGTGAGATGGCCTGCAGCATCATATTTAAGAAGGAGAATTTCTGCACAAGGCTGTCAGCTAGAATGTTAGTTTGCAGCTGGAAGATGTTTTGGAAACCCTTGCCAGCATTAAAGAAAAAATGTTGAATGTGAATCCCTACATTATAACTACTGTGGGTAGATCCTATGTGTTATCAGTATAATCCCATTGATGAAGAGTTTGCACGTTATATTTGTGAATGAACTAATGAATTGATGCCAGTTTTCTAGAGGTTTGCTACCTGTGTGGTCAAAATCTTGATGTGTTCATTCTTTACAAAATTGAAATGGAGAATGAGCATTTGATGAACTCCTGACATGGTTACATTATTGCGTAGGCTGCTTGCATTATCTTGCACAGGGAAGGAGAGCACCAAGTTCCTAACACCATCACCAAAAAGAACACAGACCTCTGAGACAGGTACTGTTGACGAAGAAGGAGACTGGCCCCGTGACACCAGCATGAAATCATGAAAGCATCGCAACTCATGAACAACTTGCACTTAAAAAAATCATGTAGAATTAGTTTGGTTAGAAAACCTCTGCACTGTTCATTTATTATTTAATCTTATTTTACTTTGTACAGACAAGCTATCTGGCCTAGCTGAGGCTTCACACAGCCAATTACTTCAAGGTGTTTAGTTCATTTATTATTTAAAGCATAAATCTTGTACAGGTTGTCCATTGACGACCCTGTGAGGAGTCTATAGTAAATGCCTTTCATCATTGCTGACTGACTGATGCACATGGACCTACCTGCTGAGCTAAATAGGCCAGGAGAACTGATGGATTTGTAAGATATTAGATTTAATAGCCTTTTTTTTATATGCTTAAGTGATGGAAGTTAGTGCATATAGTTGAAGCTCAGTGTTAGGATTTAAGAAGAAATGAAATTTTRTATAGTGTCATGAATTGTATTTGGTTCTGCTGATTGAAAACAGTGCACAATTCGTTTTGTATGCTTTGTACCTTAAAATGTATTTTTGAAGCAATTGCTTGTGTATTTGAATAAATAAAAAGTTGCCATAGGAAGCTACCTAATGTATTTAATAGAATATTCATGGAAATTCCCTTTTTAAGACATAGGTTCTACGGTTATGTTTGTTCTCCCCCTCCTTCCTCAAATCATTCCTCTCAGGCTGATTTTTAAGTCTAGTGCAGTGATAGCAGCAAGGTGCTGTCTGAATGGCTTGGAAAGAGACTTGCTCAAGTATTGCACCGATTGCATCTGATGGGTTTATGTGCCATTAACAGTGTCTGTCCCACACTGAATGTGCCAGGTATTTAACTGGGGACTGGTACTAATTTCAGAGCTAATACTAAGCTGTTCCACATCAATGCTTACAGCAGGTGGTTTGAATTGACAGTGTAAAGGGAGGAAAAAAAAGTGAGAGAACATTACCATTGTACTATAGAATTTCTCTGATTGAATTGACTGATTATACTGTCAAAAGAGCATTGGGAAACTGGCAGTGCTTATGAGGAGGAAAGAAATGACAGGATTCCTTTAGAAAGAGGTTCTCTTGACTTTTGCAGTCAAATAGTTCAAAACGATGATAAGATTTGATGTTAAAGGTTTTAATCTAGCACTTAAGAAGTCTGTGTATTCTCCAATGTATGATTTTTAAAGCTAGTATCCTGTGTAAACTGATCCTGCAGTTTTCTTACTCTATACTGTCCCCTTTCAATACTCATCAGGTGATTCAGCATGAATTAATATAGGTGATTCAACATAGTGAATCCCATTTTTCCATACTACCTTTGTTTTTGAGTTTAAAAAAACAAACCAAAACCCAACCCAACCAACCAACCAAAAAAAAAAAAAACGACAAAACCAAAACCCCACCCCTACCTGCCACCTTCCAAAGCCAACAGCACTGTTGTATTTGAAAAACAAGTTGTGTAAGACACCTGGAGAATGTATATAAAGAAGGTGTACTCAGTGGCTTATAGTATTGCAAAGTTGTCAAATATATAAATAAACAATGTCTTAAGTGAATCTTCTTAACTGCATTAATATCTAATTCCACTCACAATTGAATTATTCTTTTAACACTTGATTTCAATGGAACAAGACCAGGCACAAATCGGAGAAATAGTCTGAATGTTTTTTTTTTAGTAACGTAAATTAAATTGTTCAGTAATGCCCAATTATTCTGTTCATTTTAAGTTATTAACTATGCCCTGTGATAGCACTGGGATTTTTTTCTTTAAGTTCATGTCCAATGGGACAAATTTTTTCTCGATTGTATAATCCCACTGATTTCACTTGGCGGAATTTGGGACTTATCTGCTCCACTAAGGGGTTGTGCACCTCTTTGCTGATAGCACCAGTGACCAGGAGAATTTTCTCTCTACGTAGACTCCAAAATTGGATGATAACAAAAGCAGCTTTAAAAAGGCCTCCAATCTGTCCTTGCATGGGTGGCGTAGAACTTCATGAATGTAAATGAAGTAAATATTGTCCAATTCTTTCTGACATTACAAAACAGAGTTGACATAGGAATTTTTCTTCTAGTCTGTCTAAAAAGAAAGTTGGCTCAGGAAGAATAAGAACTAAATAGAAACAAAAGTTGATTTCTCTATCAGATAGATCTTATAAATCAGTCCCGAGACTTATTAATCTTTTGGTTTTGGAAACCATGACAGTTAAACTTATTAGTGAAATTGTGTTCAGCCTGTGAAGAGAGGACATAGTATAGGCTGCCAGAATAGATACTCTCTCTCATTTCTTGTACAAATACGAGTGTGTTTTACGTCGTGAGCTTTGTGGTTTATAGAATTGGGGTACCAGTGAAAGATAGGCTACGACGGAAGCTGGGAGGTGGGGGGAAGTGGAGAGCAGTCTGCTAATCTCTTCAGTCATAGGACAGAATGTTATATATAATCTWACACATATATGATGAAATAGTATACATAAATATAATTACATCTATATGTAATATGTAAATATAATGCTAGTAGGAAGCTTAATTCTGCAAGGAAAGGAAAAATTCTCTATTTGAAAGTGTATTAGAACATGTATGTTTTTGATGCACCATTTATAAATTGAAGGCTATGGCTACATCATAGTTATTCCAAAATGCCATTGCAAACCAGTGGGAAACTACATTCCATAGGATTTCTATGGTGACTCCAGAGAATTTGTTCCATTGCTTCCAGAGCAACCAGTTGTAGCTTATAGTAGCTTCAGGGCTAATACATGGAGCTATGCAGTTCTGCTTGCCTTTGAACTGTAGCACTGAAAGCAAGTGAAACATAAATACGACAGGCAATATATTTTATAATCTGCAGACTTTATCAGGCCATTTATAGTTTGGCAAATGTAGCAGTAGAATCTGGAAAAAATACAATATCTTTAAATTGTTTTCTTATGTCAATCACATTGTACAATCGTTTCTTGTCTTTGCATTTGAAAGAAACCCAATCCTTGCTTCTTTGGGCTTTTACTAGTTGTAAACGTTAATATTACAAGGGGAAAAGTATTTTGTTCAGACCACATTTATCTAGGAGGCATGTTTGCTTTAAGTTGGTGTTCAGGCTTTTTACCAATTTGAAAGGGAAAAATAGTATGAAAGAATGACTAGCCTTACTGCTGGATTCATAAATTTAACTTCCCTTTGTGTATGGAATGAAGAGATATATCTTACTATTTCATAGCTGACAGCATGAATGGTGTAGATTGTCATATTTATAATGTGAGGGAAAAAAGTTAATACCATGTAGCATGTAAAACAAACATAAAATGGCCAGTGCATTGTATACAAGGAAAAGAGGTTAAATTGATTGCTATTCATTGCTCTGAATGTATTGCTAGGTGGAGATTAAGGATCAATTCTTCTTTTAGTAACTGTTGCTTTCCTTACCTGGGATTAGGTTTTGGCATAACTTAAATTGAAGATCTCAATAAGCTTTATTTGGCTGTAAATTTAATTTGATGCGAGCTGATGAAAGTTAAGTCCAGTTCTACAAAAGGAAAATGGGTAGTGTTTATTAAGCTTTGTTAAAAATTTACTCATGACCTCATTCTTTTCCTCAACAACTTTTTATATGCCATTATTTATCTAACGTGCATTTGTTTCCTATTCCTGCTTTCCTTCTTTAAATTTAAACTTCATTTCTGCACGTGTCATGGCTTCTTATTCCAATTCATGGTGTCACAAGTAGGAGCACTCAATATCAGGGAAGGGTGAATGGCAAGTATCCAGAAGTAGTAGGGCATTACATTTGTGGAGTGAGAAGTAAAAACTTTCATACAAGAGAAGAATAATTGCAAATAAATGGAAGCTTTTTAACTTGGATAATGTGCATGGTGCAGGTCTGTGTAGTGGATGTTGAAAGTAGGTGAAAAATAAAGTAGGAGGGATTTTCTCCATTTTTCTGAAGACAGAAATGGAAACATGACCTGTAGACAACTCTTCAGGCATGTTGAAACCATTCTTTAAATCGGCCCCATCTCAAATTTTATTCTGAAAGTGTGTTTGCCAATTGCAAAATGTTAAAAAGTTCTGCTGAATTTTTTTGACTTATCTCTAAAAATCAGTTGGAAACTATGCTCATAGCAAATTAGAAATGACATACGGAACATAGGTTACTTTGGAAAGGTTGGAAACTTTGTTTTTCAGTATTTTGGGAGTTCTGTAGCCCTCTGGTGGAATGTAAGGAGTATGTACAAGTAAAATATTTGATAATCAGTTATTATTCAATCATGTTTTACCAGCTAACTGAGTAATATATTCTTTCCCTAGTTGTTTATACAGGAGTGGTGCAATCAGCTATAAAGTCTAAGTTTCCAAACATTGCTTGAAAAGTGTAGATTGTCTTTTTTGTTAAAGTTTTGTATCTTGCAACAGTGCAGGACAAAGAGGCAAAAAGTCTTAAATAACTTGACTGGCTGGGGAGAGACTACTTGATGAGAAGGGTAACAAGAAGTTTCCATGTCCTGACCAGAAATGTTCAGCCTTCCTGATCAGAGATGTTCAGTCTGTGTCCCTGAAAAGATGACTCTTTAAAGAACAATTGTTGTAATTTGATTAGGAATTGATACTTAGTTCTGACAAAGAATTTTTTAATTTTTTTTTTTTTTYTTGCTGGGAGAGCGAGTGAAAAGCAAAATGTTTTCCAGGGTGCTGCTCTGGCAACAGGAGAGGAATAAATAGTGATGTATTAGTAGTGTAGAGTCATGCAGTCTTAATAAGAGAAAGTGGAAACCAGTTTCCTTGTGGCTAGTATAGCAGAGATGAAAGAAGAGGAGCACAGCAACAGCAGGCGCTTTTGGGGTGTAGGCAGGGGGACAGCAATAGCAGAGGTCCTGCAAGAAGTGGTAGGGTGTTAGCAACTTACTTTTCAGGTGGTATAGCCTCATTGCAATTGATTTTTAGAGAAGACAGTGGGGCATGACTCCTGTTGATGTACATGGAAGGGGTCATGTCAGAGTGAATAGAAAGGCAAAGGAAAATAAAATCATGGTAGGGAAGAATACAAATTTGGAGTTTTGGGAGTGGGGAGATCTGCTGAATACCTGTGCGAGGATGAAAGGAAGACAAAGTAGTCAATTCCGGTGGGCAGAAGCAAGTGATTCCTCTGGGGCTGGGCCCTGAACTCTAATTTTACAAGAGCTGTGTTTGGAAAGAAGGGAAATGTGGGTGCTTTTTGGGGAATGGGGTTTCTGAAAGCGGGACTTGAAAAGTACTCTATTTTTGCTGCATGGCCCAGCTGGTAGAAGAAAAAATCCCAAACAAATAGCTAGTGAATCTGAAATTTCTAAAAACTGGCAGTAGGAATTGCTCACAGAATCTCAAATTCTACAACATGGGAGTTGGCGGTGGCCAGGAAATGAAATAAATGGCAATTCTAAGTAGTCCAACCCTTCTCGTTGGGAACCTGGTAAATTTTAATAGTTTTAGTGCTTAGCTGAAAACAATTTTCATGATGGATCTAGAGACATATAGGATGTTTACAGATGTTCCTGGTCTCTTAAATAAATCAGTTATCTTCGTTAGACAGTAGAAGCAAATTCTGTGCTGTGGCAGGAGGAGAGGCAAACTATAACTTCAAACTGGAAAGATGGTAGACCAGCAGTACAGGGTAGGGTTTTCCATATTCTCCATTCCTCTACTACCAACTCAGTTTCTGCAAGAGTCTAACATATGTTTCTTGCAGAATGTATCTACTCAAAAGAGTTTCAGAGCAGCATAAAGATCTTGAAATAGTTGTCAGGATTTCTTGTGTGAACATTAGCTATGTGGCGCTGTAATTCTGTATGACTCCAATCCCAGTCTAGTTAAGATAAAACAATCAGAACTGGGAGGTCAATGAAGTTGCATTTAAATTGAAGCTTATCCTGATATTGCCATGCAGGAAGAACGCATTTAGGTTAATGCACTTTTGGAAATGCTCCATTCTGATATTTGAAGTCACGTGCAAAATGTATACTCATTGAATTTCCAGGTGCTACAGATGTTGCTGAGATGCCCTGCTGTATTTGTTTGATTATTTGAAATACACACAGCTGAGTTACTCAAAAGAAAAGTAGTTTGTCTCTACCCTCCCCAGCTCACCAGCACTCACCACCTCCCGCAGGACATTCTTTTGCCTTTATTCATTTCTGTGCAAAACAAGTTCTAAGATCTGCCAGCAGAACTTCATATCTTAAAACCATGAACACATTTCTTTCTCTTTTGCAGAATTTCAAGACTAAATCCTTCGTTAGCTTTTTCAGAAATAAATTTAATTCCTCCCAAGCCAGGATGCTTTATGCCAGGTTTCAGCCTGTAGCCACTTCTTACTGCCAAATTCTGAACCCCTGAAAATAAGGGCTTATAGAACTGCTGACACAACCTTAACTATAATAATGCGAATGACACCACCATAACACTAATGATAAATGGCATACATTTTAAAACATTTAAAATGATCATAGCCTTAAAGTCAAACACATCTGGGAAATATTAATGGTATATGAACTGCCCTGTGTGGATCTGAATTATGAACAGCACAGAGATGGAAAGAGATAAATTGCATAATAAATCACTTTACTTATTGTATTGTTTACTTTAAAAAAACCATATATACTTTCTGTTTATGCAGCATGTCAGCTGTTTGAAAAAAGATTAATAGTTCTAAATTCATATTTATTCCAAAGAATGAATATTTAGCACTCTGAGGTGTCACACTGACTTCAGAGAAATAATTGCAGTATATGGTTTTACCAACAATGATGCTCAGAGGCCATTGAGTTTGTATATATTTAGTATGGTTTTATCCTCTGATCAGTTTGTTCTTTTTCATTTCATGAATTTATAGAAGTCAGGTGTTTTTCAACCCTCTTTTCCAATTTGGCAGAAATGGCATATACAACATTGTCCCTGATGGGGCTAAATGGATAACTGAAGAAAGTGTTTCACAGTGTTTCATCATTTACTGTATTATAACACCCTAATTCTCAAAACGTGTGTAATAGTTCTAGATTTTATTTTTTCTGAATGTCACTTTGCCAAACTGATTAAGCACAAGGGATTCAGGGAGCTTTCCCAATCTATCTTACGTATAAGAATGTTGGTTCTGTGCAAATAAGTCAGATGGAGTTGTTTTAAAATGCTTCACTGGGTACTGAAATAATAATAATTTATGGGCAAAATTCAGATGTGCACCTGAGGCGTGAGGATTTTTCAAGGGGCTGTCTATGGGCCAAAAGCCCCACAGTTAGCTTAGACCCATCATGATAAAGTCACAAATATCTCTCCCATCCTGTTCATGCATGGATCAGATTGTGGTCCACCGATTCTTATCCTTATCCTTTTCATTTTCTATTTTTTTTTTTCCCTCTTCTCTCCTCCAGTCTCCTTATTGAAGAACACTGATGCTTTTTTTTTTTTTTTTTTTTTTTCTTCTTCTTCAGTCTTTCCCCCATGATCGTTGGCTCTGCCTAGGCCTTCAGGAGGGCTCTCATCTCTTTGCCCAACACAGAAGCTTTCCTTAGCTAGGACAGATTTAAAGGTGACATGCAACCTGAAATCTTTCAAGCATCATTTTTTGACAGCTAGTGCAATTGTATACATGGAGGAGTAACACTGTAGAGGCAGTGAACATTGAGCACTGAACAGTATTTTAATACGTTCAACACAATATTTGCTTTTTCCTTCTTGAAAGCATGAATTTTACTTTTTGTGTTTGTTTTTGATTTTGTCTACTACTGATGTCATTCGTCCTTTTGTCCACAGCCCAGGTGCTTTTTGCTCTTTGGCTTCTTCAGATGCTTCTCTCAGAACTAATGCTTTTTCCTCTGGTCTTTCCTGTCCTATTTCTGTTTTCAGTTGGTTGGCAACATTTAGTTCTTCCCCTGCTGACAACTCAGTTCTGGAAATTTTGTTTCCAGCATATCATTTATTAAATCTGCTATATTGAAGAGCTAGGCAGGCTCCTCCCCTTTGTTTCTTGCTGTCTTTAGAAAATGCTTCATTTCTTATGGACGATGATATTCTTGGTCACCATTTTTCATATAGTCTTAGAACAATAATAGAATGGTAGGAAATGTAAGAATAATCAAAGCTAATAAATATCATACAGCTCTGAGTTTAAAATGTGCTATTCTCAAATAGTAATTTTTTTCTTTTTCCTACCTTTTTTTCTTTAAGGGTACTTTTTTTAAGAAGTCATAAAATATAGAGCGTGATTTTCTGCTTCTCTGCATTTACTGTACTGTAAAGTGTAAGGAAGAATATTTTCCTTTTGCAAAAGTATAATCTGGAGGTAATGTTTTGCTTCTCAAATGAAACTTAACTGGAGGAAACTTTTGGTTCAGTACAGAAAAGGCACAAATGAAAGTTCCACAGAAAGATGCTAACAAAACGATCCCACAGTTCCCAAATTACTTAAGTTATATTAAAACTCATAAATCTTAGACTTTCAATTTTATGATATTCTGAATATAAATAGTAATCATTGTTGCTTCTTTACAGTTTATCACATAACAAATTAAAGAAGGAAAGTGAGCATTCAGAGTCTTCAGAAAAGTAAAAATATTATGAAAATAGAAAAGTATTTTGAAAGGTATTAGCATTTAAAAGAGTGGGTTTTTATTATGAATTAGATGTTAATATCTAAAGGCCAGGTTCGGTGAAATGCAATTTAGCATAAATAACAAAATAACCCTATTTAATCACACATTGTGACTTAAAAGAACCAAATCCTTAATATCCAAGTTTTCAGATAAAAGTAGCAAGATCAGCAGTTCTGAAAGATGGAATGTCTCCCAAGATATTCTTTACATGAGAAATGGGAGAGGAATTTTTTTTTTTTAGTGTTGCTAGCAATTATATATAATCTGAAGGTTATTTTAAATTTTATCCCTTGAAACATTTGTGTTTTAGATTGATTTTATGTATATTGCCAAATCTTATTGCAATCAGTTTGAGAGATTAATTTGGAGATTGTTCATAGCATTCTAAGTTCTTGGGTTTCTCTTCTGTTTATGGGAATTTTCACTTGATTATTCTTTCCTTAATCTCTTTCAAAAATCCTCGCCAAAATAAGAGTTTGAGTCTCTTGAAGATATGTGCAAACATGCTCACACCTTGAATTATGCTGGTTGTAATACTTAAAAGCACTGAAACACTGGGCTGGTGCTCCAGATTCTTTATCATTTCCTCTATATTCTATACAGATTATTGTACACTGCCGACATATTATGTGTCTGAAATGTACTGTTCCTGCACAGGATCCCAATAACTCTCTGAGTACATTTATTAATTAAGAGATATATATCAAAGCCAGAAGAACATTGATCCCATCCCTTAAGATGGTGTCTTCTATTTTATTAAACTGTTCACTGTATTTTTGTATAAAATGGAAGTTAATATGGGCTGTGGTCCAGAAAAGCACTTTAGATATGTACATAATGTTAAACATAAATAGTTTCATTGACCTCAGTGACACTGCTCATTAGCTTATAATTATTTATATATTTATTTCTGTGTTTAAACATCCGATGGAATCAAGCCCACAGGCAATGCATCCGCTGAAGGGAGTCAGAATGGAGGGTAGAAACCTGCAAATTTAATTTCTTTTTTGTTGCATCATAACTGCTACTTATAACCCAATATTATTTTTGACATTTGTTATAGTGAATGGAAAGGAACTACTGCTTGGTACTTACCAATGTGTTAGAAAGGACCCAATTCTGGGTTTTATTTAAGAAACATTAATATAGAACTAATCTGCACAATGTTATATGACTCAGAGCTTTTACTTCCTGGAACTCTTAAAACCCTTCAGGAGAACTTTTTTTTCTTTTTCTAAGTAAACAAAAAAAAAGCATTATGATCAGTTGTGTCCTAAAGTTTGCAGTTGCACAAGCTGTAGCATTCAAAAGATTAGGCCATCAGTATTATTTCGAGCTGAATTTGCAGAGACCCTGAGGATTATTTTCTAGAACTGTGGTTGTGATTTGGGGGGGGGGACGGGGAGGAATAGGCACACATAGGTGCCACAAAGCTGTGTGTGTTTGTGGCACCTATGTGTGCGTATTGTTTGCTTTGTGTTTTTTCTATATGCAGCTGATAGAGATGATGTCCCCTAAACCCCATTGTGGACTTGATTCAAAGACTACAGAAATAAGTGGAAAAAATTCTGTTGACTGTAGTCTTTGAATTCTTGGCATAAATCAATTAAGCACTGATTGATATAAACACGTTTTGACACCTAAAGATTCTATAATCCAAGTGCCTGGGAGTGAGAGAAATGGCTGTGGGCAGATGGTGTCACCATTCCAAGTTTTACTTTCTCCATTTGAGTTGCTTTATGATACACTCATATATACTGTGTGCATAGTAATTTTTCAAATGACATGCAGCAAGCAAACACCCAAAGTGATCGCTAAGACTCCTCTTCAGAACTAAATAATCCAGTGTGGGTTTTTTCTTTCTAAATTAAAAGCAAAGAAACCTGTTACATATGTGTATGTGTAGGAAAGTGTGTACATGTATACATGTATGTGCGTGCAAATACACAGTAAACTTGCCAGTAAACTTTTGCCTAAAGAAAAAAATATTTCCTAGATGCTTGTCACAGGCTACTTCTACTGTGCCATTACAGGTGTGACTGTAGCATCCGTAGGCATACCCAGTCTAGCTTCAACCGAAAGTAGTCAAGCTGTAGCAACATGGATTTCAGTGCACGCTAAGTGCCCAAATATGCAAATAGCCTGCTGGCTGCCTCTCTGCAGCACGCTCTGGGACCAGTGATACGCAGCTTTACCATCATTCATACCACAACTAGCTTTGGTCTGCCTGAGCTTGCACATTCGCACCTCTGCTTGCTGCAGAGACAAAGCCCTGGTGGATTATTTGGAAGGCAGTGTCTTGTTACAATTTTCTGTAAATGTGAAAATGGTCTTTTTCTAACGCTTTTCTAAAGGGAAAAAACCGCCTAAGACTGTATTGTGAACTCTAATACAGTTTCTGTGCAGCCTCTAATGTTGGGTAAAGCACAGGAGCTGCGTGGACTAATTGAATATGGGTCAAAGAACTGTATCCAAAGAGTCTACCTGTGCTCCTGCTTCTGTCATTTCTGATGCCTGAAAAGCTGTTGCCTCCACATGTTCTGCTTCAGATGCCAATGCATGCTCCAGGGAGAAGGACATACTTTGCATCTATGCATATCAAGATGAGAATAATCAATCAGTTTTTCTCCCACCCAAGTAAAAAGTGTTTGGAAGTTTGAAGTATCAGTTCTTTTGCAGATGAATTATTTTGTGTTAACTATTTTCTGAGGATCCCTGCTTTAAAAAATAATAACAAAGAACCAAAGGTAGAATAAGAGCCTGTATTTTTCACAGTCCTATGACAATGGAAATAGGATATGGTATAATTCAATAAAATTAGATTTTCTGTTTAGTTAGAATCCATTTCGATGAAATAGTTCAGAATCAAAGACCTGCCTTCTCAGTAAAGGGGGAGAAAAACAAGCCTGGTTATGCTAAAAATGTGAATAGTAAAGAATCTGACCATGTAATTCTTTATAGCAGTAGTGAAATGTACTCTCTAGATCCAAATGTTTAAACTTCAGCAGTTCTCATGCAGATTAGGTAATTGCTTGCCTAACTGCCAGCTGTGAATTCAACTGCTGGTTAACTAGCCAAAAATGCGGATTTGCAGGTGAATAGAAATACTTACACATTTTAGTAATGGCGGCAACTGCACCGAATTGAGATTTTAGCTTGCTGAATGTTTTTTAAAAAGTTACGCTGCTAAGTATATTGCACACATTTTCTCCTACCTTTTCATATTTCATCAAGCAATAGTTTCAAATGCATGCTTTGAAGATCTGTAGAAGTGAATGGTTCTAGAAACCGTTAAAACTCAGTTTAAACCTTCCATTTTTCAGATAATAAAGTTTTACCTATGCATAGCTTACAATATTATAAATTAGTGTTTGATATTGCTCTATGACCATTGCTATTGATTTTGTGACCATTTTACTAAATCATCCTTTTGTGTTTGAAGAAAAAAGTTATTACTTTGAAATGAAATAACAGGAATGGAGTGGTATCAGACGTTTGGCTGGGCACACTTTAAGCAACCAAAAATTTGCTGGTGTATTCCCTGCTGGAATAAGTGTATTTGCTAAAAGTAGGTGGGGGGGAGGAAATCAAAGCCCTTGCTAATACCTCTATGGCAGCAAAACTGGAAAGGAAATGGAAGAATGGAAGAGTACCAGAATAAAGGTCTAATAGTTTATTCCATATAGGGAACAAATGTAATTTTTTTTTTTATAATCCCCCCCCCCCCCCCAGTGTAGGCTAAGCTACAATTACACAGGGTGTGGGGGCATGGGGGAAAGAGGACCGTAGTAAAGATCTAATGATATAACTATTCTATCTCTTAAAGCATATCCATGCTTAAGTTCTCATATTAGGGTTTTGGGGGTGGGGAGGGCTTGGTTTGGTTTTCTGCGAAGTGCTGATTTGGGGATGTCTATAAAATAATTCAAAGAACACCTGTAAAATGTGATCAAAGAGCCACGTTAGAATTCAGGTTGGACTGAATGTGGAAACTTTCTTTTTCTTTTTTCTTTTTTATTTTAAGCCTATTCTTATTTTTTCATTCAAGTAATGAGAAATTGAGCTGTAAAAAAGACTGCAAATTCTTTCGATTTTGTCTTACAGTCTTTAGTCTTTCACATGTTTTGTAAGTCTTCTTTTGCCATTTTGCATTATCTCCAATTAAGTAACATTTTCAGTACAATGTATTTTGAATATTCTGTATGTTGTCAGTTTTTCAAGAAATAAGCTTATACATTGTAACACATAAAACAAAAGCAGAAAAGACACAAGAATGCAGCTGTTTATTACTAGCTGATGAAGAATTAAATAACTTTTTTGGACCATCTGCAAAGCTTACTCATATGGCCTCTGCTTTTTACTGTCATAAAATGTAGCTTTTGAATTAGTGGCGAATTGGAGCTCTGAAATTATCACTACTAATCACATACTGTGAAAGAATGGAAAATATACTATTCACAGAATCACTAACTATTGCTTGATTTTATAGTTACTGTATTCGCTTTCTATGACAGTGGCATATTCTAGCATGTCTTATCTCTTGCCTTATGTCGTCTTAATTTAAAGTCCTAGTAATGAGGGAAGGGTATGCTCCTAATCCAAGGTTAGGAGGTGAGAAGGATTAATCTAAATGGGGTCACAAGGTTTTCACCTCTCTCTTCACTATGGACTTAGAGCAGACAGCCCTTCACGGGGTAAAGGAGAGTCACACGAATCACAGAGCCTTTGGAAGCGGTAGCAAGGTGGAGCAGGGATGCATATCTGGCTTTTTGTTCTGAATGCTACTGTTCTCTAGCTGAGAAACAAATTATAGGGGAGCCATGGTTAAATTTTGCATCTGTGTGGGATAGCAGTAAAAGGGCAGAAGCATCTGTCTGATTATGCAGCAGCCCAGCTGCAAAGGTCAGTTCAGTATCTCAGGATTGTGGGAGAATTAATTCATCTGTGAAACAGATAGGAGGGAGGGAAGGACATGGGGGATACCTCTATCAGTGCTCCCCCAATTTGGTATTGTTTAGGAACTTGCTGAGGACACACTTCATCCTATCATCCAGGTCATTAAAGATGACATTAATTGGTATTGGCTCCAATATCCATCTCTGAAAGACACCAGTAGTAAATTAGTTGCCAGCTGGACTTTGTACCACTGATCACAGCCTTTTGAGTCTGATGGTTCAGACAGTTTTGCACCCACATTATTGTGCACTTATCCAGTCTATATCTCGCCGATTTGGCTAGAAGGACTTATTGGGAGACTATGTTGATGTTTGTAAAGTCAAGGTAAACAATATCACTGCCCTCCCTGTATCCATCTTAAACAATCATCTCATAAAAGTCAGTTGAATTGGTCAGGCATTACTTGCCCTTGCTAATTCATGCTTGCTGTTCGCAGTCACCTCTAGGCTTTCATGTGCTTGGAAGTGGCTTTGGGAAGGATTTACTCCATAGCCTTGTTGATGAATACCAGGGCTGCGATTGTGAAGCTTCCTCCATCTCTATAAAGCAAGCTTCATCTACTTCCTTTTCTTGATCAGGTGGTCTGGAGCAGATGCCATGACATCACCCATGCTGCTTGTCCTCTGATCCATACCTATAAGCTCTCAGCTGACTTGCTTCCATTGTCCTCTTTTCTCCCTGTTACCTCTGAGCTTCCCTCCCTGCTGTCCCTGAGCATGAAGGGTTGGAGCACGCCAGGCTGCTCAAACTAGGCAGCAATCAAATGGAGCAAAGGCATGGAGGCCAAAAAGGGGAGACGTGCCCTTGATGAGGTGGAGAGGTGCATCTTTTCTGAGAACTCCCAACTTACCCTCCCTCCCAACTGACATTAATCTCCACCCTTTGCTGCCAAAGATAGTCAAGCCCTTCCCATGAGATTGCTCTCCCTTTACCCTGTCTGAAGGTCTTAGAGGTAAAAGGCCAGATATCTCCCCTCATTATCCAAAGCCCAGATGGGAATTTGAGAGCAGAAAAGCAGGGCATATCTGCAAAAACACCCAAATGTATGTAACTCAAGCTTTATATGAACCCAAAATAGGAGGGAGCAGAGCCAAATCTGTGTATATGAGCAAGTGTGTGTAGCACTCTGCACAAAATGTAGATGCTGTCTTTGAACGCAGTATCTCTGGGAGCAATGCACCTCCCCACCCAGACTGAAGACTGCAGGTCACAGCAGAGCTCAGAGAAGAGGGGGAGGCGAATGGAGAGGATGGGATCCATTCCAGGGAGCTCAAATCAGCCAAGAGAGTTAGCCAGTGCTCTTGGAAAGGCACTCTGACCGCAGCCAGCTACCCTGACAATGAACGTTTGTAATCAGGAATACATCTTGCACAGAATGCATTTGTTTTGAGGGAAAGGGAGTAAAAGGCACTGAAAGGAGGATAGTAAAGACTATTACTTGTCCGCTGAGTGAACTTGTGTCTCCTGAGGGTTGGAGTACTCGTTGATCCATAGAAAGGGATTCTCCTATTACGTGTGCGGGCTGCTAAACATATAGAAGAGGTGCTTGCCAACAGCCTGATACATACTCTGATAGAGGGAGGAGTTCTGTGTCTGTAGGTAGAGAGACAAATAGTAGAGGCGAATTACACCTGTCTTTCAAGCAGCAGTCCTAAGAGCTGTGGCTTTTTCTGCTTGCACCTTCAATATCTAGGCTGGGGCGATCAAAATAAGATCTTTGCTTTTGTTTGTCACCAAAAGACAGCACCCTCCCCCCCTCCAAAAAAAAAAAAAAAAAAAAAAAAAAAAAAAAGAGGTGGTGCAAAGATCTGATGAGGCTGATGTTGTTCTCTGGTAAGCTAATTTTAGTCAGACATAATTCAAGACAGGAAAAGAGAATTTCTGATTTCAGTAAAAGGTTAAGTAGAGAAGGGGAAGGAGTCCAGAACAATCCCTACATTTAGGACTTTGATTTGTATATTTTTTTGCAAACTAAGCTTTTGAAATATTCTTGATTGTGGAGCTCGATACTTTAAGAAAAAAATCTGTGTATTTCTGGATATGCTTCACTCAGAGGTGTGCACATTTAGAAGAAATTGAGTATTGCAGGGAAGCAAATGTGACAATCCCCAGCTGGGTTTTTGGCATCTAATGGATATAGTCACCTGGTATGAGCTAAAGCAGAACACTCCGTGCTTGCCTCTGAAAGTGGGACAAGCTCTGCACAGGGGAGTTGAGGTTGAGCTTTCATCATTTGTGGTTAAGTTGTACTTAAGTTGCATAGAGATGGATTCTAACATAACTCTGACAGAACCAAGAATAGCATGTTTGAAGTTAGTGGAGTTACTAAATTGTGAAGAGGTATAAGAGATTATAACTGGACCTGCTATTATAAAATAGTTAAATAACACTGACTATAAAATATTGTTAAATATTAAAATGGACTTTATTATATTCGAACACAAAATGAAAAATGTACGTGAACGCATGGACTAAAATAATGCTTTTATTAATTTAAGGCTCCACAGTTCTCCCAGGAGGTCATGGAGTCACAAAATATGGTAAAAAGCTGGCTTTACTATGATGACCTCTGATGGCTTAAGGATATGTAAACAGTTCATAAGGCCAGACAGATCCCAGTTAGCTACACATCTGAACAGCCTCATATGAAAATGTTATTTCAGGTTAACATCTAGCTGTTTTTAACCAGGATTTGGCATTAGTCAAACTTTAGTTTAATTCAAAGACTTTGCTGCAAAGAGAAGCAAAGGATTCAAGCAAGAAAAGTTAGACTAGCATGGTATGAAAAAAGCTTTCAAAACAACAAACTGTTTCTGAACCTGGAAAGCAGAAGTAATTAATAAGTGAGTTTTGCTGTATTTGTTACAAACCACTATGAAGGGAAAGAAATCAAGTGAACGGAGGCCTGAGGAACCTGGCATAGGTCTGTTCTAAGATCCCATTAGAATGCAATTCAGGAAGTCGGCTGATGTTGTATTTGCCGTGGTTATCACTGGCACGCTGTGTATTATTTATTTCTATCAGCTACTGAATAGAGATATAGAAACATATGCTGTCAATTATATTGAAATCTACTTTCTTCTTTGTCTCTGGTTTCAGTATATGGTTGAGTTCCACCAAAGTCCAAAACAAACCACTGCCCCAGCACGGCCTTAGGTTACTGATGGAGCCGAGGGACAATTTAAGATATTGACTGGCTGTGTTTATTAATGTTTAGCACTTTTCATACTTCTAAGTAAGCATTTCTAAAGGAATGGTAATTTTGGCCAGATTCCAAGTGGGCAGTTTCATTCTGGTAGCCCTTATTGTTCTGACAGCCTTCAGCTGAGTATGTAGTCTTGCTCCTATCATCGCCTTTTCTTCATGAATATGTTAAGCTGGTAGTGCTTAGAGATGTGTTCTCACTCATTCTGTGCCACCCTGCTTATATGGGCATTTATACATCCATGTGGTAAACTGGATTAAGGAAGCTGTAAAGTAACCCAGTAAAAATCACTTAGTAATTTTAACCTTACCTATTCCCAAGGCAGGTGATGGTGTGGGGTAGGAATACAGTACCAGTGTTGAGAGGAAAGTGATTTCTTTCAGCTGTAATGCTAGTCTATGCCAGTTTAATGTGTTTGTGTAGCTAGGATCTTGTTATTTATTCCTGTATGCAGCTCCCAAATATAACATATTTTCAGTAGTATATGAAATGATATCTATATTCACTGGTGTCCAGCTGTTTCAAGTGAAGGGCTAAACATATTTCAGAGAAGTCAAGGGGATGCAGTCTGTGCTTTGAAACAGATTCCTACATCTGTTCTGTTTGCTTTGCACAGTTCTTTTTGTTTTTGTTGTTTTTCGGGAGAAAAAAAAAAGATATATCCACGCACCCCCCACACACCCCCGAGTGTTGTACAGAGAATTCACTAGCTAATACAGCTAGAGCTAGCTTCTACACCTCGTCCCTAACATATGTGTATGTGTGCACCCTGGAGTCCGAGACTGATGGGAGCTCACTATGCACCAGCAATTCCCAGTTGGTCTATGGTGATCTGGGTACCAGGGCTACCCCCTCCCCTGTCTTTCAGTCTCCAATAGGAAAGCTGAATGCACTTTCTTTTCTCAGATTTTCCCTTTTTTTTTTTTTTTTCCCTCCCCCTTCTCTTTTCTTTGTCTATTTTACCTATGTTGGGGGAAGGAGAACATCCTTGAGGAAATGCTCTCTATGACCAGGTCAGCTCAGACTAACTGAGAGACAAGCTGAACGGCAACTGTTTTCTGTGTCATGATATGGTATGATATGCTGTGATACAGGGCCAGTTAGAAAGCTGATAAGCAGTCGTAGCAAAGAAAGGAAAGCAGCTTTTTGGAACATTCCCAGCTCATATGAGCATTGCTCCGGCAGCTGCAGTAAAAGCAGTGGGAGGCAGCATCCCATAGCAATGAGGCTGATTCAAGTACTTAGGTTTTAAAAGTATGTGGTGCAGGGATTACATCTTCAATTCAACATTAGGTACACACTTTATTTATAGATAAGTTTTCAGCACTGCAGTTTAGGTACACCAGAGCTCAGTGTCACCTAACCCACAGGCTGGACTTGCCTGCATGGGCCTGAATCATAAATTCTGATTTATTCAAGAGACCCCTGTATAATCTTATTGACATTAATGGATTACTTTTATGAATAAGCTTTGCAGGTTTGGGATCTGTGAGGATTTGAAAATGTATTACGTAAACTAAATCTCAGAACAGTTTTTCTAGCAGGCTAATATTGTGAGTCTGTGGGTCAAGTTAGCATTTTGCTCTTGATTATACTAGAAATTAGGGGTAGGACTGAAATTAGAAACTCAGATCACTGACAATCAGCCTCTGATACCGGCATTATTTGTGTAATTTAAATATATAAGCATGCTCAGCGTGCCCCAAAAGCATCTGCCAAAATATGTAATACAGATTATATCATCTTTGCAAAACGATGAAAGAATACTCATAGCTCATGTTTTATACTCGGAGGCTGATATTAACTGCTCAAACAAGAACCACATTCCAATATTACAAGATAGAGTGCAGATCCAAGGGCAAAATTTGGCTCTGAAGAACTGAATAGAAATTATTCTTAGAAAGGCTTCAATTATCTCCACAGTAAAACTACTAGAATCCTCATTTTTGTCACTACAGACACTTGATGAGAGTAGCAGATGGCCACACAAAGCATCCATGCTATTTTATTTGAGATTTTAATGTAGACTGAACTCATAAAATATTTTAAATAAGACTTTTAAAATTGGCACAAGAATTCTTAGTTTTTGAAGGCTGTAGGTCTAAACAAATCTTGAAGTAACCTGAAAATCAAACTTCTACCCTGATTTAACTTGTTCTGTTATTGTCATACGGTCGTTACTTTTTACTGTCCAAATCTCCTCCTAATGTTTATTCTTCTTGCATATCAGGCTAATACCTTCTTTTATATTGGCCATTAATAGAACACTCTAAAGCTGTTCAGTGTTTTTGGCATTTCAGTTAAAAACTGCTTGGTAGAAGAAGTTTCTTCTACTCGGCCAGAGTTCTAGCACTGGCTTTGATCTGTTTGTGGCTGTCACTTTTCATGGATGCTGGAGGCAATTATGAGATTCCTGTTCTCTGATTTCTCTACAGGAGACAGTCACAAACTGGAGGATCGGTACACGTGGGTGTATCTTCAGTAGCCCCTGCCACAGGTCATATGAGCAAAATAGTAAAGATTCCATTTTGTCATGTCAGTAGTATCTGTCAGCGGGCTAGTGGTGTGGGAATTAGCATTTACATCTTATTAAAGCTATAGTAAACCCCGTTGCTCACTGAAGTCCTCAAGTGCCTGGAAGGCATTAAGCATCACACAGATACATCGTCTCCTTCTGCATTATGGGGAACACTTCAGCTGCTTTTTCTCCCTTGCTCTTAAGAGCACAATTTTTCCCATCATGTGTTTTTGAAGTAGGCATTCCTAATAATACAAATAATAGCTGTATAAGCTGAAATCACAGCAACTGCTGTTGTCAACAGTCATGATTTAATTATAAAGATTGACTCTGTGTCTCTTCATCCCTAAGTAGAGATGAAAAGATATGTGAGGTATGCTATACCCAGTATACAAAGGAGTTTAGAAAAGACAGCAAACCTGAAAACCCTGGTGTAAAAAGAGTACTAAATAGGCAAATTCTCTGAGTAAAAACAAAGTGTCTCATAAAGGTTAATTCAACATAAGTTTATTAAAGTCAAATTTAATGTGTTTTATCTTTCTGGGGTTTTGTTCTCCATTCACTTTTTCCAGACGTTTAGTCACATTGTTGAGGTGAGTGCACATCCCAGTCAAACAGTTGTAGGATTATTAGTACGTGATTCCCACTTGACAGCAAAAGGTTGGAGATTTAATTTGTTCAGCTGCTGTAAGCTTGCTGAAACAACTGTGTACCTGTGCTGGTTTTGGCTGGGATAGAGTTAATTTTCTTCAAGGTAGCTAGTATGGGGCTATGTTTTGGACTGTGCTGGAAACAGTGTTGATAGTACAGGGATGTTTTCATTACTGCTGAGCAGTGCTTACACAGAGTCAAGACCTTTTCTGCTTCTCACCCCACCCCACCAGCGAGTAGGCTGGGGATGCACAAGAAGCTGGGAGGGGACACAGCTGGGACAGCTGACCCCAACTGACCAAAGGGGTATTCCATACCATATGATGTCATGTTCAGCATATAAAGCTGGGGGAAGAAGAAGGAAAGGGGGGACGTTCGGAGTGATGGCATTTGTCTTCCCAAGTAACCGTTATGCGTGATGGAGCCCTGCTTTCCTGGAGGTGGCTGAACACCTGCCTGCCGATGGGAAGTAGTGAATGAATTCCTTGTTTTGCTTTGCTTGTGTGCGTGGCTTTTGCTTTACCTATTAAACTGTCTTTATCTCATCCCACGAGTTTTCTCACTTTTACTCTTCCGATTCTCTGCCCTACCCCACCGGGAGGGAGTGAGCAAGCAGCTGTGTGGTGCTTAGTTGCTGGCTCGGGTTAAACCACGACAGTACCAAAAGAAGGATTCCACAATTTTTTCTCATTTTGTTTTTCAAATATTTACTCTTATGAAATCACTTAACAGTGAGGGTCCATGTTGTCCTTTGAAATCAATGGAATTGGGCAGGCACATGTGGTGACAGAATTAAACTCTGCTTATATTTTTTTTTTCTGCTCTTAATTCTTCAATGGCAGGAGTTGCCAGGACTAGCATTTAAGAAAAACAAAACCCCTGTCATATTTGAATTCAAAATGTATCATTCTGACTCAGATGTTTTTTCATATTACAATATTACAGTCGCTTACCTATCTTTTTTGTAGTAATAGCAACAACTTTAACTGATGCCAGATTACATATTTATATCCAGGATCAGGCTGCAAATTCATTCTTTTCCAGAGAGGCAGAAAGATCATGTAAAACTGGTGACCACATGTTGACAGGCTGCATGATTTAACAAAACCAGAGGCAATCATTTCAAAGAAAAATGTTTTATTTTCTGCCAGCAGAGTATAATGGAGAGAAATTGGCTGGTATTATTTTTAAAAATTGCTCAAATCATGGTAGTTAGTATAAAATTGTCTCTGGAACTATTTCCTGTAAGTTAACCAGACATATGATTGTATCCTTTCTATTTTGAATACTGAAGCTCACATTTCATCTGTCTTGTGTAGAGCCTGTCAGGTATAATAGCTCTTTGTGATAGTTCCTTCTTTTCCTCTTTCTTTTCTGTAGTTAAAGCCCAACCCACAAACCTAATACAATTGCTGGTTTTAAGCATCACTGAGTAGCTATTACTAGCAGTCTAGCAGTCATTGCACCTCTTTCCCCTTCCGATGAGCTTGTAGATCTATCAACAGCTAAGTTCCAAGATTAACGTGCAGTGTTTATGGGTGTATATTGGTTTTATTTCCTCTTGACTCCAAAGTATTTCTGGTTTACCTGACTGAGGTTATCCCAGTGATGACAGGTTTTAAATAGAGTAAGGTGGCATTTTCAAACACAACTTCCAGGGCATCTTTTCCCTAGGAGCAGGATTATGCCAGCACTGTGTGGTTTTGAAAATCACACCTTAATTGTTCTATATGTTTTGAACATCTGTGTGAATAATGGCTTTTGGGGATTATCTCAAGAATTCATTATTAAAACCATGGCCATAGGAATATTTTATGACAGAGGCTCACTTAGTCTATGTGTCTGGGTATACTAAAAATCCAATACTTGGGCGATGACTTGGAATGGAGAACACGAACAATGCCACTACCGATATTTTTGAGGTCTGGATGTACTGTCCATGTTGAGTAACAGTGCTGGTTTGATGGCTAACAGCAATCTGAGAGGTTTTCAGCAGCCTTTGCAGAATAATAATACTCTGCCACCAGCCCATCTGTGACAAATTTGCTGTTTGCCCTCAGTGATTCACACTGATGCTCTTAAATACTCTCCATCCCTGTTCACCTTCACAGGTCAGCCTCACAGTGCTGTAGCTGTCAGAGCACTAGGGAAGATGGCCAAAAGGTTAGGAGGAGGGATGCTGGTCCAAGTCAGATGAGTTTAAAAATGGAATAATTCTAAAGCATCATGCTGTGGCTGAATAGGGAGGGAATAATGTTGTCTTTGTTTTTATTCCTTTATTTATCATTATTATTATTATTAGTTTATTATTATTATGAATGATGGAACTGTTCTGAACAGGTGACAGTCTGGTCAATCCAAGCGGTCTGTACTGGGAAACATTGGAGCCTTTCTCTCTCTGAGGAATTTCAGTTCATTTGGAAAACAGAAAAAAATTAAATCTGGATAAGCAAAAAATGCATATCTCGTGCTGAGTGAAATTAAGAAACTTCTACAGAATGTGTCTGCTTGTTTCTGAGTTCTGCCATTTTAACCCAATTCTGCCATTTTACACCAAAAATTCTGAGGTGGTGTAAAAGAAACTCTTGCCTGGTTGTCTTCAGAGCAAGTGATTACTTTACCCCTCAGAAATAAAATGAAGAAATAATTTCAGAGAATCAGTCCAGATTAGACTGAGATAATTCTACATGCCTGGGAGAAAATGTGTTGGTTTCTGGCATTAATGAATTAATGTTTTTCTCTCATTTTACATGCTCTGTAGCCTATGGAACTTACCAGATCTGTTTCCATTTCTGAAACATAAATACCATCACTGGCCAGGAATAACACACAGGGAGAAACACGTATCTGACATTGTAGTTCATAGTTATATCACAGTGTCTCTTTCTTCTGTGAACCACAAATTAAAAGACTTTAAGTTTTCTTATGAGTAGCAGAGCACCGTAGCCCAGTATGATGCTGTTTCAGATATGGCCTGAAATAATCTTTAAATATATCAATTGAAATATTGAACGTGGAAAATGATGTTACCTACTGATGATTTCTACTGGGTTCAGTGTTGAAATTTTTTAGTTGTTTTTATGTTGAAAAAAAGAGACTGCTAAAATGAAGACTGGAAAACATACAATGACTGAGTTTGTTTAGTCAATCAAGTATCTTGTCAAAGGGAAGGTTAAAAGGGTGACTTGATCATGGCCTGTAATTACCCAGACAGGAAGAAGACAGCAGATATTTGGAGTTTCTTTTGTTTAGTGGACAAAGGAATCGCAGGATTCAGTGGCTGAAAGCTGAATTCAGCAAAGTTGAAACTGGAAATAAAACACAAAATGTTAATGGTGAGGCTGATTTAAACATTGCAGCTGCTTAGCAATAGAAATTCTTTACTTCTTGGAGTTTCCAGAGTAGGATTGATACTTTTGCAAAAGAAACCAGAATTACTGGGTAACATATGGCCTGCCTCATGATGAAGATAGTTCCTAGATAATCATAATACTCCTCTCTGATCTAGACCTGTGAGACTTTGCAGGGAGGTGCTTTACCTGCTGAGTAATTAAGAGGCCACTCGAGGCAAGGAGCTTTTCCGAAGGGGACCTCTGGATCTCACTTTCTTTCGTGGTTTGCTGTCGCTCACATTTCTTGAGCTCTGTGGCTGGTTGGCTCTTTCTGAGGAAGTGTTTTTGCAAGGAGCTTTACTCTTTGGTGGAGGTGTAGCCTGGGTGGCCTTTGGGCAGTATTTCAGAGCAGTGATAATTTTAATGCCTTTGATACATGCAGTCTGATGGATTTAGGATATTGCTACTCTTGCTTGTAGTTGAATATTACTGAAGAAGGTAAGCATTACTTAGGACATGAGATTTATGTCTCAACTGTTAAAGCTTTGAGGCTTTTGGTTAAGTGTTGCTTTTTACAGTTTTAGGATTGTAATTGATGATGCGTGCGTTTTAAGGAAAGGTTTTGGCATATGACTACTTTGGTCATAAAATGCTTGTAACACCAGGTCTAGTCTGACTAATTAAACTGGTTTCTGAGGAGAATTGGTTTTAGCTATACCATATCTGAAAACCTTATTTAGAAATTAGATCTTGGGTCTGCTACAAGTGCCTGAAAACTAAAATACGTAGGGACATAACTCCAGCACAGCAATTACCACTGTGTGAGGCAGTTCACGGTCTGGGTTGAGTGCATAACCTCTGACAGTAGACTCTTCTTGGCATTTCAGGGAACACATGAGTCCAGTAATGTGTGTGGCCAGTACTGGTATCTGTAAATGGCACAAGGAGGAAGCTCTTCCTTCTGCAATCAGTGTGGGTTTCATTTTTATCCCACTGTATCAAAACTGCTGAAAATATAACAATATCATGTCTTTTTCATATGACCTATAAGTCTTTGTGTTATGCACCTAAAATCCACACAGTCGTATATAACTAAAAAATGGTTCAATGAATTTTTATCTATCTGCATATAAAATTTCATTTTGGGGACCAAGCTGAGAACCAGCATGAAGAATTTCAGCTGAAAGGTTATTTCTTAAAGAAGGTTGTAACAGCCTGAAAGTAGAAAGAATTTCCATCAACCTGTTACACTTATGCAGTGCTACTATAATGCACTGAAACATGATGATGCAGGCAGTGGGGTTTTTTTAATAAAACGTTAAATATAAAATTGATTGCTCTGGGGACTAAGCACTTTAACCCTTATGTAGGTTTTCTTTTATTTATTCATTTATTATGAATGGAATAGAAGGTGGAATGGAAGAAAGGGGACAATATGGATTTTTTTGTGGGTTTCTTAGGTTTCTGGGGCTCGTTAATGTATTTCATACCATCTGAAGAGGTTATTTTAAGGGCATGAATATTATTTAGTTTGAATCTGCGAGATGCACTTTGTTTTTAAACTATCTTTTTACGACTAATAAAAACTGAAAGTTTGTAATTAGAGCTGAGGAGAGATTTGTGGAGCACTGTGGACAGTAACATGTTGCTTCATGAGGATTTTTTTACTAACCTGTAAACTATAATGCTAGTTGTGTGCCAGTGGAGAGACATACATATGGTTGCCTTGACATTCTGCTTAAAGTTTGGGGAAGGGTTCCCCCTTGCTAAACTAATTGTAAGATTCTGCAGTATTTAGCAAGTCTTTCATGTTCCTTAGGAAGTAAGAACATGTAAGTATAGCCTAATTTCCCCAAGAAACAGGTAGGAGGTAGAAAGCCACCCTTGAGAAATGCATGTTAATACTGATTTATGGAGGAATGGTGGGGTTTTGTGTATTGTTTTGGGTTTGGTTTTTTTTCAGTCATTGTTCTGTGTCCAAACCTATGAGCTTCTCTGTTTTTGTTTCTTAAAACTTCATACACTGCTGTAACACTACCAGTAGTATCTAAGCCATTACTTCAGACTTGAAAAAACAGGTGGCCTAAAAATTGCACATTTTTTTCTGTTTGATGAATTACTGTTTTCTGGCCAGACTTTTTTCCCCCCAACTTCTTCTGCCCTTCACCAGTGTTTGCATGACAGTTAGGGAGTTGCTACTTGTCCCAGAGGGTTAAATAGAGAGTAAATGTATTCCCTCTGCAAGGGAAGTCAGGGGAGCTTGTAGCCTGTCCTGGCATATGTAAGCAGTAATAAAACTTATTTCACTGGTGGTACATGTGAAAGAGACACCTGCTTGTCAAAACCTTGCTGTCTTGTGCTTTACTGAAATTAATTTACACTAAACTGCTCAGAGTTCAAGCCAGGGGGCTAAAAGTGAAAGGCCTTGCAACTCATTCATACTCTACTGAGGCAACAGTTCAACAGCAAACACTGCACCTTGGAGAGTGGAGCTTGTGCTTCTGGAAAAATGAGCTTCAGTAAATCCACCAGTGAGCTTCTGGAGATCCACACAGGCAGCAGGGTCTTCCTAAGACTGCAAAAGAAAAATTTTGCATGCACTGCTAGGTTTTGAGCATTCAACAGATGTATCTACACCACCATCCAGACTGATTGTTGCTTTTTTCCTTTTCTTTTCTTTTTTTTTTTTTTTTTTTTTTTTTTTTTTTTTTTTTTTTTTTAAGATTTTTTGGAGGTATTTTTAAACTAGGTAGCTTGAGTATCAATGACGGAGTGACCTCTATCAGTACAGGTTTTATCACAGGCAGCAAAAAACATGCAGGGCTCAGGGCTGACATTGGTCATGTAGCTCATTGTCTGTCCTGTTGAAGTTATATTGTTGTCAGTTTTAAGATAGCTCAGTTGTGTCTCTGTAAACTGCAGTAGCTCCTTTGGATTGCAGTGCCAGTGTATCCTATATACCTCCAAAGCTTCTTCACAAAAGTCTCCTATTGGTAGGGTTTGTAACTACCACTTGCATATGTTCAGCATAGACCCACCAGTGTAAGCATAACTTTTAGATGGGAAGGAGAGAATTATGAGATGATGAGGATGATAATTGTAAGAGTGGGTACAGAGATAAAACATGTTATTTTCTTCAGAATGGGTCTTGGTATTAGAGTAATTGAGAACACACCCCCAAGAGATTATTTATGTGGCAGCAGTGAAAGAGAGAGGTTGGAATTCTTGCCTTTTTTTCCTGGCTTTGGGAACTAAATTGGAGCAGATAGTTACAGAGAGCACAGCCAACTAACAAAATCCCTATTTAGGTCATCTGTAAAGAGCAAACATGGGATGTCTGAATGCAACATTGTGCTCTTAGGCTTTTCAGCAGTAGTAAAACTTCATGGTATAGAAAAAACTACCTTGCGCAGACACAGCTTTTATTTTAAAAAAAAAAAAAAAAAAAAAAAATTTTTTTTTTTAACCTGCACAGCTGTTTATGCCAGAGGTATACCAGTTTACCACTGGTAAAATAATGTTATGGAAAATAATGGCCGTAGCGGATATAAACGTTCCAGCAAAAATCTCTGCAATAGCTCAGACATAGGTGAGGAAAATAGCAGCTGTTTACTCATTCTTTAAAATACTAACTCAGAACCAGATCAAAAACCCCTAACCTGAAGTGTTCTTTCTTAAAGACAGTACTCACAAAAGGAGTATAATCAGAAATTTGGATTCTGTTTGTTCATTTCAGAGTGATTTATTTATGTAGTAACTGCTACTTAGCCCAAAGTGTAAAGCTCATATTTAATCTGTATCTGATATGCTATATAGCACATTTAATATGGTGTATGAGATAGCATATTTGGAGAACCTGGACTAAAGCTATTTGGCTTTGCAATTTAAAGTACTGCGTTTACTTCAAGCAGGTAGATGTGGCATGCAGTGACTTTCTGTCTCTCTTGTCCTCTTGTTTTCCCCACATCACATAATGGGTGCAGTTTTCCATATATTTGTGAGATTGCAAGCATTCAGGGCTATAGTCACAATCTGGCAACTGTGTACCTGTGCTATTTCTTTGGTTACCCATAGAAATAATATAGTAAAATTGCACTGTTCATCTTAATGCTGAATAAATTACTTCTTTACATATTCGGTAATATATTCTCCTGTCACATAACTCCTGTTATTGTTAATTGGAATTGCTTATGCTCATTGAGGGAGGAATACTTTTCATCCTGTTTTGAATGAAAATCTGTAATCTTGAATTTGTTTCTAAACTTCAGTCATGAGGAGAGCAGTGCAGGAAATTGCTGCTGTTCCACCAAATTAGCTTCTCAGATATCCTTTTAATTGGAGACCATAACTCAGATTCTTAGTATTTTAGGAAGCTGAACAATACAAATTGAAATACAGATATTTCCAGTAAGGGCTCAGTTCAAAGAAGGCTTTTATACACAGATGAGTCTGCTAACAAATAGCATGTCACATGATAATGAGACCGTGTTTTCTTCCGCAGTTTCACATTTCCTAACTGCACTGCTGTGAAATAAGTGGAGTGTTTATCTACTCCCTTTTAAACTGACAAATCTCTGCTAGGGATGAGTGTGCCCACTATAGACAGAACATAGGTATACAAAAAAAAGTCTAAACTCTCAATCAGAAACACACCACTTCCAAATGCAATATATTACACTTGTTCAGAACATTCATTTCCGCCGAAGTATTCTGTTTTTAATGTAAAGACTTCAATCTATGTTTAAGAACAAGCAAACTATAGTACTTTGACAGCCGTTCACACTTAATTTCTTTGCATTAAACCAACAGCATTCTTTTCCACAAACATCCATTGTTAGGACAATGCTCTCAGACGGAATTTATGAGAAATGGAATTATGTTACCAAGGAGATAGCATTTACTATAATGAAGAGTAGATCCTAGAAAATGGCCCCTTTTACAGCAGCTCAGAACAGAGCCACAAAAGCAATTGATTGGTCTTGGCATTTAGTCTTATATCAGCTGTGTCATCCATAGCTTCAGGAGTGAGAACACTAATCTGAAGTGACATTTCTGTTCTGGCGGGCTTTTCTGCCCTGATGAAAGCAATTACTTCATTCCTAAATGATAATTTGCAGGAGTTTCAACCACTTTAATTGATAATTTTTTGTTCTGAGAAGTTCAATTGTGAAGTGATTAGCTGATTTGGTAAATAGAAATTTAAGGTGTGAAATGTACAAGTTGCTCCAAGGTAAAGTGCTGTTTATTGGGTGCTGCAAAATTGCTTGATAAAACTGCAGTTTCTCTATTATCATGAGGCTGGCAATTGCTTAGTTCAACATAGGAAGAAAAAAAGATCAAAACACTGCTGTTCTAGTTGTTGAGTTTGGGTTTGAACTGGTGTATCACAGCTCACTTAATTGTTGCTGTATCAAAGTGCACATTAGTTTTAAAAGATTGTGTAGGATGGTGAGTTTGTAATCCTTAAAAACCTGCCAGGTTCCTATTATTATGTTCTAATGATTCACTTTGGAAGTAAATCCTGTTATTTAAAAGTTGCAACAAGGGTGCTTATTGGCGATAAAACATTCGATCTAATGATTAGTTCAAGCATACACAAAACTTTTCCGGGGAAAAAAAAAAGTATTTCTTTGAAGCACATTTACATACTGAAAATAAAATAAAAGAAACCTCTTCTGTCAAACAACAACCCCTAAAAACAACCTCAAGTTTCCCTGATACAATAAAAAGCTTAGGTTAATGTAGGTATTATTTTTTTCATAAGTTGCACATTATTTTTACAATAATTGTTAAAGCACATTTGGCAAAATGTATTTTTGCTATCCACAAGGAATGGAGGCTTTTTAATAGAAACCAGTGCTGTGATATTTTCCTATATAGTGAAAAAATAATGGTCATTTCATGTGTTAAATGAGAAATATAAAGCAAAAATGAAGGTCAAACTGATTTAGCACATCAAACAGTCTTTGTCAGCCAAGCTTAATATATCCTGAGTTTGTGGAACAAATGAAATTTTGCTGCTATGTTACACTTTGCTTCCAAACAACCATTACAACTGGTTTTATATATTGTGTGAGCATCAGACCATCAAACAGTGCATCTTTACTGACGTGTTGCTGCAGTGATGATCTACAGCAGCAATCTGCCATTTATATAAGGGCAAAATGTGCATCTATATTTAGTTGTGAAATTGGCCTATTATACTCTTGATGTTTACAGAGGCTAACATAAATTAATGATGACAGCTATGAGCAGTGCATTAGTTAAGCAGCAGAGTTTTTACCTTGAACTTGAAGGTTCCAGCTTTAACTTCCAGCGTATACTATACAGCTTTCTTCACACATTAAAGAAAGTCTTCTGAAAACATTAATTTTTCTTGGACAGCATTAAATGGCTTCAATTTGTGGACTATGCCATTGATGATAATGTCAGATAATGGTTTCATTTACATTTTTGGCAAACTTTTGCCCCATAAGAATGGTGATATTTATGGTGTGGAAAAGATGAACGCCCCTGAAAAGTGTTTGTCCGTTGAAAGGTCTGATTTGACTGGCTTTGAACTTAGTCAGATGTCAGATATCTCTTGTCTGATGAATAGAACAGTTTGAGGAAGCAGGGTGGCTCGCTAGATTATGTACTGCACTTTCACCTGAAAGTCTCCTCATGCAGCTCATGTCAGAGCAAGTATAGATACTGTAGTAACTATAGATTCCAGTTAACTATGACCACAGATCTGACAAGTATGCAGGTGTTCAAAGGTTCACGAGTTAAAATGCAGAAGTCTTTGATGAATTTTTGATGGATGAATTTTTAATACAGGTCGACCTTTTTCCTTTGAGGCTGCATGCTAGATTAATTGATAAATAGTGAGACTGAGCAATGTTTGGATCTCCTAAGCAAACAAGTAGAAAAATCCATAAAAATCTGCCGTCTGACTTCTCAGATGTACTTAAAAAAGAAAAAAGAAGGTAAAATTTGATGTGGCTTTTGATTCTCCTCCTTTCCTCCTTTTTGGAGGTTTTACCCTCACAAAAGTATTCTTCTCTTTTAAACAGTGTAACTGTTTTTTATTAGTCTTGAAGTTCTTGTACTCCCAGTTCAGAAACAATCTGTGTGAAAAGGAAGTCTATGAATATGACAGCAGAAAAAAAAGAAAAGCAAAGAAAGGGAGAAAACATCAAGTCAAAAAGTTGTTTTAAAAGAAAAAAATCCCAAAAGATAGCAAAATACCATGTAGAAATTAGAGGTAAACATCTAACATACTTTCAGTATCAGTTTTTCAGAACTAATAGTCTTAGGAAGGTGGAGAGGTTTTTTTCTTCTTTTAATTCACATTTACATGTACATGAACATTAGCTGTCTTGCTTCATTCTTTTATACTCACTTGTATCTACTATACTGAAGAAATACCCAGTTTCATGCATATTTGTGAGCTCTCTAGAGCATAACATTTAGAAAAACAGACCAATAACAAAAAACCTTGACAACAGGAGGCTTTAGGCTCCTGCTGCCACCAGTGGTGATGCTTGACTTGCTAGACTGGACTTTACAACTGCAATATGTGCAATTATGTACTACAGGTTACTCTGCTTTACTTCCTCCATCTCTCCCCCGTGCCTTTTTTTGGAGTCTGAAAATGTCTACTGCTGTTCAGATGTCTATCCACTTGGATTGAACACTGTTTTTAAGATGTCACTATTAACGAACACTTTTGAAAAAACCTCAGGCATAAGAAGAATCACATAGAAGCAAAATAAATAAATATTCCAAATAATTGGGTCATTTCAATATTGATGCTATTCCATTCTTTGAACTTCTAATTAAGTATAATTGTCCTGTGAGATCAGTGAAATGAAAACAGATTTTTATAGGCCAGAACATGGCCTGTGGGTGGCCACCTATAGGTGGACTTGGACATTATCTTAATGAATTGCCCAGGCATTAAGAGTCAGCTTTTCTATGTATCCGTTGTTATAAATGGGCTTAACTGCCCTCATTGTTTGCACTGGTCAGCTTGAAGCCCCAGAAAAGATTCTCCCCGAGAATGTGGCTAAGTGAGGGGACAGGTAGATTATTCCTGTAATAGATCAGAATGTACAAACATTCATATTAGTTAAATTTTCATACTCATCCACTACATTGCGTTGATATAAATACAGAAATGATGTAAATACGTTGTTAAAAAAGGGGGAGGGATCTGAAATTAATCTAAATATAAAAATTTCCAAAGTATGACAATAATATGTCATATCATTTACACAGAGCAAGGTGAGAACAAGATAAGAGGATATTTCTAGTGTTTCTCATATAGAATTAAAAAAATGCACACCTGTGAACTCAGGAGCAGCGTAAATTTGTTTTCCTGTGTAATACTACAACTAAACTCAATAGCAAGTAAGCATTATTTTATTCTTTATATTGGAAAACAATGTACACAGAAGGACATACATAACTGGAAGTCTCTTTCAGGGGTTTGAGGTAATATGGGATTGGATCACTTAGCTCCACTCAATTTTTTTTGTCACAGACTCATTGTGTGATCTAGTGTTGCACATCCTTTCCATATATCTGATTTCTTTTCTGTGAAATGGGTATAACATCCATCTGACTGCAGCCTTTGGAGAGTTGGATAAGGTTTGTAGTGGACCTTTTGATCTTTCAATTTAAAAGACTAGACTAGTATAAAAATACACACACACATGCATATTGTTTCATTCTCTATGAAGCTTGTTATAAACATTATTAGATATTGTTAAGTATTATTGTTGTACTGTATTTGGTTTTGCTGCTACTAATTCATATAGTTGTTTGAGGCTTAAGAAATTCACTAGTGGTCGATAACAGCTGAATTAATAAATATGATATTGTTTAGTACTACAAGAAAAAGTGCTCTATTCTGATATACTGTTGCACTTGTAAAGGTTCTTCTGAAATCAGGGAGGATTTCAGGAGAATTATCAAAAATACTGCGCATCCTCTGTGAGAGTTTGCCATACTTCTCTGCTTGTAGTTAATGAAAATGAGCAAAAACTATGACAGCACACCACAGACAAGCTGTCCATTGGCTGGAACCATTATATCTGGAGCTCAGCAGCCTGCCTGTCCCTCAGACCTTGTTTTATGGCCATTGCCCCCAATCCAGTCTCTATTTATGACAAGTACTGTAGGGACACCATAAACCCCCACCAGTGCTGTTATGTGGGGCTGAGCGGGGATAAACTGACATCTCTGAGAAGCCCCGCTTGGGAGCTGCGTCAGGGTTAAGGGAACAGTGTAGGTGAAATGTAAATGCCAGCTGCCTTTCTAAAACTGGGCTATATATCTGCTTCCAAGCTATATTTTGAAATTGCAGATAGAAATATTTATTTGTAACCACAACAATTTCCCTGTTTTCATTCAAAATGCAGACTCACAGAATTAAATTATTTCACTGATTTTTACCGCCCAAACTGAGACACACGAGTGAGGTATTGATATGCTAAAAAATCCATGCTAATGTAGGTCAGTGCATCTGTTGATATGCTGTAACATGTTTGATTGCTATTATATGCTGCAAAAATTAGGAGCTGTGATTGTCCCATCTTTAAAGTGACAGATGATGATATGTCAGACATGTGGAGGTTGTGGGTGTGCACACAGATATGGATGCATGTATATGCTTATGAATATAAAATATATAAAATGATGTGGAATAAAATATGAAGCAGGTTAAGCTTGGAATGACCACAAGCACAATGAAATCACAAGTGAGTTATGAGTACCAATAAAACTTTTATGCAATACCATATTATCATGTCTCCTGCATCTGCTGTGTCTTCAATAGAAAATTTACTTTAGAAATGTTGTGTACACCATTTTAAAATTATATGGTAGTATTTATTGTACCCTTTCATCTGTAAAAAACAGACCCCCTTTATATCAGTCCATCTGGAAAGGCCCTAAAAGGAAAAATAATACATATTTTAGAAACCTACTATCTAAAATAGCATTAGTTTTCTAGCCATTAAATATCCTGTTTTTATGGTACTGCATCTCAGAATTCTCAGGAGCTAGCAGCTGGAAACCTCTTTGTCTTCTTTAGTGGACTATGTATATGGAAATTCTTTGAGAAGTATGTTCTTAAGGGAACAGATGAAGTTTTGCCATTGTATGACGACATCATCCTTTGATATCGTACAGTGATGCACTCTGATCCAGTTATCTGAGCTTCTTCCCATTCTCCACAGAAGGCAGAGAGGGAGCAATATTTATGTCCCTTGGGTATATTTCCCACTGTTACTTTCTTGTCAGTACTGCAAATAGCATACGTAGATTTGCTTGTCTGTTGGGAGACCTTCTCTATCATGTAAGAGCTCTTACATGTGTGGTGCTTGCTTTCTTGGTGCTTTCTGAATGTTTTTGAAAGCCACTTAGTAAACATAGGTATAGTTTCCCACACTGTTATTCTTCTCGTTAGCAGGAGAGCCTGCAGGGTATTTCTAAGTTTTTGCAGCCTGATACTCTAGCAAGTTCATTTATGTTACCAAGAACCACCTCTAATCCCGATGTCCTATGATGGGACCCAAGAAGAGTTTTGCTCCTGTGTCAGCACCACTGCTTTCTGTTGTGAGCTTCACACCCCTCTTTTCTAACATCCTCTTGGGATTATCAGTGCCAGCATGTTGCTCTGTTAAGAGCATCTGATGGTGAAGCTGATGTTACCTATCAGAATCACAAGTGCCAGAGAGGATTAACAGTGATGTTTAGGTCATATCTAATGAATTCCTGCATCCTGCTGAGCACATCACTGCTCCCAAATTAAGGACCCGTTGTATCAGCATAACTGCAGCGTCCGACTTTACAAGTGTATTTCCCTAGTGGAATTATGTACAGTAGAAATTAGGACTTGTGTGCACATTTCAACAGACACTGTTTCTAAATTTAGCTTAATGCACTGATGCAAAGATGAGTGCTACAAGTTACAAACTCCTTGACTTGAGTCACTTGGTGAAGCTTCCACAAATGACAATATATCAAATGGCTGGGAGGAAAAACATGTTATTGATAATACTGTTTCTTAGGAGTTTCTTTTGTACGTCTATTATATCAGCTCCCCATCCCTTGTACTTTGGGATTTTTTTTTTATTGTAAAAGTTTGAATACACATAGGTGGCTCTCAAAGGATGCTGTTTACTTACACAGACAGCCTCACTTTCCAGCTTAACTGGCTTCCATTGCAAACTGTTAGCGATCCAGTAATGCATTATATAAGTTTACATTGCAATATATTACTACAGCAATCTCCTGAACCATATACAGGAATTGTAAACTGTGGATTCAGTCTTTGGTGTTGCTAAGGTCTATTCTATCACCATTCAAAAGTTGCTGGGATCTGTAATGTTTCTGATTTGTTTTACTAGGGATCTCCAAAAAGCCCCTTTCTTACATAGGGGTATAATTAAGTGTTTTGGAAAAATGGTGTGAACCTCTTGGTGCAGACTTTCAGAATAGATCTAGAATCTCAGCTCTGCTGCATCCCTCAAACTTGATTTGGGGACTTGAGGTCCTCAGGCTTGGCTTCTGGAGAAAAAGGTGTGATGACAAGTAGTAAATGCCATCCCTTGTGCCATGAAAATGAGCTTTCACTTGCAAGCAGTTGGGCAGAGACACTTGCCTGCCTCTCTCTTACGTTACTGTTGTAGGTATTTAACGTGTATAGGGTGTCTTACTTCACTCCTCACAGGGCTGTAGCTTCCAGGTTTCTGTATATACATAAAATAATTCTATCGGCTATATTTAATGTACCTTTTGAGGGATTTTACGGATCTATGATGGTAGATACTTAAAATTTGAAATTGGACAGAGATGCATCTGAAATGAGCATTGTGAAATCTTATTTTTCAGGTACTTTTCTCCTAGAATATAACTTACAAATCTAGCTGCTAGCGGTCTGTATGGAGTTCATAAGGACAAGTATGTACTTTAGTGTGGGATTCAGTAGGATGGTATATCTTTACCTGTGGGTAAGGACGTTCTGTTTCCTCCTGTATCTTTATCTCACCATCCCTATTTCTTAGCCAGGCTGTCTTTTTAAATATAATTGCTATTAATATAGAATTGTGTAGGGAATATAATTTGTTAAGCATTCTCAGGGAAGTGTGATGGAGGGATTTCATTTGTGTTTTAAGGGCCCAGCTGATCTGCCCTTTCAAGCCTGAGATGGCAGAGACAGCCACGAAAATGCAGGTGGTTAAGAGTATTAAAATAAGAGAACCTCTGTAGTTTAAATTATTTCCAAAGTAGAAAGATAGGTAAATAGAAGTCTCAGAATCATGGTATTAGATCTGCATGCCTAGATTCTACCGATCTACTTCATATGCCAGAGTGCTTTTGTAGATCTGGCCATTATGATTTTTTTGTTGATAAAATCCAGGGTTTCAGGAAGCGTTGTGGAAGCTCGAGAGAAGCGTTTGCTGTTCCATTATACACTGGTTGAAATCTAGCGCTGTTGTAAACCAATGACTAGTTAATGGAATTGTGGCTGTAACTTCATCTAATTAATAAGTAAACAAATGAAGCAAAGGAAAGATAGAGTCTTTGTGAGGGACAAGAACAGTTTCTACTCACCTTATGCAGTGATTGGCAGACACCAACCCCAGCATCAGTATCACCCTCTATCCACCAAGGCAGAAGTATGGTCAAGCTTATAATATCCTGAGTTGAACACTCTGCTCTGTCAAAAAAAAAAAAAAAAAAAAAAAAAGTTTAAAACCTCTTATAAAAAAAAAAAAGAGGCAATATCTGTTCTTTGTATTATCTACACATTGACTCCTCATCTTTTGGGAAGTGTACTGTACATTTCTTTGTCTGTCCCAAAGCATGCAACAAAAACAGTTAATCGCTTTTCACTTGCAAAGCTGTATTATCATATATTGCAACCAACTGAAACTTGAGTTTCCTTTGAGTGTCAGGGAAAGATCAGGAGAAGACCCCAGCAGTTACCCGCTGTCATCACAATGTGCATTCAGCAGTTATACGCCAATTAAACAAATAGCCCAGGAGTAAAATCTGAGTTACCTTTAGGCGTTGCACAGGGGTGGTAGCAAGTGATACATTGATGTAACAGGAGTAAATGAATGCCTTTGCATTTCCACCTGCTCAGTGTAAAGCAGAAGGTCCTTTCTCACCAAAAAGTTGTCAGTCTGACACATATGTGGTAGTGAATTACAATCAGAAATGTGAAGCACATAACTGTATTAACTGCTTGCTCGCCCCTCTGACAAAGGTTGCTATTCCCACAGCAAGGACAACTGAACAACTCATAAAGAGCAGCTTCATGAAATCCAGGAAGGTTTATGTTATTATGCCAGACTTAAACTTCTGCAGTTCAGAAGCTACTGTACAGCCTTTTGGTCATCTTGGCTGCACTGCAACCCCTGTCAGAAGTGGCACACTTCAGTCATCTGCTTTTAACCTCCTTTTCCCAATAGTCAGCATTTGGCGCAAACTTAGACAAAATTGGGTTACGATGCATCAGGAGAAGCAATGGCATCCACGCAGATAAACCCCACATGTACATAGCATTTTTGGGAATCCTTTCTTGTGACTGGCAGCAGAGAAAGGAAGGGCAGGCTAAGAAGAAAGAGGCTGAAATGAGTCACGCGTAGTTACTTAATGTTGGCTACCACGGAAACTCAAATATTATCATTAGTTTTAATCATTCAAAGACTGGAGTACTACTAAATATATCCTGAAGTCTGTACATCCATATGCAACAGCATTTTGAAAATGTGGTAATTTGTGAAAAAGCAAATTGGTTAAATGTGACAGAACACTAATATTGATAAATGTCCTACTTGGTTTATTTTCTTTCAGTTTACAAGCTTTGAGGAAGGAAAAGTCCCGAGATGCTGCTCGCTCTCGCCGGGGAAAGGAGAATTTTGAATTCTATGAGTTGGCAAAGTTGTTGCCACTGCCTGCAGCCATTACCAGCCAGCTTGACAAGGCATCCATCATCCGACTTACAATTAGCTATCTGAAAATGAGGGACTTTGCTAATCAAGGCGATCCTCCATGGAACTTGAGAATGGAAGGACCTCCACCTAATACATCAGTAAAAGGTATGGAGTAAATGTGTTGTATAGTTTCAAATATGGCAGCCTTTAGTAACCTCTAAATTGAAATTTTTACCATCATCCTTTCTTCTTTCCCTGCATATCAAATCCTTTAAAGGGATACAAATGTGGAAATCTGAGGTCTGCATGAGAAAGACACCATGTGAAGGTGAAATAAACCTCTTATTTTATTTATTTTTTATTTAACAACGAACCTGTTGATATAACTATTACAGCTGTAAATCTTCTGGGTGACGTAGACTAAATTGTTTGACGTTATTTAGCAATGATTGTGTTGCTTTGTTCTAGTATTTTATATAAGGATGCATTTGAGAGGAGGATGGCATTATTGCTTCATTTGAGGACTCAATCTCTTAATTCGCTGGCTAAACCTTAAAGGCAGAATCATGTATATCTGAAGTTCGAGAGCATCACATCCAAATTTCTAAATCTTCAGGTTAGAGACGAGGGTTTTATTTATAATTTTGTAATGTGTATAGAAATTATTTTGACTTCTGAGCCAGTAGGCATCTATCAACATTTCAGCCAAAATAGACTGTTTTCAATATTAAACACCCTCTTTTCGTGCTCAAATAAGCAGCTGGGCAGCAAAATCAACATTTTAGACATGAGTTGCCACAAAAGTCAGGTAATGGAGGAATCAGACAGTTATTTTAGAGGCTGTGTGCGTGTCGGTCCTAAATAGTGTTTCCAATGGCTTGTGTAAACTGGACATTTTTTTGTGATTCCCCCCCTCATGCTACTTATGTAGATGAGTGTGATCTTGCTGTCTGATACGTATTTTAAATTAGGGAGCAAGTTGCATTAACAGAACTCAAAGTTACCAAAACCTGGGAATTGTGGTTGTCCTGGCTTTGACAGCACAGAAGACTACCCTGTTTTATTTCAGCTACTGATCTCACGTTTTCGAGGAAACATATTTTGGAAAGAGGCATATGAGATTTGAACACTTCAGTTTTTTTCCACACATTATGGAACTTAAACTCTTAATCTACACTAAACTAGGTAGACTATATATAGCATGAGGCAAAAGAAAAAGCCACCTTTAAGGGTGGGGGGAGGAGGGGGAAATAGAATCTTATTTATCAGCCCACAACTGCCCATGAAGCGTTACTGGTATTGATGGTGCAAAGAGCTTTTACCTGCTCTTCCATTTAAAGGAAGTAATATTAGTTAAGGAAAGTTGTAATTTTCAATGGATGGAGATAGACTTGGAGGGCAAAAACCAAAGGACTTTCAGGCTGATGATTTAGTAGCTGGACATATTTGCGTCATTTCATATATTTCATTTATATTATCTGCCACATCATATATAATTTTCATGGAGGAAAAAAAAAGGTAATAATTACATCATCCAGAGCATGAGTATAACATGGTTCATCAGGCTTCTGATATAATATGCAAATGTTCCCCATTTTTTCGGGATGAGAGTTTATTCTCAGGCAATTAAACAGTGTTTCAAGGCAGATGTAAAGTGGACTCTGCTGTATGATCTATGAGCTGTCTGTTAAAATAAATAATTCCTCCCAAAATTCTGTAGCTAACAGACATACAGTGCTTCTACAGCCTGTCCTGTATTACAGAAAATCTGATCTCTGCAGATCTCTCTGTTTTCAGAGTATCTGGGATCTGTTGTTCATTATCTTCTTGTGGAATAAGAATATCTGAATACTGATGCTTTCTTTTTGTTTAAAGATTCTAATGAAGAAAAGAATTTTAAGGGAGAATGAAGCCTTATGCTTAGACAACAGCATAAATAGTCTGGCCTAGATTAACACATTTCTCCCTATATAAAAGCTAGGTAAACATTTAATGTCTTTTCACCCTATCTGATATAATAATCCTGCTCCTCCACCCATCTGGTGATACAGTTCCCATTCCTCTAGGCATAAGGGGTAGGGAGGGCTAGGGAAGGATTTTTGCTTTTTTTTTTTTTCCTGTTTGAGTATTTAGCTTTATACTAACTAGGATTGTATTATTTATGTGTCAGTACATTGAGATAATGAAACAGTGTTTCATTGTATAAGAATTCCCCATAAGCAGGTTTAACTGTATAGTACAGGTATATTTTATTACTTCACCAGTTCTCCTTACATAGAAACCTGTTAACACATTCTGATCAAACATTCATGAAATTACATCAAAAGAAATTCATTTTCATTTATTAAGGTTGCTTTTTGCTGCCCTTGAAGAAGTTCATATGGATAAACAAGCTCACATAAATAGCTTGCAGCTTCATGTGAAGTATGGTTGATAATCCTACAGTAAAACACTAGACATTATATTTTGTGTGCGCCCAAGCAATCTTCTGAATAGACTTAAAGGTATTTGGAAAATTGTATGAGAGGTACTTAACATTGCGTAGGCAACTGCCTTTTTTTTTTTTTTTTTCCCTCAAATGTGATGTCTGCTTGTGTTAATAATAAAATTTCAAAGCTTAGTTTTAAATTTGTCCCCCAGTACTGTACAGCAATTTAATAATTTTAATTTAGTATTTCAGGAAGGTCCTTTACTCTGCCCTGTATTTATCACAGCCTTTCTTAAAAGTCTATAAAGGCTGATGCGTTTGTTTTCTTATGCCTATTGTGTAGCGATCACTACAAGTTGTGCTTGCAAATGAACAGTCAGGTAACTTCATATAATATTTTCAGAGTCAATTACTTCATGGAAATATCTTGAGCAATTGGAAAGTAACAGATAGTTTTCTCCATTATTTTAGAAATATCTCTATTGTTATAATACAGATCAAATCTACAGTGAACATTATGCATTATTCAAGAAATGACCAGGCATTCTCAGCAGTGTTTCAGCTAAATAACTGATGATTGTAACCTTTAAAGAAATCTCATTGTGGTGACTATTGGTAAATCATTTCTCCATTCATAGTAATCTTTATTTAGAGGCTATCTAGAAACCATTATATCTTTTATTAATCTTAAAAGCAATAGCCAATGACTTGACATTTGCTAAAAATGGATAAATTTTCCATCTTCTAAGACAGCAGACTTCAGTCCATTTTTTTTGGTACATTGTCTAAGGCTTTCTGTACATAGGAAGTATTAGTCCTTGTAAACAAAATACACACACAACTTGCAGCAGATGAGTTTAAAGATTACAGTTCTTAAAGACCAGGACATGATTCTCATATGGCAGAAAATAATCAAAAAGTTATTTAGAATCAGTAGGAATAAAATTGTTATTCTTTGCATACTACTTACAATATGTTACGAATAACAGTACTATTCCCCTCTGTTTCCAACCCTCCGAAAGTCTCTGTTTGACTCCCAGTATTTAAGGGCTATGTTCTGAGGAGAACAGCAAATGAGCTGCTAATCAATTTTTTGTACTCAGAGGTGAGTTTTGTGAAAGTTCTGATCTGGGAATGGAAGTATTTTTATAGTATATGCTGTGGGTTCAGCCAGTAAGTGGTGCTTTACATGGCATGGCACTTGAAGTCCTCTAGTGCATTCTGATTGCCTGACCCATACCAGGCCCTGTAGTCCTTTTCCAACATCAAACTCTCCTGAGCACCTTCATATTTTGGAATATCATTGCTTTCAAATGATTTGACTTTTTAGCACAAACTGTTGCTGAAAGTGTTGGAAGATCATGCAGCTTTTTATGTTCTTTTCCACTATGTCGTAGGTGTTTTCACCAAACCATATTTTCTTCCTTTTTTTCAAGTGAAGAGAGGAAGGGAGAGGAGGAGTGTGAGGCACCGTGATGTTCTCTGGTGTGTTAATGTGTTTGGCTGATGTAAAGTCTGCCATGTATTTCCTTTTTGGGCAATCTTTGGGACACCGGTACTGACTCAGGACCACCATCACTATAAAAAGAAGGCTCGCGAGTCTTTGTCTTGAACAGAGTTCCCAGCATTTGCCATTTCTGTTTCTTTTGAAGCAGCAATTAAACCCAGTAGTCTGTGCCTAATTCTGCAAACCCTTGTCCTGGAAATTTGCCATGACGACATCAAAATAGTTATTAGATTTTCATTCTTTTTTAGTTGAAGTGAGGTGTTCATTTCTGTCTTTGGAGATACAAATGTTTGTGCAAGGTCATGAGTATAATTTCCTGCTGAATTACATGACATATGGAAACTAGAGTATGTAAGACAACTTTGGGCATGTTTTTTCTTTGAATGAAAAAAAGTAATTGTGGGATTATCCACAATCTCAAGTTATAAGTGGGTTTATCATGAGCTTTATTTTTTTTTTAAAGCCAAATCTTTACATTTTACATTACATAAGTAAAATAATCTCACTTATCTCCTGCCGTATGAGAAGAGGTGAATGAGAGATTCTAGCTGAGGAGTGAAAAGGACTTCAGTAAATAGTACTGACCAACTGGTAGGTTGCGTGAAGAATGTAACTTTTAGTTTAGCCATCTCTACTTCTAGCATTACGTGTTCTGAAATTAGGTAGTTTTACACATCTGTGTTCTAGAATTAATATATATGAGTATGAAAAGAAATCAGATGCTCTCAAAAGTGTTTGGGGTGGACTGAAATTTTTCTTGTCCAAATTGTTCTTGTCCAATGTAACTAAATATGACTCTGACGTGTTGCTTGCAATAAAGCATTCAGTGTTACTTCAATTCTGCATTGGTAATAAAATAAATACAAAATCTTTTGATAATCACAAGAAGAAAAATTATGCTTTAAACTAAATTACACCTGTTTCCTTCAAACTAGCATGTTTTTCAAGGGATACATTCTCAACATAAACAAAGTATGTAAGTATAGGTTGAAAATGAACTTGGTGTCTTATCATACTACGGAACTTGGTGTTGAGGAAATAAGTCCAGCGCTTTGAATTTTCTGGGAAAGAAAATAAGCAATAACGATAATTGGGAAGTATGGTAATTGTTATCCCAAATGTCAAGTGGGATTACTTTCATTAATTTAAATACCTTTTTCTAATATTTTTTATGCTGGATATGTATGCATTTTTAAGAGATAAATAAATGGTTCTCTTCTGAATGATCTCATTGTGGAAACACTTTAAATAACATTACCTGTTGTTAGCCTTCTATATTTTAAACTGAGCGTTGACTTCTGAGCAGGAGATGCAGGATAGTACAAGCCTTTCCCTGCCAAACCACACAAGCCTTCAACTAAGACCGGCCTTCTCTTCTGAACTACCACACAATTCTGTCTCAGGGAAACCATCTATAGGTGCAAAGAAATAAGAATTACTTTATTCCTCAGCGTTTGTGGCCCAAGACATTGTTTTTCACTGTTAGACATAAAAAGATCAATCAGATGAAAACAGCATAACGCAGATGAATTGGTGGTATTGTTTGTTATGAAAAGGGTCACCTAATCTGGCCGTCCTGCTTTGCGTGGAACTTCTGCTCTTGTGCTGGAGAATTCTTGATAGCCCTGTAATCTATTTCTCCCTATCTTGCAGGCATTTTTCTTATTCTTATGAGAATCTGATTCCTGTTTATGTGTAGGCCACTATAAAGTACTCTGACTGTGTACCAGTATCAAACACTGATTATAAACATAATGTCTATCCGTTATAAACCTGTTTATGTGGCCACAGGGGCAGTGCAGCCGTAGGAGTAGCTTGCTTAGTCATCGACCTGTTACATAGGTTAAAGAAAAAGACTATTATGTGTTGTTTGAATGTAGGAAACGAGGACTGGAAATTTCAGACAGTCAATGGTAAAACATTAATGTTCTTTGTGAGAATTATTGATGGTTTTCTAGTATGAAAGGTATGGCACCCAAAATGAGGTAGCTCTGTTTGAATCTCATTGTGATAGATAAGATGAACTGAATGCTGGACTTGGAGTTGGTGGTTGCCTAGAGACAAGTGATCATGACCTGATTGCTTTCAATCTCTGCAAATGGAGGAGGGTGCCAACCAATATACTCAGTGCTTTTGAGGGACTAACTGCCTAATGGGGAAACTTATATGTGAAATTGATTGTGAGGAAAAATTTTGATGGGAAAATTAGAGTAGAAGTTGACTAGAACTCTTAAAGAAAAATTTATGAAATGATGGTTTCCTATGCACCTGAAAATTATAAAACTGTATCCTTTTTCAGAATGAAAGTGAAATCAATGATTTGAAAAAATATGTATGTTTATTTATGTAAAAAATTGGGAATAAAAGGGAAATATATAGCAATATATATTAATGTAATTTTGTTACAAGACTTTGAAAGGTTTTGGTTTTCTTGTGATACAGAACAGGAACAATGGGAAAAGCATGTCAAGTTCAGCTGTCCTTTTTTTGCATGAACAAAAGCATAAAAAGAACCAACCTGATCCTTCCAGTTCTGCTAGCAGAAATGATAGTTTCTCATGGTGCTTTATTTGTATCATAAAAAGTTCTATCCATCACTTCTGTGGAGACACAAAACATTTACTGCTGGTAACAAATTAATACTCTTTCTAAAATATTGTCAATCAGATGTCAGTCCCTGGAAGAGTTGTTTATTGCTAGAACTCCACCTTACAACTTAACAATTAAATAGGAAAACAACCAAACAGTACGAGCAAGGAAATAGAACAGGTGACTTTAATGCCTTTTCTCTCACTCCCAGACACTACTGTATTTCCATTCTATTACACTGCAATTCATCTTTGTCTCTTCTTGTGCTGTTACACTGTCTTGGTCATTTTTGCATTTTCATTATGTTCTTTTAATACAGTTTATTTTTCTTAGCCATTCTTTTTTTTTTTGAGTCCTTAGCTGGAACACCAAATATGCATAATGTCTTCCTCTTGTACTCAGCTTCCACTGTTGCCTCTCTCCTTTTTGTATTCCTGTATTTTTCTCTACGTGTTTGCATTCTCAATGCAGTCTTGGTAATGAAAACAACCTGGTGAAGAATATTAATATTTGAAAGAAACCCAAAAAAGTTTTAAACTTTTCACTTCATTCCTTCTTCCTTCAATGTGCATGTCTTTCTGTGCACAGTAATCCTACTGTGTCATTCAAAATTCACTCCTGAGTTGACAACATACCTTGCTCATTCCAGCTAAAAGATGGTGGGTGTTGTCATTGTAATTCATGGCTGAGAACATTGACAGGATTGGCTGAGTGGGTTTTGGCAAGAGCATGGGCTTCAGACTTGGAGAGGTAAATATGTCAGGAGGAGAATAGTATCGACAGTTGCGTTGGCTCCAACCTTGGCGATGGTGGTAAAGTAAGTCAGGGAAAACTTTTGAATTAAGAACAAGTTAATTTCTTGTCATTATATAATGATACGGATTGTCATCCAGTAGAAATTGCTATGTAAAAATCAGTGCCACAACAGTCCACTTTTCCAAAACCCTTAATAAAATGTTTCCATATGATTTTTACATTCAGGTTTTATGTTGCATGGGTTAGCTCCAGGTGGTCTTTTTTAGAAGCATGAATTTCTTAAATTATACGTGCAGTCTACATAACTTTTTCAAATAACGCACATGATGGGGTTAGCCAATTACAGATGTGCAATAAATCCGGTGTGCCAAAAGCGCTTGTTCTGCTTTTTGCTTTTAGTAATCAGAAACAGACAAAAAGAAATCACTGCTGTAATTTTTGATATGTAAAATGAAAAAAGGCTGTTGCTATCTGTAGATTGCAATATCTGATAGAACTTTTGTTTGTCTTTTTATTTGTCCTTTTCTGAACAGAAGAAAAGTGTCTTTGCTATGAAGAGTGTTTTGAACAGAGCCTCAGTAAAGCTTAATGTTGTAGTGCTCCATTTTGCAAATGAAAGCGGTTGAGGAATTGGATCTTGTGGTTGGATTTAACAGTTTCAGTATAGCCATCATACCTTAGTCTCCTCAGCTAAGCAGAGAATGTAAGGACATACTTAAAGTCCTGCTAAATTCAGCAGAGCTTAGCCTTTGTTTCTTCTATTAATGTAGCCTATTGGTTTTCTGGATCATCTGAACTTCTACCATATATCTTCAGTTGAATGACTGTGTCTTTTAGACCTTACTGAGTCTGTTGCAGGGATAATAAATACATCTGTATGAAAAGCTGAAGAAATAGATTAACTAACTGATAATGAATGTAGTAGAGACCTTAAAAAACCAACCAACCAACCAAAAACCAGACAGGGAGCCATGTCCTTATTAGTAAGTAGACATGAGGGAATAAAGCAGTGTAAATGAATGGGCTTTTATAATATTTGTTTTACCAAGAGTTACATCATTCTATATGACAAGTCAAAAGTTATGACTCAAAATATTTTGTCTGAAGTGAAAGAAAACACACAAACTTTTTTTTTAAATGAAAAGTGTAAATCTATGTTTCCCATCTCATATGTTTGCAGATATATATTTATTAGTATTTTGCAAAGTGACTGTCTAAATATTTGGAGTAAATAATAGTCAGAGCCCTGGAAGTGAAGTTTGAAGTATATGGATTTAATAATAATTCTTATTTTCATGTAATAGTTATATTGGATACCTGTGGCTAACGGAGCGAGATTTAGATACTGAAGGTAGACCCAGCAATTTTAAAAACCAAAGTGCAGTGATTTTATATCTATATAATATGCAACTATAACCACAGTCTGACCAAAGTTTGACCACAATATCAACGCAGTTTAATTTCTGCAACTGTTCTCTTTGAAGCCAGAAGGAGGAAATCAAGTTTCCCCCAAATCCCTATGCTCTTGTGGTCTCCCATTTCAATCAGGGATATAAAGTAGAATACAATGAATCCATAGTAAAGACTTTCCCAGGACATTAGAGAGATCAGTAAAAACTGTTTTCATTAGCTGTCTGTAATTAAAGAACACCCTTCATAGAGAGCGTACAATTTAGAAAACATGTAAGCCTCTACATCTATCTGAGATTGTGAGCAAAATAAGAATCTACACACTGCTTGGAACTTAGGAGTCATTTTAAAATATCGAGCTCCCTTAAGAAACATCTTCTCTGTTTATTTGCTAGTTTTTAAGCCAAGATGAATATTTTTATTTTTAAAACCTTTGAAATTAGTCATACTGTGATTTCTGTTCCTAAGGAAGGAAAGGCAAATCCCTAACAGACTACTTAACTCCAGTTGTGCCACAGTCCTCCTCATAAATGGAGCTGTTTGAAAAGGCTTACCTTAATTTCAGTTCTTGAGTACGTCACTCCCTATAATTCTTTCTCCCAGAGTTAGCCGAGTGCATCTGCACAAGCATGTGTGTGTTGTCACTTTGCGTTCTACTTGTATCATATAAAAATTGTTTTTGATTTGCTTTGCATGGGGTGGTACCACATGCAAGTACAAAATTCCGTGTCTTATTTCATCATCTGGAAAGTCATTAAATGCATATTCATAATCATAAAAGGAAGAAGAAGAAATATTTTTGTGCACATTTTTATACATATAGACAATTCCCAAACATTACCTAAACCAAGCTGAATAATATTGTCAACATTATCTCACTTCAGATTTTATAGAAAACCACAATTGTGTAAAGGTTTAGGAAAAATCAGGACCTGTTTTTTTGTTTGCCTTTTTAAATATATATGACATTTCTACAACTATCAGAGCAACTCTACATTTATATATCCCTTTCAAATTTGAATTGCTGTGTATGCCAGCTGTTTCTCATCCTCTTGATGAAGCAGAACAGTGCTGATAATGCTAATAGAGAAATTGAGGCATATACAGATTTAGGGCTAGCTTTTCAAAAGAGCGCAGCACCCCAACTGGGGCCAGATTTCAAAAGATCTCTGATCCTATTCAGCAACAAAATAAATAGCCAGATTTTCAAAAGATTTCAGCACTTTGGTAATCTGATCATAAGAAGCAGCTGCTGAGCACATTTGCAAAGCCAGCCAAGAGTGACTTGTTCAGTATCACATGAGAAGTGTGTGATAGAGCAGGGAATAGAGCCCTCTTCCCATGTCCCAGGACTAAGAGTCCAGTTCTTAACCAATAATGTTATCTTGTCTTTTGCAAGAATACTGTATTTAATGAGCTTTTCATTAGGAAATTTAACCCATATCTGTGAGGAGATGGTTTTCAGAATAACATTAAGATTTACACTCAGGGTAGATAATAAAGCAATCAAATAGGAGGAATATTGCTAATCCATTTTATATTAAATCTCTGTGTTATATTGTCTTAATTAGGTATATCTTATAAAAAGAAAAAATCCCTTCGGTATTTTTTAAAGATTTCACAGTCTGTTGCCAATCTTTTAAGTGTCACAAGAAAAAAATTAGAGTAACTAGGTATTCTAAAAAAGCCTACAGAAGCCTGTAGCAAGTATATTGTATGGCAAGTCCAGGTGTGATTTTCCTGTGGGCTTCCACCCTCATACCACATTCTGAGGGCATAGTGTTTGTTTTTGTTTACATTTTAAATGTTTCTTTCTGTCCCTTCCTAGAGATGATGAAATGGGGTGTTTAGTTTTCTTTTTCTGAAGATAAACATTTCGGTTGTTTATTTAATACTTTAGCACACCATTTCCTCTTTACCCTCATATGTCAGGCTGTTTCTGTTTATTTTGTACATAGACGCTGGTACTTACTCTTCTTGTCCTGCTCCCTGTAGTTTCTATCTCTGTGCTCTTTTTTTCTCCGCTCTTCTTTTGCTCCAGCATCCTATCCTGAAGACTTAAAAGACAAGTTTTCTTTCACAAATATTACTAAGGAACTGAGAGGAAAATTTTAACAGCTTACCTAACCTCATCATATGTTTTGTTTTTGTAATTGGTTTCTCCAACAACCTCATTAAACATAAAGGAACTGTATTCTTCATACCGCTATCTTGAGGGGCCATTTGGCAGCCGTGAGACTAAAAGCTCCAACGTTTTACAAGGTCTACATATTGACTTACCCATCACTAGCTTGGAGTCAGCCCAACAGATGTTCCTTCGGTAGAAGCATCAGGCAAAGCCAGTGCTCAAACAGCTTTCCAGTGTGTGCTTACTGGCAGCTTTGATGTAATTTGGTCTCTGGCAGTGATGATGCCAGACAGTGAACATGGCGTGGGATGATCTTTGAAGATGCCCATATCTGTCCTGAAAGGGTTCTTATTTCACCTGCCAAACAGGAAGATGAATTTTGGACACCGCCTCCATTCAGTGTGAACTGAACTGCACACAAAGGATAGATACAATGGTCATGAGATGATTGGTCCTTGAAATGCAGAGCACTTGTAGAACTGTTTTGTTGAGGTACAATGTTAAGCAGCTGTGATAAGCATCCAGTCTTACTTCTTGCAGACCCCAGACAGAGAACCTCATCCAGTATTTTCTATATCTGTTTGAGATACAGGTTTATCTCTTTAGAAAGTATCTAATGTTGATGTAAAGCATGTAAATGATAAAGAATCAACTACATCCCTGGGCAGATTGTTCCAACAGTTAATTACTGTCACTGTGAAAAAAGTGTGCCTCATTTGTAGTCTTATTTCAGCTTCAGCTTCCAAACACTGGATCTTGTTATGCCTTTTTCACTAGATTAATGAGCTGCCTACTGTCAGAAATCTCTTCCACATGTAGGTATTGTGATCCTCTTAACCTTCTTTTCAGTAACTAAATAAATTGAGCTTTCTTAGTCTTTCACTATAGGGAATGACTTTCAGAAGTCTAATCACTCTTGTAGTTCTTACTTGAGTCCTATCCAATTTTCTAACATATTTTCAGAATGGAGGAAACCACAGCTGAACACAATATTTCAGTAACAGTGTCATAAAAGCCTAAAGTAAAAACTGTAGTATCTATTCCAGTGTGATATTCTCTGTTTTATCCCAGTGACATATATTTGATGTGCATTTTGGTGTAATATGAATGGGTATTTTTTTTTGCTTTGGGAATTAACATGAATTTCTCTCTCATTGTGGTGGTTCTGGATTCCTTTTGTTGATAAGGATTGAACAATGTCAAGATGTAAATTCTCAGGAATAATTGTGAATGCTGAAGGTTACCCTTGGTTTGTATTTTGTTTCAATGCCATAATTATTTCAGTAGGAATAGGCTGTGGTCGAGAGAACTGAACTTAGAGAGCAGGCACCACAAGGTGAGATTGGGGAAGTAATCTTTTGGGGAAAGTGGCTTTCACAGTTAGGATATTGAAATGGGCCAGGATAGGTACAAGTGTGATGTTAGCTTACCTACAGAATTCGGAACATCTCTGGAAACAAACATCTGTCCAGGGTTGTCCGAAGGGTTCCTTATGCTACCTTCCAGTCTGATACCTGTCTTATTCAGACAACTTCATTGGCATGTCGGATATCAATTTCATATCTGGACAAGAGAAACCGGAGCACAGCCAAACTAAGTAAGCTAAGGAGATCCTTCCTAAGCATGCACAAAAGGTTCCCTTCCACCCAGACCTGCCTCAAAGTCAACTCTACACACACAATCACAATCCTAGTACTGTGGTGCACAGAAGTTAGGGCTCTGCAAGGAAAAGGAACTCACTTTCTAAGACAGCATATTAACTGGAGCCAGAACTTGTATGGAAATAGGAAGAAAATAACTCCTTCTGAATCCAGACTTCCCTTGGTTCAAAATTAGAGTTAAATGGACTCAGACTATCTGCATGATTTGAGTTCAGCTGTCTCTTGTATTTCCAAGTAATGGAAAGAGACAAAAGCCTTGTCTTCAAGAAAAAGTGGCTTCTTTGGAGTCAGGTAGTTTCTTCACACGTGTAAACGAAGCTGCAGATTTTTCCCGTGACTTCCTTCAGTTTGTGTTCTCAACAGTGAATTCTGTAAGTAACAGACAAATATTTCAAGCTCTCAGCCATTTACCACTGCGAATTGCTTTGGCAGAAAGGTATTTTACTTCCTTTTTAATCCCATACAAAAGCTGTCTCCTCAGACTTCTAGGTCAATTCCTTTAAATTTCCAAAAATGCAGTTACATTCAGTTAACTTTCCTAGCCCAGACAGCAATCTTTGGTCAGCTCAGGGGAAACTGTGCTTCAGTCCTCACTTCAGAGGCTTGGGATTTTTTCTGTCCTCAAAAATATGGGGTAATTACTTCAATTCTGTGCTATGTTAAAGGAAGTGATATCAGAACTTCAGATCTTGCTTCTCTTGTTTGGAAGGGAGTAAGAAAAGAAAACCCTTGGATCTGAAATGGTGTCACTCACCACTGCCCTGCCTGGCAGCAGGCTGCTGGGAGGAGATCAGGTGTACTCTTACAGGCAGACTGAAGAGAGACTTGACTCTCTTTCTCCGTTACGTTCTTCCCTCATCTCACATTACCCAAATGACAATTTTTCAATTACCGTACACATAATTTGCCCTGATTTCTTTCCCAAAACTATTTACTAGGGTTGTGTTGCTCAGAACACTAGCCAGCTTTTAAGAATGCTTTGGCCTCTTCGCACACACTGTTGGTTACAAGTTATCCAGTGATAAATTGGATATTTATCCAAGGATAAATTGGATAACTGCATTCATTTGCACGACTTCTTTACAGAGCTTTTAAAAGGGAAACCTAAATATTATTACATAATATATGAGAGGAAAGTAAGTCAGGTTACAGATTATTTCTGCTATTAATAGAGTTCTTTGTGTATCTATAAATGTATTTTAGTAAGTTACAATAGAGTAAAAAGGAAGTTGAAATCAGCTGAATCCATCTGTAGTATATTTTATGTTTCTAACAATTTCATTTTAATGCCTCTGTTTAGTTTCATACTGATCATTTATACTGACAAAAAGAAAGAAAAGAAAACAAGGAACCTGTCATCAATCATTCATTTAATCAAGTAGCAAAAGTAGATAAATAAACATACCGAGTTAATTATTCTTCTGTATGTAATGATTGGCAATAATGTTAATTTATTCCCTTTTTTAACCTTTGACTGTCAGTATAGTTGGGATTAATAGGCACTGACAAAATGAGAAGAAATAAATTTCTGATAGCCACTGAATGTTGCTAGCACTGGTGTGTTTTCCCCTGAAACTTCTCCCTGAAGATGTATCAGATCTATGTCGTGTTATTTTTCACACTTTTTTGTGCCATGTTTCATGCCATTTTGGTGATTGCTATTAGTTTACAGACATATGGCCAGGAATATTTTATGAATGAAGAGGTTTCTGGAATATACAATATTACTTCTTCACATTTATATGAGAATTGTAATTTGAAGATCTCAGAATACTTTGCACATTATTGCAGAGTGTATTCAAAAGCTAGCAAAAAAGTCAGTGTTACAGCTAATAACTTACGTTATCTGCTCCATCCGTCAGACAGCATTTCTTCCATAGTGAATCCTGTATCCACCCTTTACAATGTTTTACTGGGTCCGTCTGAAGTGGAGGGGATTTTCAGGCCCTTAGACTTCCAAGTGCAGAATTCCAAAGCAGCTCTTACTGTTAGGAGTGCAGGAAGGTTAGCTCAACCCCCTTTCCCGTCTTTTCACCACCAAATTGTGTCCCCAGGTGTAAACAGGCACCTAAATAGATTCCAGTTACTCAGTTACTCCAGCTTCTGAAATATCCTTCTGTAATGATATTCCTGTAGATTAGTAATAGTTGTTCTGAACAATACATGAAGAGGACATCTTGCAGCTGTTTTTGAAATACTGTGTAGCATGTCATTCAAAAACCTGAAGGCGTGGTGTATGACATGCTTTTCATCTAGCTTGAATGGTGCATCAATGCACAAAATACTTCAGTTCTTCTGTTAGAAATAATCTGGTTTGATTCAGGTGTGTTTCCTGCAGTATTTCAATAAAAGTGTTGTTACGTATTTCAGAGATGAAAAAGCTTTTCGTGCGGATCTATGTGTTTTAGTAACTGAGCCCAAAACTTCTGAGGCACAAATGCATAAATTTGGATTTCACAGATTTTGTGTTTGGATTTCTGGTTGTTCCCCGCTCCCTAGAAGAGTGATCACTCTAGCACTCACTAGAAAGAGTGATCTAGTTGCATATAGCCAGATAATCCCCCAACCGGCTGTATGTTTTCAGAGGTTCAAAAATGGAAATTATTTCTTCTACTGAAAAATTATGCACAATATGGTTCCTTTGTATTCTTTTTAAGGAATGAAGGGAGACAGAGATGGTAATGAGATCTGCCCATACACGGGTTTTCATATACTAAGGAAAAAAAAACAACAAAAAAAGCCCCAAAACACTCCAAAACCAACAGAAAAACTCAAAAAACCCCCCTTTGTCACTTTGAAGAGTTCCTCCACCATAAAAGAAGAAACACAAAAAGATTCAGAAAAGGTGAAAGCCAGTTGTTGGTGTGGTGTGTAGGCATCAGTCCTTCAAAGGTATACTTCATGCTTTTGTTCGAGATTTCCTGACAGACCTGCGTCCCCAGGGGTGCATACCCTTGCCATTTTGTGGCCTTCAGAGAGTCTGTGGTTCTGCTGGACTACAGCAGGTCAAGCCAAGGCAGGAGCTGGGCAGGCTGCGGTGGGGTGTGCAGCCCCCGATGAGCTTTGCGTTGTGTCGATGGCACAGCCTTGCTGGTAACCCTGCGTAAGTGGAGTCTACCACCTTCCTGTAGCAGGAATAAGGTCGCGAGGCCCACAAAGGCAATTTGTACACCTTTTAGTGAGGGTGGGGGTGGAGTAGACTGTAACTGTTAATCTGTAAGGAGCAATAGGTAAGAACAGTTAGTAAGGGCTGGAGGAATAATAAGTAACAACTACTGCAATAGCCTGAGTCTTGACTCTGAGGGTCTTCTCGTCCCATACTCTGTAGATGACTGTAGGCAAAGCTTTGTTTTTATTTTTCAGACTTTGTTTAAGGGTCTAAAATTTTACTCTTTGGGAAAACAATGAATTTTCTGACTCAGATCATATTGAATGCTATATATGAACTAAAAAATATTCTAAACTAAGATTTTTTTCAATAAAAAGTGTAGTAAAAAATGTTTAGAATTATTTTCTTCTCATTATTGATTCACTGAGACAAAAATTTAAGACCCTTTAGCTGTGTCACAGAACACAAAATAGAGGACATGACTGCAAAAATCCTTGAAAGCAATCTGCCTAAATTTTTCCTCTGCAGCAGAATATCTCCTCTACCCCTTCACTGGGCTGAGCACAATCTTGCCCTTTGTGTATGACAGCTTTATGTTTATTAGCAGCTGTTTTCTCCTAGCTAAGCTTGACAAAAGATAGGGAATAAGATTAAAAGGACTATATTATTCTGCTTTCTGGTAGGAAGGAGGGAATTGCAAATATGAATCTTCCCATTGCTGATGTCCTGTTCTGAGCATTTGCGCTGGTGCTCTCCAGACTCACTGCTGCTGACGGAAGATGGTTCCCCCGAAGAGCACAGTTCTGCTGTAGTGTGTTGGCATCTGTGGTAGCCGACTGACATGGTAGCAGAACCTTTAGTGGAAATTTTCTTCTCATTGTGATTATTTTTTTAAACCAGACATGGTCTAGAAAATAAAGCACTTCTTGCTCACTGAAGAAATTATGCTTATTTTAAGAAGAGAATGTAGATTTTTTTCATTCTTATTTGACTATTACATTTCTAGCCTTTAAAAACTCATAATTAAGATCATATTTCAAATTATAAATTTCAAAAAATTATAAATTTTGAAAAATGACTTTTTTAAAAGATTAATTTAAGAATTCTAGCCAATCTCTAATTTTGCTGGAGTATAACATCTTTAAGGCAAATTGTTGGTTTTAAACGAGTATGTCATACCAAAACACATTTGTATTTTTAGGATTCAGAAAATTAACTGGTCAAGGATGTAGAATATTTTGCAAAATCATGTCTAAATGTATTGACACTATATCGATAGGTAATTCTAGGCTAGAGGACTTTGTAGTTAGTTGCCAGACTACAAATTCTTGTAACAATAATGATCAAATTACAATATCAGCAAATCTGAATTCAACTGTTTTTCAGCTCAGTACCTGAATATTTCTTTAAACAAAAAAAATATTTTTTTTTTTCCATGTTTGGAATCAGTATTGGTATCAATAATAGACTAAAATGTTATTTAATGGAAATTCTTTTATTTCCAATTTAGATTTTCCACACTTTCTTGTCTTATATAGCATTTACTAAGTATTTGAATTATATTTTTCTTTGTATTTTACTGGGCAGCTTATGTACTCAAAGCATCACCTAAGTACCAATAACACATTCTTGACTGAATAATGATGTATGTTGAATGATACTTTTTTTGTCTTATAAATGGATGGCAATTTACACAGCTGTGGATGTGGGATGTTTCAATCCCAGACCATGTTGTAAGAAAAATTGAATGACAGTGAGCAAAACAGCAGTAATTATAAAACTAATTACTAAATGCTGATGATGCCCATAGGCTTTGCATAACTAAAATTAGAAAAGGAAATTGCTTTCGGCTTCAGAGAGGCAACATGCTAGTTATTTCACTGTTTCAGTCAAAATGGAACATGGTGTATAAAGTTCAGTCAGGAAAAAACCCACATTAGTTTATGCACATAATTTTTTAATACAGAAATATTAAAGAATTCATCCATTTTGTCTTTTAATATAAACATATCTGTAACATAAATCGAGAAAAGTGACATGAAACTACTTGTTGAACATCTTTCTGTATAGCTTTACAAGGCATAATTTACCATTGAATTACTTCAGCTTTGCTGTTTATCAAAAAACCTACGTGAATATAAAAAAGGAAGTGTTTCCTATCACCTAGGCCCATATGAAATAAATGTTTGGGATAAAAAACCAGGAGACTGGATTTCAAAATTCCCTCAGCTGGGTTCCAACTCCTATTATATGTATCCTGGGCTGTTATGGGGACCGTATTCATTTGTGTTTTCCCAGAGATAGAACTGCTAGAATGAATCTTAATGACTACTTTGAATATAGTATATTTTTATATTTTATGTTCATGCCTATATTACATATACGTTAATGCATACCTGTGTTTAATTAGATACACATACACATACAATACTTAAATGGAGCTTACATATATTAATAGACAAATTTAATGTGCCTTATATAGGAGTGCAATATATATTTCAGTGTGGGGTGTTTTGTTAATACTGCATTTATACTTTTTCCTGCAGAAAATGAGAATCTCTTACGCATTCTTAGCACATTTCTTTAAAAATTTATTTTAAAAGAAAGGATTAAAACATTGATCAGCTCATGAGCTAAAAAAGTATTAGTGACATGAAGACAAAGCGGCGACAATTCAGCAAGCACACAAGGATTACCACTTGCAAGACTCAACATTTAGAATCTATGGTGTTGATTCATACAAAATTACATGGACATTATGGGATTTATCCTCTGAATTCAGGGCTGGGGTTTTGGGGGTTTTTTAATTCCCAATTTTTCTTTCACTTTTTTTAGCTGAGCTGGGACATGTTTCTATTTGTCCTGTGTGAGTAACTGATAGATAGCACCTTCTCAAAGGCTTGAAAGGAATGCTCATTGCATTCTCGTCTGTCAGTATATGTCAAATGAATAAAAACCACCAAGTTTGAATATGTGTTTTTAACTTCTAAGTAGCTGAAATACATCTAGATTTACAGCTGTTGATAACAGAATCTAAAAATGAAAAATAAAAATTCTGTAATCTGAATTATTTTTAGGATTGTATATCTTATTAAACTTTCTGGGTTTTGTAAGTACACTGTAAGCCTTAGGAACATCTTTATTTAAACATTCATAGGGAAGCGTATCTAAAGTGTAGTAGGGTCATAAAGTACATTTCAATATATAAACATTACAGTAAGACTTCTTTTTAATGTGGGCCACTGACTTATTTTTCATTTTGTATGTCCCAGTAAATTTGTGCTGAGGCAGATGATCCAAAATAGAGGTGCCACATGTTAACGTAGAGAATAAAAAGAGAGTGTTTGTTTGCCATATCTGATTTTGTAGAATCAAACTCTGCAATCCTCACTTTGATAAAGTCCCCCTGTTTAAAGGCAAATTTCTGCTTAGTTGTCAGAAGCAGGTTGTAACTATTCTCATGCACTGTTTATATGTGTAACACAAACAGTTCCAATCCAGGTTTGTAAAAAAGACTCAAAATGGGCTTGAAGACATAAAGAAATAAAACTTGTCTCCATTCTTACGGATTTTGACATTAACAGCAGTAGCATTATTTGTAGCATTATTTCTAAGTTTCAGTTCTGATTTCATTAAAATCATTAAGTGATGCTAGTGAATGGGATTGTCTTTAAGATGCACTCAAAAAAGCAAATAAATCCTTCGTATAAGGAGGACACCATTTTCTCAGAGGTTTCTGTCATGTTACACTTTAGCAATCTCTCTCTTCATTGTGGGAAAAGAAACAATTTATTTTCAGTACTTGAAGGATACAGAATGTCTGACTGACTGCCGTCATAGCCTGTTGTTTTTAACATAAACATTACAGCTGTGTTTGCTTTGAAATATTTGGCCATTATCCAGTAAATCTGTTCTGGAACACTAAATTATCACCTTATGCCCTCCTGCATGGTAAGAAAGTGCTTTTGTCAATAAAACATTGCTGCTGTCTTTTCCTACTTTTTATGTCTGCATATTCAAGAACTTTGTTTTGATTTTATTTTGTTTTCTTTATCAGCATTTAAAAGCTGCTAACTAGTGAATGTCCTGAACAGGTAACCTAACAGGCATACAGAAATACTGATGAAAGTCCGTCCTTAGTCAATTAAATTAAGAAATTTATACTTGGCCCTATTTTTGGTGAATGTTTCCAAGGTCTTCAAGATTTTAAGAATTTAAACTATCTGGCTCTTCCACTATTTTCTTGACAGATATGAAGAGATTTGCATCTTTGTTGTCTTCTTCCTTACTTACTCTTTCACAGCTATCACATTGTATCATGTGAGCTTTCAGGTGTATCTATGTCGTAAAACCGCAAGGTAATTAAAATGGATGAAAATAGCAAACCCAACATAAACCTTGTTTTCACAAGTGCTAGTAAGTAGGTGAGACTTACAGTACTGACCCTAAGCTATATCCTAAGTTACTTTTTTTCACAGCTATTTCAAATTTATCTCCTTAACTCAGGATAGTCAGTGTTGTATGCAGAAGAAATGGGGGTAGTATTTAATAACGATGTATCTTCCCCATTAATGCTGCTATCTGAAATTCAGCATACAGTACGTTGCACAAGGTTGGGTGTTTTTCTTGTGTATGTATGTGAGGATAGAGGAATTACTGTATGTTCTACCTTTCTTCCAGAGTTCTTGAAGGAGGTTTTTCCCCCATATGCTAGCTGTCTTTTTCTAAAGTTGAAGGGTTTTCCTAGTCAATTTTTCAAAAACCTTTCTACTTCTCTGTGCCGTTTTTTGATTCTTTGAAATACTTTCCAGTACCATAAATAACTAATCTCCTCAATTAAGAAAAAGATTTAAACATGTGCTTAACTTTAGGCATGTAAGCAGTTCCATTGATTTAAACAAGATTATTCATTTGCTTTGAGTTAGTAATCTATTTAAGAGTCTTGCTGAACTTGAGTCATAACAAAAACGCAAAGAGTGGATCTAACATTAGGACAAGAATTACCTTCCCCAGCTTATTATCTTTTCAGTCTTTCTTTGTGTTTGTAATCCTTTATCAATGTATCAGTCTGTATGACAGGCTTATATCTTAGACAATTTGCGTTCTATTTTTCAAGTCTCTTTTTGTGAAATGCTAGATCTGTTGGTTTCCTGAGGTCTGTTCTGCATTACATTTATTGCATTCTCTACATGGTGTTTTTAAGAACTTACAAGATTGATTTTAACCAAATGCATTTAGATTGCAGAATTTGGTTTGAAATCATTGCAAAGACAACCAAAGCCCTAGTGAGTTAAATCTCTGAAGTGTTATCATTGTATGATAAATCTAGCTGATTTCTGCCTGTTCTGCGTTATTGGCACAAGGGAGTGCATCAAAGGTGTTTAGCACAAATAAACTATGTAGTTATCTTAGAAAAGAAGCGTCTGTTTTTACCCAACAAGATCAGGTCCACTTTCTCTATGATCAGAGTATTACAAAGCTAGCAAAGAATAATTTATATCAGAGGTTCTGTGATGGAATGAAATGGAACTCTTTTGAAGTATGATCTCTGAAAGCACAGCATGAAGCTCAAATAAAGTGAAGGACATTCGCTATTACAAGTAATGTCCTTAATAATCTTGTTAGTCTAGTCTCCCTCTGTACGAGACAAATGGAACATTATTGGCTTATGGGCTGTAGTAAATAATTTAGTTTCCAATATTCAGGCTGCTTTGACAGTAAATTAAAATGACATGAAAGGGGCTTGTTGAATAAAGAAAGTATCCAATCAAATTTAATTGGCATGACTAAGGCAGTAGAAATATGTTTTATAATTAAACCATGTTGTCTTGGAGCTTTATAAGCATGTATGAATCAAAATGTCAAAAATTATTCTTTGATACTGTGCATTTAAAACTTTGCATGGTGAATAGTTTTCTTAAACAAGGTTCTAGACACGCATATTGATTCAACATGAAAATAGTTTTAAAGTTTTAAATCAGTCTGGTTTTAGCATTTATCTACTGCTCTGAGGATTTTCTGTAAAAGATTAAAATAATTTTGCAGTCCTCTCATACTTAAAAATCTGGCTTTTGTACCAGTTTTGTATGATCCAGCCTTTTACTGGGGTATAAACTCTGCAGTTTTTCACCTGTTGTTATAATGCTGGATGGCTGAAATTAGCACTAATAGGTGAAAGTGTAAAAGAAGGAAACCAACAGGAAGAAGCAAAAAAGGGAAGATAAAATAGGTCGCAAACTAACAAATAGTTTTCTTTTACTCAAGCGTTTCTTTAAATGTTTCTTATTTTAGTCAAGCAATTTTAGAGTTCACATATATTAACCAAATATTACCAAGTATTCATTGTTGAGTTCTTATTTACTCATCTCTCTGCCAATGTAGTTTCAGAAAATGTATATTGAGTGTGTATTTTCCTTAATTGCATAAAGAGAAAACATCTCCGTGGTTCCAAGAAGGACAGTACCTTTAGAAATTTGCACATTTCCAATCATTCTTTTGTTCTTATATACAAAACCCCCTAGTATGTAATACTCAGTTATTTGCACATCCCGATGATACTTTTTTCTCTAAAAAGAGAACATACAGCTTGTCTGGCCATTTAAAAAAAAAAGATGATTTTCATAGAAAAGTTTACCTATGAAAAAGTCTTCTAAATTAACCTTGTCTTTTGGAAATTATGGACAGATGACTTCCCTCCTACGTTAAGGATGTTATTTAAGTTACTACAATCGATGTACTTGCATAAATGGATGCTAGGATTCTAAAATTGATTAAACTCTAAAACACAAGCAGAAAATACATAGATACAGAAGTGGAGATGAATGGCAGAATTCAACTTTGTTTATAACCTTGGCCATGTGAGTACTTTGGACTCTAAGTGTGACATCCTGCAGTGCCAGATGCTCTGGTTTCCAAGATTAACTGTTCAAGCTCATAAAACCTATGTTACATATACTATGAAAAAAAGTTGAAGATATCTTGTCAGCCTCAGCTAGCCTCATCTTTTGCAGGAAAAAAAGTTTTTCTTTATCTTTGATAGGTGTAGTAACTGGATGTCCAATTGCTTGTCTTATATCCCATTCCGTTCATAGACAAGTGGGTGAAAATTTCCAGCTTTTAGATGAATGAACTCCAGGTGAAAGGAAGGTAAATAAAGGCTCTAGCTGGTCTCGTTCAACAGCTGGAAGCCTCATTCCCCCTGACAGGAGAATTGAGAGTTGAATAGGGGGAAGTCTGCCTTAAATTTCTACTCTGCAAAGTGCAGAGTGCACTTTGTCTTCTCAGCATTGTGTTCCTTAATACTTTTATTCTCTCACATTAGAGCCTTGTAGAAATATTTCAAGATTTAAGTGCAAAACCTTCTAAAATGCCTTTCAACTTCTTCACCTTAGACTACTGACTCATCAGCCTGCTGATTAAGCAGAATTTTATTAGCAGTGACAGTTTAGTCATTGATGTTTTGTATCATGCTGACCAGATTCAAGTGGATAAGCCCTCCATTGTAGTTCAATCTTAGTAAAACTCCAGCTGGGGAGCTCGCATTCCTCTAGCTATGTCATATTTACATCAGCATAAATATGGAATACCTTCACTGAAAATTATTATTGAACTGCTGTGAAAAGTTCATGGGCCTTGACTCTGTTAGCTAGTACTGTTATTCTGAATCTCATATCTATGCTGAGTCTTCTGATAGCCAAAATTCTTCTGAGTTTATCTTCAGCTCAAAGCAGCCCAAAGAATTGCCTCTCAAGAATGGATTCCCGTTGTAAATGATCAGCCAGCAAGTAAAATCCAGGCACAGTGAAACTGATGGCAAAAATCAATGGCAAAATAGTGCCAGCCCTTCCATTGACAAAGAAAATAGCAAATTATTTTCAACAAGTCAGGATTCCACCGCAAAATTTTTTTTTTTGATGCTGATACCTCAAGGTTGCCCGGCAAGCCAAACTCTAACACATTTTTCTGGAATACTTTTTTGTGTAGTGGCTAGTTCTTACAAGAATAAGGTTTCTGAATGATTCTTGAAAGTGAAGGACATATTTTTGTATTGTGTTGCATCTGCTTTGTGTCAGCATAAATTCCACTGATTTTGCTTTAACTGGCCTTGAAGAAAATATGGCGAAAAATAGTGAAGACTTCAGTTTCATGATTGCTGATTACATTTTTTGTTCTGTTTACATGATTCCTTTTTTCTATACTTTTTCTGATTTGCTATTTCAGATTGAGAGTTCCTCATTTTTTTCTTTATTCTCCCTTGTTTACTAGACCTATGCACTCTCTTCTTGTGTCTACCAGAATTTTATTTTTTTTTTTTTTCCATGCATCTTTTTGTCAAGGAAATTAATTGGTAGAATAAGGGTCAGTTCAGGTAGACTCAAGATTTAGACCACATTACATTAATTTTACAGTGTTTACAAATTGCACAACTCACAAGAAAAAAAAAAAAAAAAAAGAAAAAAGGCAAATTCTGTTTTGGTTGTTCATTGCCTTTCTTCAAGTGTATTGTTTTGATATGTCCTAAACGGTGTTTCTTCTTCTATGACACTGAAGAAGTGTACTTTTATTTGATTAGAATGCAAACAGGCTGTTTCTAAAAAGAAATAACATATACTTGAAAGATCTTGTGAAAAACAGTGATGTGTTTAGATTTACTTTTTGACATGTTAGTGAAATCTAGTGTAGGGAAGTCAGAGGTTTCCTTGCTATATGTGGTGGTGTGTTGGATTTTTTTTAATTTATAGTTATTGCATGGTCCACTTGTGCTGAAGTGGAGATTGTAATGAATTCCCCCAAAAAATAGAACTTGGAGAAAACCAGATCTCTCTCCATGTGTATAGTACTTTCCTGAATTAGTATTTCAGGGCCTACTTTAGCAATTTAAAAACAAAACAAAACCAAAAAGGAGAACACAAAATTGTGTTTTTACACCGTGATTTAGTTAACTAGATAACCTCCGTAATGTCAAGAGTATCATTTTTTGGTTATGAAATCTAGATTATATTCAGTCAATACAGAATAAGGCTTGGGAGCTATATTATGTGAAAAACGACCATATGTGATAGATTTTTACAGAATAAAATTCACAGTGATACAATTGCTTACCTTTTCACAGTGACACTTACTAGAACTTATGAGAATCATAAGAGGTAATCTCCTCCTAGAGGCAATATAACTTTGTATTTGTTTGTTAGAGCATTGTGTATTATTGGGGAGATATATAGTCCATCTTGTTTAGCTAAGACAATGCTATACTGTGTGCCACAGTACCATACTCAAGTTCTTATAAACACCTTAACTTATAGATATTTTATGATTTTGTGGCTTCACAAACAAAATGTTAGATCTTTTTAAAACTTTAAGAAATTGTTTTGACTATCTGGGGTTTTTTTTCCCTCTTTATTCTTTACTAACCTCATGCAGAATATGTGTATTTTTCTTCACTGAAATTCATCATCCACTGTTTCATATAGGTGAAACATGAGAGTAAAAATAGTAGAATTTTGAAGGCTTTTGTGTAGACTCAGGAGAGTCTTTCCTGCAATATCTAACTGAAAAGGTAATGAACTGTAAAATATGTTGAAATGATTGGGGATTAAAAATCTCTGGTGTGTAGTGACAGTACAATTATATTCCACAGTAAAGGTTTCTTACATTAAGTGTAATAAATAAAACTTATTTTTTTTTCACTGTGATTGGTTGTCACCACTGTAATGATAGCTTTGACCTTCTTCCTCTTCAAATGTCGTTAGCCTGTGACCAACTAGTCAGGATGCTATAGAATGAATTGGGATGGCTGTACATGAAGCCAGCTATTGAAGGAAAAAACCAAACAAACAAACAAAAGGAATATTTAAGCACAAAAGTATGTTGTGACTTTTGAGTCTTTTTGCATTGCTGCCCCTGCACAACTACTTTACTCACATCTTCTGTCTTGCAACATTGTAATTTATCTTATGATACCTTTAATTCTAGCCACTATAGCTATCCGTTTAGCTCTAGCACATCTAGTTAGCATTTTTAATGTTCAGATTTATATATGCTTATAGCATGTTGCTCTTTCTATTCAAACAAAAGCAGCCCTGTTCATCAGTTTGTGGGGACCAACTAGAGGAGTGCAAAATAATTTCCAGTTTCTTTTGAAAGGTGGAATAGTCAGATGGAGGAACATACAATTCGCGTATTGGTAAGTTTGGGTCATGCATTACCAGGTGCAGAATGTAAGCTTCTGTTTTAACATTACTAAAGCTAGTGTGAAGTGTGAATACTATACAAATATTGAAGTACTAGTGACTAGCCATAGTTCTTCATCAAAATTATGTGTCTTTTGTTCCCCTCCGCCACCTTTTCTCAGGCACTCTATGTCTGGCTGGGACATCAAGCAAGTAGCTGTCTTGGTAGCTGACCTGTTCGGCTCTCCACTGTGCTGTTCCTATATGCCATAACTGACTCTTTACTCTTCCTGGAGACTTGAAAGCATCATTCCTACAAAGAGTTTAGCTTATCTTGGCTCAGGGAGCAAGGAGTACGGCTCATTTCAGTGTTGCAGCTCTGGGATCTGTACMACAACTTCCCTTATCGACTGTCATTTTTAGAGGTAGTTATTTGTCTTAAAGGAAACCCTACCAGGCAGCAAGGCACATAAAAATAGGTGCATTTGTACTACCATTTGACAGACTTTGTAAATATTATTGCTTTAACTATCCTGTGCAATTACACAGCAGTGTGTCATTCAGCATTAATGATCTTGCAAACAACTGTATTAGTATCTAAAGCCGTCTAAATAATGATATTTCTACTCACTTAATGGGCATCCCTCCTATGACCAGTTACAAGAAATGAGAGCTCACTTGCTCTAAATTTATCTGAACCTTGAGATGGGAGAACTTAAAACTCCTTCACTTCATGAGAACTTTTGATTAGGGTTTGGGTAGGTGGATAATGAAAGAGTGAAACATTGAAATGTGCCTAAATAACATGCTGTTACAAGCCTTATGATAGATTTGTGTTTGACTTAACAGCTTTTGGAACCTAATAAAAAGAACTTAATTGACAATTTCTTGAAATTGCTAAGAAAACCTAGTGATGTTGGTAGGGTATAATAAGGAGTTTTCTCATCACTGTCTTCAAGATTGAGCCTATACAAAAAAAAAAGGATTTATCTCTGTGGTAACTCTAAGTAATTGATATACAGACAAGGTTTGGTTCCAATTTGCCAGCAATAAAGTTGTAATAGGGTTTTCTCTGCAATTTTAGCCTTAATGTGCTCATTCCAAAGAGCGGTATTTTTCCAAGCGAACAAATAACATCAGTAAAGCTTACGATCAGTAATAGCCCCACACTGATGTTCGCATTAAACTTGTTAAATCAATTCACTAGACACTTTCTAAAGTGGACTGTCTGTTTACTTTGACTTGCACCCTGTGAGGATTATCCATCAGTTACATTTATTTGAATGATCTTTACATTTGAAATTTGTAATTATTCATGCATGATTGTGGTTACAAATCTGTCTTCTAATTTTTTGCAGCTTTATTTTTGTGACTTCTGATTTTTCCACCTTAGTTGTGTGAAGGATATGGGTATTTAGTGACATACAGTAGAATGCATTGCATGTTTAGCCTTATCCAAATCCTAAATGATCACTTTGCTGCATAATTATGGTGGCTTCTCTTGGTAGTTATATATTTCATATTGCTGTTTACTGAAGGTACCGATTCACTATGTGCAGTATTGTTCTTCTAGGATAAAAAAATTAACATATAAATAATGTAGGATTACAGTATTTTGAAATAATTAGCAAAACGTGGTAAGTACTAAATGATTTATTGAAGATGTAATTTAGTCAGATTTGCTGCATAAGATATTAGAGTGCAAAAAGCCATACTGTACTCTGCAAGGAATCATTTTGTAGATGGTTAATCTACCAACTAGGCTTCATTTTTCACTCAGAACAAACCTGGTATGCTACTGCACACTGCCTTTTGTCAGTAAACACAAAGAGAAATCTGAAGTAATCAATCTTTCTTATCAGTAGCATTCAGTATGTTTACTTTTATTTTATTCTTTGGCTCTATAAAACTAGACTAATATAAAACAAAATGTAAGAGTTTAAAAGTTTGGAGTTGTTTATCTGGTAGGTAAGTACACATTTTAAAAGGTAGCGCAAAAACAAAATAATGGCATTACCTACTACATGCATCAAGGAAACTGAAAATGTTTTGGAAAGAACTGAGGTCCTGGAAAAAGAATGGGTTGTGGGTAATGGGAAATTCCTGGATAAGGAAGCTCTACCGCATGTTTGTAGCTAAAATCTGCATGGATTGTTATGATTATCTACCATTTTGTCACACTCCTAAGGCTGAATCCACATATGTAGGACACTGAAGAAAAACCTGCTGCCTGTGAAATGTTACAGCTGTCCCTTCCATGCATCGCTTCTGTTCCTGGTGAAAATAATTCTTTACTTTTCCCTTAAGTGTAAGTAAGTTTTTATAATGGACATGTGATATGTTTTTTGAAATGGTAGCCAGCTTGATTATAAAAATATTCAGACAAGATGCATGGCAGAATACTTATCCTTTTTTTTTTCTTTTTTTTTTTTTTAAACCTTATTCCTCACATGTCCTTATTTTACCTATCTGTCTATCTAATCTAACTCTATTTATCTGTTTTTACATATTTTCAAGATGGTAATTTGGCATAACTGGAAGTGGTGATGTGGAGGGAAATGTCTCCTCTTCTTCAGAATGTACCAAAAGTCTGTAAATACATAATACTGCAGTATCATGAAGAAACAGCAAGAATGAGAAATATCATTTGCTGTACATATAAATAGTTCATCCAACCCAGTCATTTTCTTCTGTTTCATTTGTTATCATTTCACATTGGAAGAATCCCATCCCTTAAGCAACCTTTCTCTTTTTTTTTTCTTTTTTCTCCNACCAAATGCCTCCTGCCTCTTCCAGCCCCCACCCCCCTCACCCCAGAAATAATCTGATATTCCCATTTTCTGCAGAACAGAAACTCCAGAAATACACTCTCCAGAAAATCAGTGCAAACCATATATAATACAAAATCTTCTTAACATTTACTTTGATATCTTCAGTAGAAATTAAGAGGCATATAGTCTTTGCCTTTTTAGACTTACTGAATGTTGTTGTTTCAAGTGTAGATTTGCAATTTTTAAATATGGAAGGTGGGTAAAAGTAAGGCAGTATCTTGTCATTGTTTCCTCTGCCCCTTTCTACTGCACAGCTGCAACTGAAGTAAATTGCAGACGATTAGAAAAGATGTTGAAGTTGTAAGAAGCTTAGTGATAGAGAGAACACTTGTATGTGGCTCACAGTTTAATTAGGGTAGAATAATAACATAATTTACATAGATTCTGTCCTGCTAGGTCACAATTGATTGACATTTACAGTATGTTGATACATCTTAAAAGCCAGTTAAATGTTGGAGCATTTTGACATACTTGAACTATCTCTTCCCTTTTTGTGGTTTATTTGATGTGATGGTAGCATCATCACTTTGGGAAATGAACTCTAGAAGAACTGGGATGTGTAATATCTCTGCCTTAACTAATACCTCCACCCAGTCTTGGACACGGGAATCCAGACTGGTCGGGGATAGAAACGGGGATGGCTCCATCTCGCAGAGGGGACTGTAGGTGAATCCATGGCACTGGATGGCAAGCAAAAGGTGGGAGACACCCATCCTTCCCCAGTCTGTGCCTGGAAGCATCTGGGATTGTGGTACAAATTAGTGTTCCACCAACAACTTTATGAGCAATACAAATGGCATTGCTGTTAATATTTTATGCAACTAATAATCTTCCTAATCTGTGTGCTACTGTGTGTAACTTCAGTCTTCACGGTTAATGGTTGTTCTTCATTCTCGTAATTCCTAGGTAGTGGAGCTGTATATTTTGAATGGGTTGGTAGTACAATGGTTGAAGAGGAGACAATCACAAACAACATTCACTGATAAGCAACTTTATGTCACGTGAAAGAGAGAGGAATATTAGTATTGTAAGCACGCTGGCAAAGGAAATGGCCCTTAATCTGGAAAATGCTCCTTATACACTAGAAGAAATGTTGCAGTGCTTACTGACTTTCCTGACTTATTTCCCTGTTTAATTACATATTCAGCAGTTATTTATGGCTAGATCTCTGTTCAGAATTGAAATCCATCTGACTTTTGCCAGTATGTACTGTAGTCACATGCTATCAAGCAAAACTTTCAAGTGAGTTTCAGATAATAATTTTAGGAAATCTTTCAGGAATTAAATGAACAGGAAGTATCTTTTTGAGTGTATGTTGTCTTGCTTGCTTTTTTATACTGGAAATTGGGTAAATCTCCCCATGTTAATCCAGATCACTAAAATTATTTTCCCTACAAATTGAGTATTTTAGCTAAGTCCATTGAATGATGTCAAAGACATCAAAGCAAATGTTCTACTCTAAATAATAATTATTAATTTTTATCTGTCTGTGAAGAGAGAGCAGCTTTGTTGGGTAATATTTGGTCAAAAATTCATGGGCAGTTTATGTTCTGTTACCAGCAGATGTTTTTTATTTTATTTTGTCTTTCAATGGAGAGTTCTCTGCCCAGCCAAAGGTTCTTCCTGAGCAGAAGTGGTGAGTGAGCTGGCAGTATTGAAGCACACCGATTCCATTAGCCAACAGCCTATGAGGGAATGATGTAGTGATCGTCACAGCCAGCAGCCCTTGACTCCCCTCCCTGGTACACTTGGATGGAGTAGAAACAACTTCCTGCATGAATTTGGAACATGGCTCGAACTGACATATCTGAGTCTTTTGTGAGATGCCTTAATTGCTTTATCACCTTGTCCACTCTGTTCAGTAAGGAGTTCTTCAACAATTCTAATAACTCTAATCTTGGTTTTAGATACAGTACAAAGAGTTTCGATGTTTTTGTTTATTGGTAGTTTTTCCTCATTTCTGATTTTGTTCAGCTTTTTTTGTAAGGTTGGAGAAGAATATAGGCTTAATCAAATGTTTTTCCAACTGATTTAATGCATCTACCTAATTGACAAGTATAGAAGCAGAAGTATTCCTTGCACAAAATGATTCAAGTTTGAAAAGTCATTGTTTTTAAGAAACAACCCCTTTGATTTCCTAATAAAAGCAGGCCATGTGAATAATTACTTCCTGCTAATTTCTGATAAAACTCTTACTGCAAAAATTACCCCATTTGCTTTTAAAAAAGTTTATCGAAGGAGCAGAAAGTTTTGATGAGATTTATTAACTTTGAAGTAAAAGGTATTGTAAGTGAGGTTTTACATAATTGCTGATTAGACAGTTAATATCTACCCTAGGCCAGCCTGACTTACACAGTGACCTGCTCAGAAGAATCCCTGGTTCGTTTCTTTAGGGTATTGTTTGTTTTTATTTTGAATGGAAAGTTATACTCAGAATCTTTTTTTAAAAACATTATTTACCTAGTGACTATGGTTATTTTGTTGATTGATACTTAAGATTTAGTGCAAAAAGAAAGTGTAACGTTTGGTAAGAACAGCAGTTAATTAAAAGAATGCATTTGCTTTTCTCAAGTTTACATCTTGCTTAAGAGACAGGAGGCTAATGACAAAGGTTCTTACGAATAATATTGTTACTATGTGCTTGGTTTATTTACTGCTAATAAAATATAAATGCTAACAATTTTTGATTTACCCCATGAAGAAGTGCACAACTTTACTACAGTCACAACTGAACCCTTATATATAAACATTGGTTTGATTATCTCCTGTTCATTCTCCGACATTTCAGAGCTTGAAAGTATGGCCCCATGTAACTGTTCTTCCACAAGTGTCTGTACTGCAAACTTCTGGCAATTGTATATTTGAAGATTATTATCAGAGGCCTAATTGCTGCCTGTAACCCTTGATTGGCTAAGAAATGATTAATTTTGCCCCTTGGTCACAATTAAAAGAAAAATATATCTAAAGACAAATGAGTAACAGCAGCGGAATCATCCCTTCTGTCTTGCGTGTGTTCTGTCTTCATTAATCTGATCCTTTTTTTCTTTTTCTTTTTTTAAATCAAATTCTGTTAGGGCTTGTGCTGCCAATTTCTAAGGACACTGGTTCAGTGGCCATGTTGTATACTAATGATTCCTTCAAAGAGAGCAAGGAGAGCTCAGCCATTGCAAACCTGCGATGATATCCACAAGCCATTGATAATACGATGTTGACCGTACCCCTGCTAAAGCAGCCATATATCCGTGTAAGAAGGCACTGGCACATCACATTTTATGATATACGTGGGTGTGGAGGCCCATGACACTAATAAGGAGATGTGCTCTCGTGGTGTGAGGAGGTCATTGGCGAGCACAGACAGACATGTTCTGATGGAGAAATTTGCTCATGAGGGATTAAAGACCCAAAGAGAGGAAACTTCTGTATAATATTGTAGCACCTTGTGAGATGGGATGGTGTTGAGAGAGCAAAGTGCGGTCGAAGTATACGAGGTTGGATCTAGAACAGGAAGATCATAAACTGCTTGTAAAATAGTAGGAAAGGACATGATGAGTATGGGAAGCCTGCAGAGGGAGAGCTGAGTAAGGACAGTAATAAGACAGGCAGAGATAGGGTCAGTGTGGCAAGTGGAGGGTTTGGAAAAGGAAAGCAGAAAAATATGTCAAAGTAGTGTTAGCAATAAGGAGGGACTGATGGAGGGTTGAAAAAGAGTGTGGGGCGGGAGGGAGGTCACATTGGTTTGGGTCAGTCTTCAGATGTAAGTCGATATTTACTTGTAAAGTATAAAAGTTAGTTGGGAAAACAGGCCAAGCAAATATTGATTTAAACCAAGAGCTGGTATGAGCTCTTAATATTGTTGTTCCCTTTGTTCACTATGGCATTAGAAGCTGAACTCTTCTTTATTTACTTACAGGTAGGTTTGGTGCAGATAACTTTGATATAGGCTTTTAGGCTTGCTACCAGTGATCTGAAGCTTGACCTGTGAAAACTGTCCTTTCTGGGCTTCAAAAGTAATACAGTTTTAAAAAGCAGTACAGGGCCTCTCCTAAGTGACCTGCCAATCATGCTAAACTGAAACGTTATTTGCAGTGGTTTGGGAATGTGGTTTAATAATTCCCAGAGGACAGAATTCAGACCGTGAAATACATTTCACTTTGGACCTGAGGACAGACCTGCGGTGTGGTTCTGAAGGTGAAAGCTGGTGTTTATATCCAGTAAGACTCATGGCCTAAAGCAATTCATGAACTTGCTGGAAAACATTACTAAGGAGGTGTATACTGCTTTGAATGTTTCTTTTTTCTTTTTCTTTCTGATGTAGATTGTTGTACAGCTGTTAAAGAATGTTAAAGTGCATGGTAGAAATAGTTCCATTTCAGAAGTATTTAAAGAATGACAGAATAGATAAGCACCTGACAACAAACTTACAGTGAGGAATATTTAGTATTTCACTATTCCAGTTTTCTCACCAGACAGGTAGTTATTATGTATGTGCTATACAAAACCACAACGGATTAGTTTTTAAATTTCTCTTTTTGCTTAACACACTGATTCTTTGGCAGAGAGGTGCCTGGCTGTAAGAACAAGTTTTCGTACTTAAATTTGGTAGTGATTCATAACCACATTTCAGAACGTCTGACACTAAAAATAATTACTAAGTTTACTGGAGGCTCCAAATTAATAGCAGTATGTTGTTAGAGAAGATGCTGTTGATATACCCTCCGTACTTGCTTCCAACTTTCTTTTATGTTATGACAACTCAAAGATAAGAATTAGATATATTTTATTTGTCAAGAAGTTCCTTGGCTTTCATTTAAAAATGTAACTTTTACACAGATGAAATTTCTCTGCTTCACTTCCAGATCAGTAACATGTACAGTATTTCTTTACATGTCTGAACTTGATTTCATTAGAAGTAAAAGATGTAACTAAGAGATCAATTATTTGCATTCATTTTCTTATTTTCTTCAGATTCATCACACATGCAGATGGGTTGAAGTGCAGTACATGATAAAGCTGATTGATGGAGTTGCATGCTATTATCTGAAAGGTCATATTTTCACCTGGTTCCCTTGGAATTTGCTGGATACACAACTTAAGTGACTTCAGTCAAAACCCAAGGTCATATATTTAATGCACATTATTAATACATGTTATTTAATAATGCAAATTATTAATATACATATATGTGATACAATTAATTGAAATAAAAGCTTTTTTATCACATTGCTTTAAACTTTAGTAGAAGAACAAGATTGTACAATTAAATTCTAGTGAGTCCTAGTCCACTTGCGGCTCTCATGCAGTTTGACTGCAGGCTCTGTCCTGAAGCTACCTGAAACCCCTGGAAGCCAGTCATCAGAGATCGTGTACATTGGGTCACTCGGTTACTTTCCTGAATACCCACCCTGCAATGACATGGAGAAGTTGCTGACTTTTAGGTGTTCCTACATATTGTCCTTCCCTCATCATACTGTGATGGCTTTTAGACACATGAAGATTACGAAATAGAGCTGCAAAGCTCAGGGAACTGGGCTGCTGTGGTGTCCGGTAGTTGTTAATGAAAAATTCTCAGAGATTTGTTGTCAATAATCTATATTACTTTCTTTTTTATGTTGCAGAATGTACAGTTAAATATTAACTTCAAGGCATTTAACTAATGTTTCACCTTAGAAATGGTGCTTCGCTGTCACTTTATTTCCCCCTGTATAGAGTAAACAGCTCGTAATCCAGAATTGCCGTAGGCTCTCCCCAAATAGCCAGAGTACCTCATACAGTTCTTTTATAAGTATTAAAGATTAAATACTTTGAAGATTACTTTAAAGACAAAAATGATAACTGTATTTCATAACAATTATTTCTTTCAAGATTTGTATCAGTCCATCATTAAGTAATTATCTACAAATATTGTGGCATTAGAAAGGAGCATGTTGCTGAAATTTATATTAGGTATCTTCACCAATGGCATATGTAATACCCTTTCTAATTTCATATATAAGAGGGTAAATATTCTAGGAGATGGCTGCTTGGCCTTCATCATGCTTTGAACTCACAGTGTCATAAGTGCAATTGTAAAACGATTGCTCGCAGAAGTGCAGTTGGCAGCTTGGACAGTGTACTCACCTGCACATCTAAATAAAATAATGTTGTGCAGTAATATAGTAGTGTAGATGTCATCTGGATGCTTCATTTCTCCTCTTTGTAGAGCAATGTCCTCATAAATGTAAACAAGGCGAGGTTTGCAAGTAATATCCTTTATTAGACTAGCTGATTATGGTGAAAAAATAGATGGGCATACCAGCCCTTCTTTGGGTCTGTAAATGCACGCACTTTGGGGGTGTTTTTAAAAGAAAACACTATCTTTGTGTGCATTTGTTGCATGTATATGAATGTAAAATACTGCTATATACATATAGTTTACCTACATAGTTGACATTCATAAGTGCGTGTGTGTCTAAAATGACTGCCAAAACTTGCTTAAATCTAATACTTGAAATGTAGTACCTGGGGTAATGCTAAACAAAGACAATGGCCTCTCTCTATATTTTTATCAAAATTAAAGGAAATTAATAGCTACAACATAAGGAGCTTATTTTCTGACCTTGAAGGTTTCTGAAAAACAGGCTCTGCGCTTTAACTTATTTAAACGTCATTAGTTTATGGCCTGCAATCTTAAACAGTTTAAAGTTGCTAATTAGACTAATCATTACGAAAATGTATGTGAGAGAATGAACCTGTTTTATTAGCTTTTTATAATGTGGCAGCAGGTCAAAACAGAGATTATCTACCATAATTCTAAAGTTCAATATGGTCATTTAATTAATTGTGTGGAATGGTGGCTAAAGTGTTAGACCTATGCAATCAAAGAACTTTTTGTCTCCTGCACCAACTTTTGGTCTTTGTAAAATCTCAGTTACCTATACCCATTAGATACAGTCTAGAAGTAACATGCATAGTCTGACATGAATGCCAGCCATTGCGTATTTTTGCTCAAGAGCAGCATTGGGATCAGCTTATTTTTCAGTAACCAGGAAACGAGTTCTGTTTTGGTAATAGCCACTAGGGAAGGTCAGAAGCGAGGTTACTGGTAAGACGATGCGTGTTATTTTTTTACTGATTGGTTGAAGCACACCTGGAGAATGGAAATTCTGAGAACTACCACTTTCCAGCAATGCTATAGTTGCTTACTGCTTTTGAACAAAAATATGTATTCAAAATTGCTTGATAAAAAAAATAATCCATTGTTGTTCATTCTGCCATCTGTTTTTGCACTTACAAGAGTACCATTAGCATAATTAAATTAGCACTTTTTTCTCCCAGTCTTTCTTACATTGCCATGTACTCCAACTTATTTATACAATTTTAAGTGAGGATACATTTTATAGTTAAATCACAGAATGGAACTGATGATGTCTCTTGTTAAAATTCTATCTTAAAGCATTGTCTTCAAGTTCTAAATGACTTTGGGGATATAATAGTGTTTAATTTAAAATCATAGAAACCTATTATTTTACAAGCTTTAAAATATTGATGATGATATTGGAGAGAAGACATCTAGCTAGAGCAGTAAGCAAATAATTTTGAAGAAGTATGCATTGACTTCAGGTGCCTGTCACTTTTTAAATTTTGCCTGATATGTTTTTGCAATGGCAGTGCTCTTTTCTGTAGGTCTTGTCCCTATGTAGTTTAAATAAGAATTTAAAAAAAAAAWCTTAAACTGCAGCAAGGATGGCTAATAAAGGCTAGTAGAAGGGACATTTTCACCATTACTTGGACACAATACAATTCTCCACTTGCCCTTTTACACATTTCAGATCAGAAATTGCAACAATCACCTCTCCCACTACAGTATGCGTCTCAAAGGAAACAATAATTGTTGAACCGCACATACGTGATTTTCAGCAAGAGTTGAAGAAAATTATGTATTTAATTAACCAAATCCTAATTTTTCAGGGATCCCTGTATGTCCAATGTCTATATGTCCAATGACTAATTCACAAAGACAAGGAGTATGTGCCATAGGTGATGTGAAATAACAAGGAGCAGTTTGCCTGTTTTAAAGCTCATGAAGGCTTCTTAAGCATATAATGTTTTGTATGTGTGGTCTGTGCATACAGACCACCCCATTTATAATTAGATACTTAATTTTTGTACCACTGAATTTCACTGGAAATTTCACATAGGTCTGTGTGGTCTTTCAGACAAATGATTTAATAAATTAATTCAAATAATTCAAATAATTTATTTCTGCCTTTGCTGCTTCTTCAGATTCTCTTCTGCTCCATTTTCAGGTCATGCTCTCTTTTTTCATTCTTCTCAGCTTCCTGTTCAACACTTTCACCTGAGAGCATGTCTATACTGAACAAAGCAGTGGTGTCTGGATTCACATGCTGAGTCAGTAGAAGTACTAGAAATCTATCCACAGCAGTATGGAGCTCTGAGACGTCTAATTAGACCACATGCATTCTTCACTATACTATGCAATATGGCCCCATCCTTAATCCCCCTTCTTCAGAGTCTCCTGCTCCATTCATCTGCAGCTCCTGCCCTCAGCTGCCTGAGCGCTTGGGTAAAGGAGCATCACTGTTCCCCGTGCTGCCAGGGTAAGCAGAGAGCGCCTATTTCTGACAGCCTGGATGGTGGGAGCCAGAAAAGGAAACACAGGTGCTACCAAAGATTATCTGGGGTTTATCAAAACTGGCAGAAAACCAGATCTGTGTAGCAGCTTGCCAAACAGAAACTATTCCTAGTTTTTCCTGTGCTGGAATCATCTTGCTATGTGCTTTCTTACATAGCTTGCTGTTCTTTGCACAGTTTTTTTTTAATTTATTTTTGCTTAAATGAAGAAGAGATTTTCTGGAAGGAGATTCTTTCTTGCTGCTATGGGGTTTAATAGAGTTGGAGTCCCTCTAGAACTTACATTACTTACCTCTTAGCAGCTGCTGGAGCATATATTCATAGCCACATATGACAGTGAATGAAAATTCAGTATTCTTTTGGACTATTTGAGAAAGCTCCTATTAAGGAATAATTTTGCCATCATTGTGTCCCTTCAGCTTTATCATGTTAATATGTGGCATGTTTTGCGTAAAGATAGTTTGTTCACAGTAGACTTATTACTTAGTGTCTAAGACATTGACAACATATGAAACGATACCTGTCAACTTTGATAGAGAAAATATAGATAGTAACTTGGACAGTGAGTAAGTGATGGTGAAGGAGTAATATCAGTATACATGTTAAAGCAGGGAATTCTAGCTCTGTCTGGAAATCTCTCCTTTCTCCTTCAGCGCTCAACTTCTCATTGCCTTATTCTTCTGCCTAAAATTTTATAATGAAATAAATATCTTTCTATTTCTGTAGACATCAAAATACAATACAGCTGCTCTCCTTAAACACTGTATATTTCAGGTACACAAAATGGTCTCAAGTTTAAAGAGAAATTTTGCATCAAGATTGAAAGTCTAGACCCAGATAATCAATCTTGATGCAAATCTTGATGTGAAATCTCTCTTTAAATTATTGGTCTGACAAATCGTAGTCCTTGTAGAATTGTAGTCTCCATTCTCTTGTGTGCGCCCCAAAATTACAGTGAGTCACTCTTGAGACTGTTTATAGTGGGAGTTAGTTTCTCTGTACAGGCATTCAGTGTCTTTAATCATTGAAATACTTAGCTGTTTTAGCAGTCTAATATAGGCGTGTTTTGAAAATCTTGCTTCTAAATACCTTTTCTTGCAGTATGATGGGTATTTCTTCAAGGTTTGGTCTTTGAACATTTATCAAGCTCTTCAGTCATCTAGGCTTTTGCATTCTTATGAAACCAATGCCAAAGGTAGTGTTGATGTCTGACACTGTGTTGCACTTCTGGGTGGGAGTTGGTGATAAGTGGAAATAATAATGCTGCAAATCTATTGAGAAATGTTAGTGTCTAACCTGATAGAATTGCAACAAAACATAACAAGCAAACAAGTAAACCCATTCTAGGTTCAGGTAATAAACATTGCAGCTGAAGGAGGAAAAAAAAAGGGGGATTAGATGGGAAAGACTATTATTGCATCAAAATGATGCATCTGCGAGCTCCTTTCATGAGTGTTTTATGACTAGGCAAACACATTTTCGTGTTGGCTTCTGCAGTAAGTGTTTCTCCTTTATTACTTGATAGCCACTTAGAATTTAGCCTGATTTTTAACAGTGCTAACATGCAGTACTAGGAAAATTTATCTGAATAAAATAAAACTACATTCTTCTAAACTGGAGTCATAATATTAATACTTAAAATACACAGCAACATGCTGGGAAAATGGGATAGTTATTTAGATATATTATAAAATGTATCCCACTACTTTGATGTGATTCACTACTATTTCACCAAACCAATTTAACAGTCTCCTGTGGAGAGGGAATAGTGCAATTAAAATTAGTAACAGAGATTTTCACATTGATATATCTAATTCAGGGATGGGTGATAATGAATTAAATACTTTTTCCTTCTTCTGAAGTCAAATCAGTATTAAATGAATCTGAGCTAGAATTCATATTTAAAGACTGTGCCTGTGTGCAGTTACAGCATCTGGAGACACATTTTCACATGACAAATAGGTGTTCCAGCTCAGGTTTGCATGTTAGTTGTCTTTTTTGTTTGGCTGGGTTTTTTTCGTTAGATTCTTAAAAATTATGTGAATGTATAACAGCAATTGCTAAAAAGTTAAATCACTTTGCAGTATGCTGTGCTCCCAAAAACTAAGAACTTCCTGGGAAGAGAACTGCTGTCATTAAATTTGCCTTGGACAAAAATTAAGGAAAGTAGAGCAAAAGATTGATAGCCCTGGGAACAATGGTCTCTAGACACTTGTTAATCAGACATTGGAAAACCCAATGGATAATCCTCCAGGGTGAAGTGGCTAAATTTGTTTGTAGACGTTATGAATAAGAAGCGGTTCTCAACTCATTACAAAGCAACATAAAAAAATAACAAGGATATGCTGTTGTCTATGTATGATATTACTCTGAAAAAAACCCCAAAACACCAAACCTCAAGCCTCCTCCTGGTACTTCCCATAATTAGACAAGGAAATTAGATATCACTTCTTAAGCAAACAAGTCAGTGTAGCAAAGTCACATTAACCCTTCACCTAACCACAGATTAAATAATAGTTGTACATTAGTAAGGGTCTACTGGTAAGATAATATCTTCGATGACTCCTGCTGCATCACTGAGTTTGCAAGATATGTGATCACTTTTGTTTCTCAATAAAAGCTTTTAAATAAGCGAATGAACAAACCAGCCCATGCCCCTGTGCTGGCTGCACTTGCGCTTGCAGATGGTATGTAAATACTGAAAAATGTAAATTACCCATTCTTTAGAGACCTGACCAGTAATGGGGCTGATGAAGAACAGGAATCAAAACAACTGTGAGTTTAAGGCAGATTTTTTTGTGCAGTGTTACCATTTTGCACTAGTTCCTGCATGTTGCTGATCACTTTGTGGCTGAACAGCAATATCTTCCATGCAAATTAGCTTTATTACATGTGTGAAAAAATCAACACTTCATAGGCGAAATAATTTATTGGGTTTTACTTTTAAAATATAAATTGTAAATGTATTGCAGACTTGACAATATATGTGCCTTTAAATGCCTTAAAGATGTAAGCTAGTATTGTACCCTGTGTATTGATTGCTAACTTTTTTAAGGTAAAAAAAATTCTGGAACGTACTTATTCTAAACGTGAGGAAAGGCTTACGTCTTGCGCAGATTAAGAAAAAAAAATCATAAAGGTGGCTAATTTGTTAAATCTAAACTGATTATGCTCATCTGAGTTCAAAAAGTATCTTACAACTTACTATTTACTTTATAACTGTGCCTTGTGCTGTGCTGATTACTAAGTGAATATTTTAGTTACCAAACTGGCTTGCATACTCATATTTGCAGAAGAGAAGTGAAAACTGAGGTGTCTGAGCATTTCACTTAAGCACAGAATGCCACAGGAAGGCAAATGGTTAAGTGATAGAAAAGAGGTTGCTGCAGTTCTGCGAAAACTTGCTCTGAGGCAGTATGTTACAAAGCAAGTATGTGAGTTAGGCAGTGGAAACATTTCATAGATTTTTCTGCTTTTAAAATGGAGGACCCCAGGTTTCATGTGTTCCCATAACTCAGATTTGTGTTATAGCACCAAGGAAAGTCAGATGGTTGAGTTTCCACCAAAAAAGTAAGTTAATCAAATGAAATAGCATATTTTAAATGGTGTAAATGAGCCAGCTAAGGAATGTGATGACATCCAGTCTCACATGCTTCCATGTAGTGCACTGGCACTGTGCGAGGCCTGAGCACTTCGTAACATTATTATTTCCCATTTACCTGCAACGTTGCCCTGAGGTTCCTAGAACTTTAAGTGCAGTAAGTTTTCTTATCTCCATCCCTTTCTTTTCTTCCCATCACAAAGGTGATAAATCATAGTGACCCTCCTTGTAGTAAAGAAAAATGGGCAAGTCTTTATGCAGCTTCTGTCAATGCCACCCTTTCAGACTGCTAGAAGAGGTCACCAAGATCAAATATAGACATCTCCCCCCAGAGTGGAGCATGTGACCTTGAACTCTCTCCCAGCACCTGCCAACCCATCAATAGCCAGTTTTATGATACAGGCAGGCTGAAGGTACTGCAAGCCTTACATTGAAGGAGAGCTTTGAGCAAATGAGTGAACATTTATGTCAGCTGGAAGAGGCTTGAAATCCAATTATACTTATGTGGTTTGCAGCCATACTCTTTGAATCTTGGTGAAGCTTGGTTCTGTGTGTGTTTTGTGAGACCTGCTGGATCTGTTTGGGGCTTGTATAGTTTGACTTCCTTGTCCTCTGCCTGTGCAGCAGAAACAAGGTTTTCCTACTGTATTTTGACCGTTCTGTAGCCTTGCACAAAGTGGGAGGAAAGGATTTGCCCTAAATTCCTGTGGTCATTTGTCTCGTTGACTGATCTACAACCTCGCTTTTGGTTCTGTTAAAAGTGCTATTATTTAAAATGTCTGTTTTTTCCTTTGCACATGTTCATTTCAGACAGACAGCCACAATACCCTTTCATTGCACTCATGTGAGTAGCGATGCACAGAAGTGGTGCAAGGAATGAACCAGTTTACAGTCCGGTTCAGTAATTCATTAATTTAAGGCAGTCTATTTATTGTCTAATTTACTTATTTCAACTATTTTCTAATCCAAGGTATCTTTCTTGTATTGTAATTTACTGACAGCAATGTCAATTTTTACATGTCTGTATTCCAGCAAAAGAATTATCATAAAGCACAATTGCATTGTGTAAACAGTAATACTTACGGCAGTCCATTTGCCTGAATACATTAGAGTCCATTAAAAAAGGACTATTTAAAAATGTGACTTTCTCCTTATTTCCTACCTTTTGATTGTCATTGTTTGCTCAGTTATAAAGTGGTTTGTTGACACCAAATATTTTAATAATTCCTTTCCGAGTCCTTGCACCTATGCCTTTGAGATGCTGCTATAGTAATTAAACTGTCTTTTAGTTGAAATGCTTGCGAAGCGTCCAGTTCTGTGCCTGGCAGCTGGTGATGCATTATAGAGACATTGAGCTAATCGATTAAAACCGCAGAGACATGGGAGTTGTCTGACAGCACTGTACTAGGATGAAATTAGTTGGAATTGCATGGTGAAATTAAGGGGAATGCAGGTGATTGCAGCTCTTCTGGGAGAATCCTGGGTGAGAGGGACACTGTACACTGATCCCTGTGTAATTAGGACAGCCATGTTTTAACAGTATTTCTAAAGTATTAAAATGGACTGAGTAAATCAGCAGGGTTGTTTCCAGTGAACTTGGCATCCATCCACTGTGACTGAATAACATGAAATTTTTCGGCTGCTAGGAAATGTGAAATTGGGCTAATTGTCTTCTAACTAGTCTGCTAGCATGTTAGTCTGTAGCAGGTCAGGAATACGAATACTGTATGCTTTCAGGTCTATTGTTGGAGCTTAAGACATGCTGCTATATTTGCAGGTTAAATTACACAGAGTTTATGGTATAATATTTATTGGAATAAAGACAATGTAGGTACAAACACAAATTGAATCACAGTCCGTAAAGGCAGCTTGGATATACTAGTTTGTAAAACTGCCTAATAGGTCTGCTTTGAAATACTTCAAATGATACTCGAAGAGGCAGTCCTAATTCTAGGCAGTCTAAGTAGAGATGTTCCTTTTCACTTGGAACTTGCTCTACACAAATGCTGAGGAACCCATAAAATTAATTTCCAGAAAAATCATGGTTAGCTTTTCTAGCTAAATCAATCAAACTTTCAGTCTGCTTCATATTACTCTGATAATTGTTCTAAGCAGTGCTGGGCGTAAAGGAATCCGCTTTCAACTGTAATTGTACATCTCTACATTTGGAAATACTATTTGGCTGAACAGTTCAGCAGAGTGGATGGCTGTGGAATGCCTGGTTTTGATACCACTGCTGTACACTCTAAGGCAAGATGACGAAAGACCCATTAGATGTAATGAAAGAGACCTCCTCCTGTCTTCTGGAGGTGTAGAGGGCACTGATGACTGTCCTTTGAGGCCTCGTGGAGACCATACTGCACTCCCAGCTGTAGCACTGGTGTCATCCAAAGGCTCCTCCCCTGGAGCTATGGCAACTTCTCTCTCTCCCTTCCTCTCCCGCAGCCCTGCTCTCCCAGAGCTGGGGGGCAGCAGAGGGTGATGCCCTCCCTGGAATTTGGGAGCCAGGTCTGTCTGGTGGATTCCAGCTACTGCATTTCATGGGTGTTAATGCAAGGGAAGCTGATTACGCTGGAGTTAAACTTCCATCAAAGCAGAGTGATGCATTACTATAAAGGAAGTTGCCTCTGCATCAGCAGAAAGAGATTATTTGGCAGTCAAACCAATACAAAGACAGAAATAATAGAATTCAGCAGAGGCTTAATTCAATGTGAATGTGTCTCCTGAATAAAATAAAACCCAAACAGCAGGATCCCTTAGCAAGTACATGGAAGTGGTCATTGGGCAGGGCCCGTGATCTGCCTCTCTGTCAACCTTTGAGCACTGGTTCCTGATGAGACTGGTACTCAGTTAGAGGCCAAACGCTGTGTTCAGGATCTAGGCTAGAACAACTTATGGGAAATACCTCTTCTATCACTCTGAATCTGGGAGTTCATGGCCATAGTTTTTGCCCTGTGCTTGTCTTGTATTCAGCCTAACTAGTCAGGTCAAATTAYTACTGAACTCAGTTTTCTCTTGTAATTAATTGCATACTGAACTGGTACCACAGTCTGACAAAAGACAGCGGCTTTTTAGAAACTATCTTCTTAATTTTGTTCTGAAACAAATTTGTTTATGAGTTCTTTCTCATGTTGTCTTACCTTTAAGCTGCCCTATTTAACACTTCTTATTTTCTTTTCCATTTTAATTCAAGCAGTCAAGATGTTTATTTTGGAAAGAGTTGGAGCCATGCAATAACATGTTTCACTTTAAATAACTAATATGTGCTCTCAGTCCTACTGCATTGAACATTTGCCTTTCATTGTGCTTTTGGTCTGGGGTTGTCGGGGGGAAGGGGGGTGTTTGTTTTTGTAATTATTTAGAATTTCCTACATTGAAGAATAAACAGAGAGCATTTACTATGAGGAATGTACCTTACATTGCTTATGTTATAAAATATGTTTTATTCTTACAGCTATATTGACCACATCTGTTTTAAAAGCAAAAGCTACAGCTTATATAGGAGAACATTTATGTAAGCAATGGGAATATACAGACTACACTTCTCAAATTTTTTCCCTTTTAATCTCCATGTTCTGCTGTACACATATGCACAGAGCACACCTCTCCATTCTGCTGTCACAATGAAATAACGATTTCATTCACCCTGAGTATATCTTTGTCTTCCATGATGAGAAGTACCAGTAACTGGAATAGTAATTTGGCACTGGAAGGGGAATTCAGTATCATCAAACAGTATGTCATACGTTTTTATTACGCTTTATCTGAGATGCAGTAAGACTCCAACACCCCCCTTATCTACCAAAATTTGTCTACAAAATAAACTACCAAAGAAAGCCATTGGATTATTTTTGCAAATCTACCATTTGTAAAGCCATTCTTTCTTCACTTGAACATTTGCCTGTAAACCAAGAATGGCACGTAAGTTATTTAAAAAAACACCGCGGAGTAGCATTTCCCGTTGTTCTTAATAGGCCTAGTTATGCATCAATTCAAGAAGTTATGTTTTGAAATGTTTAATACCTAAAGACTCTCTTAAAAGGTAGAGAGAAGTATTTTGAAAAATGTGTGACTGGAGACTACTGGCCAATTTTGACTTACAAAACTTAGCAGAGCTCTAATAATAAAGTCATAACTAGTGCCTGTAAACTTAATTTGGATTTTTTTGCTTTCAGACTTAGCCAGATTTTTATTTTTATTTCTTTCATCATCAGATTATAATTTTATTTGGCATGCTTGTTCTTGTGCATTTTTCAAATATCAAAACTACATGGTTTGAGGGATCTGTTCTTTATCTTCTATTCCTGTTGTAAAACCATTGGTAAACTTTCTTAAAAGATACTCCTAGAACATCATGCTTAAATATTTCTGTGTGAAAAGCCAAGCAGGTAAAAAAACAGTGGGAAACTGTTTTGGATGAGATCCTTATCTACGATCTTGCCAAAAGCAGAAATCTGACTTCCATCAGCTGATTGTCCTTGTTTTCAGCTCTTGTAGGCATGATGGTGAAGAGGAAAACTCTACATTTCAATAAATCATCTGGAAATGACAAGGAATGGGAAATGCCCCAGATTTTTTAGGGTAATGATTATCCGGTCATTATTTTAACTGGTTATTTCTTAATAACAAGTTTTGAATGCAAAACAATTTTTGAATGCTTGGAAATGTGGTAGTTTAACAGAAGCCAGTAGAGGCCTAATCAAAACCAGACTGTAAGTTTTAAACAAGGAAACCTGAAAAATACCCCTCAAACTGGAAGAGTCTGAGTTGTACTCAAAAAATTAATGAAAGACTTAACTGTAAATGGACCCAAATATGTGTGATAAGGTAATGAAATGCTAAACCAGTGATATAACATCTTTTCTTCCTGTGCCTGAATTTAGCTCTTTGATAGAGCACAGATCAAGCAATTATTAAAATAACAAAACCAAAAAAAACCCCACAAAACCAACTACAAAAAAACCTTTCTAGAACTTTTTAAAGGGTATTACATAAAACCTCTGAACTATTGTATTGAAGCCTTGATGAACACATGTTAATATATCCAAGCCAGCTTTCAAAGGGAAAATGTCATGCACTTTCTCAGTGAAAAAACTGTTTTGTGCATGTAAGGTGCATTGTAAATACTTCGATATAATCCAAATATTTGGAATATTTTTTAAATAAAGCTGGGAAAGATTATTGGTGTTTCATTGACCAATGTCCACACTTTATTTCCCTTAGGTATGTTTTAATGTGAGGTTTAAATGTTGTGTTTACACCTCTCCATTCTGGCATGTAAGTTTCCATTCATATTTTTTATGACACTAAAATTGTTGCGTGTAGCACATGTCCCTTGGACTCTTCAGATCTCCATTTCCATACACTTCCCAACCCCATCAGCAAATGATCAGGGACCTCTACAGCCAGCACCATTCCAGCCTTTGAATTAACAGCTCACTAGTTTCAGCTTGTGTGCAAAACGGAGGTGTGTAGTCTTCTCTGAAGCAGCACTTTCAGTGGTCCCCATCCCCACAGCCAGTCTAGTTCTTCTGGAGTTGGATTCTGTTATCTGCTGAGCTTTCCGCGCTGCTTTTAAGTCATGTACTTAAACATGCAATCCCAGACAGTTGTGGTCTAATGGCAGAGCATTTGGAGGCTTGTGCATGCTGCATGCCAGGTCACATCTCACACCTGCCAAACACAGCACCTGGAGGATGTGCCAGGATAGGATGCTTTGCTTTTGCCTTTGTTTCATTTTCTTCTGCCTTTCCACTTGCAAACTCCTTTGGTTCAGTTCCATGCTGCAGGGCAGGCTGATTTCACACAAATTAGCTGAGGTGCATGCTATGAAAGTAAGATAGGTGTTCACTTTGTTCTCCATACCATGGAACAACAGCTATCACAGTTGTTTAATACTTTTTTTTTTTTTTCCCCAAAATACACCAAATTTACTTTTATTGACCATTTTCTGAATTTAATTCCAGGCATGTTCAATTGTTGTTATTTTTAGTTACCTTCACATTCATGGAAGTGACAGATGATAGACACTATGTTTCCAAATACATAAAAGTTGGTGAGGTTTTTTGAGGCAGGACACATTTCTGGTTCTGTTTTCTCATCACTGCTGTCCTTTTCCTCTGTTATCTTCCATCCAAATAGTGCCAAAGTTAGAGCTGTATGTACTTTTTTCTAGGCAGAGTTTGCAGTGCAAAAGGAAATCCAAATTCTATGTATGTCTCGCCAGGGAAGAAAGCTTTTAAAAATTTCATTGCGAGATAAGGACGTGCATCCAAAAGGGCTTTACAGCTGAAGGAATATCATCTCCCAGTGGTCTACAGGCTTATTCAACCAGGGCTGTTGTCTCCTCATGAGTGGAAAGAGTGATTGACTGTACCAGACTTCCCTCTGGAATCAATTCGTGTTCCTATGTACCATTATAGCATGAATGTGAGGTATTCCAGCAGAAGCTGATTAGGATACTTAGGTGTGCCTTAGAATCATAATTTTCTTTCATCTTAATTTTCTGTGCAGTGACTTTTAAGCTCAGCTTTTTACAACCTTCTGACTATGGTTGTAGGACTAAGACAGAAAATGAAAGAGACTATTACTGAGATATCAGCCATTGTCACCTTAGAACGATTGCATATCCATTGAGAAATAATGTAAATACAGAAAGAAGGTTGCAATGAAAATACACTTTCTATTTCTGCCAGAACATCAGTAATGCTTCCTTTGATGCCAAATAATATCTAAGCATGGATTACATTCAGAACTAATGGATGGATGTAAGCCTGTAAATTTTGTTGACTAATTGTGTAAAAAGAACAATGTAATGATAGAATGTTGCCCTAAAGGAAACTGCAACCAAATATGCAACTTTTTATTTAAAAGGTAGCTATATTAATAGGTCAAATTATTGTGCTAACTATATCAGTAATGCAGGTTAAAAGACAAGAACGGTGCAGCACAAACTCGGTACTTGAAAAATTTCTCATTGTCCTTTTCTCATAAAAACATTATAATTTTTTTTTTAAAAAACAATCCCAATAGGTGAATTAATTAATCAGTTTCCTAGCAGTACATTTTGAAGAAACATTTTCAGTCAAATAAAATTTGCTGCTACCAATCCCAGGCATCACTCTCATTTGGTTTAACAATATTACCAAACATTGCTGTGGGAGAGTAAGCCTTTGTATTCTTTGTTTATTTTCTCATCATTTTTTCCCCTTGAAGTAATTCCTGTAGGCCTATGGATGGAGAGGCATTTATTTCAAAACATTACATGAAATGATTTGCCCTTCCAACATGCCTGAGCTCAAGATGTTATTACAAAGGCCAAAAGGGTTTGTCTATATGGACCTAATTAATTAAAAATGGAAGTTAGAAAGGTTAGGTAGTCATTTATTAGAAGATATAGAAATAGAAAAACAGACTCTATGAGGTGATGTTTTACTGTTTTCTCCTGGCTGAAGAATTATGAAATTAAATTTGAATAAAAAAAGAAAATAGAAAAGGCAGATCATGCAAGATTAGCCTGATATCTTTCTAACCAGATAACTGACTTTTTTGGGGGAAAAAAATGCTAACTACTAATAGTCCTTCTGGAGCTTAATTTACTATAGTGCTGTATCAGAAATTATTTATTCCACCAAAAAGTATAAGTGTCAGCATAAGAATTGCTAGTTTGTGGAGTGGGTAAGAAACTAAACTCAGTGAGATGGCAGTGAAAGGGAACTTCCTAACAGGAGAGAAGATTTTGAGAAACTTCTCAAGATCCGGAAAAAGTTGACCAGTGACACAAAACTAAGAGAAAGAAGCAGTCAGGGCTGAATAATTTTGAGGACTAGAGTAACAGAAATGGAATGAAATTGCATAGCAGAAAGTGCAAAATGATGCACCTGGAGACTAATAGTACTAAATTCTCTTAAAGCAAGGAATTCCACCAGATAGACATGACTGAAATAGAGAAATTGATCTTAAAGAGCCTAAAAGGCACCACAATGTGAAAAAGTCAAATGTAATCCTGAGGCTGGAGTGCTGTTTCTGGTGGAGATTGGATGGTACTGGTAGAGCTGTAGAAGGGAATGATTTGTATGAAGTTATATGAAATACTGGGTACCAGTGGCCGGTACTGGTGGTGCCCCCAGCCAAGGGGGCTTGGGGCTTTTTGCCCAGGGTTTCCTTCTGCCCCCAGGGTGTTGTATTGGCAAGCTCGGTGTGAGCATATATGCCATTTGTGCTCAGCACAGGAGGGAAATGAGATATGGAAAGGTTTTACTGGGGGTTATAGAGTTCTGGTGTGGAGGTACCCCACTGTTCCCAAGGAGGAGCTGCCCCTGTTGGGCTGGGCACGCAGTCTCCTGTGACGAGGAAAGGGGAATTCAAAGTGTGAAAGATGCAGATAAAGGTTTTGAGGATCATCAGGAGAATGGCTTGTTTATCTGGTGATGGGGAGGATGGAAAATCCGGAAATTTGGATAAATTTGGATGGAAATTAGATGTAACTAGCAAAAACAAGGCTAGGAGGTGATATGATTGCTCTCCATGGGGTGCTTAGAATGCCAGGGACCCAGGAAAACATTTTAAGTTGGAGGATCATGTAGTTCCAAGAAGAGTTTGGTATTAACTGGCCACAAATAAATTTAAGCTGGAAATATAATGGAAGACATCCAGTTGCTAAAGTAATCAGGACCTGAAAGAGCTACAGCACAAGGGGCAAAACATTAAGTCCTTTTCAGAGGGCAAACAATATGCTTATGAAAAGATATATGATGATTTGTGCAAATAGATTGCCAAACTCAGTGAACAAGGACATCCTTCCTACTCTTTATCCCTTGATTTCTAAGACATTTAACTAATAAAGTGAAAAAAATTGTTCACCACGTATGAGATTATTTCAAAGAATTTTTTGCACATAAGAAAGTCCAGGTTCCCACCGCACTCCTTCCCGAATTCCCCTATTTCTGTACAAGTAGAGTGCAGAGCAGTTTCTAGAAATGGAGTCTCGTCCTGTCTTGTAACACGCAGCGACTTTGTGATATGAATTAATGTAGTCTACAGGGTGAGTGGAGAACCTCCAGTCACATCCCATGTTGAAGTGTAGGCTGGACTTGAACCCCAAAGCCAGAGGGGGAATGCACAGCTTCTATGCTTAATTCACTAGACATCCTAGCCTCCAGCTTTGTAGTCTGAAAGAATCTCAACTTCTGTTTAGATAACAGATGAGGATGCTGTAGGAGAGAAGCATTATTATGATATGATAGCTCAGATGCAGCGACTGTGTGTGCTGAGATTTTTAAATTTAGTCCCTCAGCTGTGGTAGTAGTACATATCTAGGAACAGCATGTCTACAGAATGAAAGATCTCAATTTTTTTCAGGCTAGTTATGTTTGTCAGTGTGCATTTAAAAAGTTTGTTGAACATGGAGTGGTTTAGGTGAGAGAAAATATAAATGATCAATATGGTAATAACACCCTGATTATATGTAATCTTATTGCTACTTCCTCTGTTGTTATATATTTCTTGTTACTTGTAGTTACCTGTATATTTATACTAATGAAGGAGGCAACACACTATTCACTGCTCTTCTATTCCTGAGATATTTAACTTTCTGTGCAGGTACTAGCTGTCAATCAAGGCTAATCAAACTGGCACAGTTAACATAATACATCATAAAATTTCACAGTAATGTCAACCTGTAATTCTGTCAATCTAGTTTAAGGAAATGGGCTAAAAACAATATTGTCACTTTGTAATAACACAGGGAAACAGAATTTTAGAATAATATTTTTACTGTCTGCTATAAATATATTGTATACAGGTTTCAAGAGCAGCAGTGGTTTCCTTTAGGATTGAATTGGTCAAATATCCAGGGTTTTGAATCCTTATTTTTCACTTTTCTCACTATCAGATATTTTCAGTGTATCCTGAAAAGGAATGGGGTATTGCAGTTCTCCCTGTACTGTGACACTGGAGATGCCCAGGAGGAAGAGAGAAGGGGAGGCATGAGTTTCTTCTGTTCTTGTGTCACTGCAAGGGAGTGTTTTATGATGCAACTGGCCAAGGTTGGTTGGACAGTAACATCTGGGAAAGAGGGGTCCCAGCTCTGCTATCAGCTACATTTATATCACTTGCATCCTAACAGTAGAGGAAGCTCCTAGCAAACCAAAACCAAACCAAAACACATATAGTACTATTCCAATTTATACGCATGGGAACAGAAAAGTGCAGTCTGGCTATTTGCATGGCACAACACAGAAATGTAGGCAGAAAATGTAAGGCTTCAAAGTCCAGTGTCTTTCTACTTAGGAGATTATGATTTGCAGACCTTTGCAATTTTTTGGTAAGCATGCAAGCCCTTATCTGACAAGGTTAAGTCTGTTGACAATAGCTTGCTTTTCAAAGTTGCCTTTGGCAAAACTCTTACGAATAATTGAATACTACTGAGTTGTCAGCAAGATATATCCATTTACTGTTATTAAAATGTATCAAAATGCACAAGTAAGCCTATTTAAATGAATGGGTTTTCTCATGAAGTAAAATATTAATTGGGCCAAACAAGTGTTAAAGAATTCTGTGTGGGCATAGCTTGTTCAAGAATGTTTGTAGCATGTCCTTCTGTGATGATCTAAGCCTGCAGTAATTGATCATAAGATGTTTCATGTGCTGAGGAAAGAATGTCTTTGGAAGCACCAGGCAGATTTCTCTCTCCTCCTAGAAGTTGATTTTCTTCGAAAAACAGAGCATTGTATAATTAATCACCTAGGTTAGGTGGTCTTTGTCAGGTGATGACATGTACGTTTGTAAACTAGGGAAAGTTTAAAGGGAAGTTTATGTGAGATGGATGTTTAATCATCAAGAATCTTAGGTTGTAGGTGCAGAAGCTAGAGGAGAAAGGATGATAAATGAATCTAAGAGATCTGTAAATGGAACATAGGTCTTGATGCAGAAAGTACTAAAGACAATGAAGGCTGGGAAAATAAGGTGAGAATATGGTCTCTGGAAAAGGCAGTATTAACAATTAGATGTCAATTAAAAAAAAGGGTAAAAGCAGAAGCAAGCAATCATCATGCCTGGGTACACCATCCATGGGAATGCATGAGACTAAACAATGATTGCAGGAAGAGAAGAGAAGCAGAATGGAAACTGAATTTACTTCAGTTTAATATGTGAAAATCCATCTTTCTGAGACAATGACTCCTCCTGGCAGATAGACAGGACTAATTTAAAAAAATCAGACAAAGGACTTACAGTGATACAATACTTTGAAGGTGAAGTTTACAAATTATATCTGGAGGGAAAAGGCAGTAGCATTTCAAGCTTACTTCAGTTGCAAGCATAAACGGATTTGTTAGATAACATTATCCAGGGAACAGACTGCTTGGGAAAATGATAGCAAAGTTCAGGAGCTGTTAACCAGGAAATTTAAGAGTGGTCTTGCAACAAGGGGTTGCCTCTGAATACAGAATAAGAGCTTGGAAGTAAATGTGCAGTCAATGCAGACATGAAAACAGTGAGAGAGCTCCGTCCAGCTTCATGGACTCTCCTTGCTGTAATACCTAGTGGCAGTAGAACATGATGCCGTAGACCTAACTACTTGGAAGCCGTGTACAATAGCCTCCCCCGCACCTCCATAAACCCATCAGCCAAAAGGGGAAAGACCCATTTTCTCTTCCCAATATGTATGTGTGAGAAGATGAATCAACAAGAGAATTGTTGTTGCACAAGTGGCCAAGCTGTTCCCAACTTTAGGTCTCCCTGTTTTGTTTCTCCGGTACGAAGGGGGAGTGTGTGATTGCTCTGGACTCATTGCATTCACCCTCAACCAAGAGAAGTAAGCACTGCTTTAAATGTGTAGCAAGAGGCCACACAGGAAGGACTGTGTGTTAGTGCAGAGAGAGAGAGAATACCTTAAAGGATAATGCTGGTTTGCTTCTTCCAATAAAATGCCTGCCTCAAAGTTACAAGAAAGCTGTTTTCTATTAGTCTTTACTGCTGTCACACGACAGTGTTGGGAGTTGACTTCTTTTAAAACAGAAAAAGTCAGTTGGAAAGAAATGTCAGAGTTAACCCGCCTCAAGACTTTCCATCTGATAAGCCCAAAAAGTAACCTGACATAAGGGAGCCCTTTGCTAGATCCCAAACCACAGCGAGGCTGAGGAGACAAAGTGCTGAAGTACAGGTCAGTACAGTGATTTATGCAATGTGTAGTGAAGTGGAAAATATTTATAAATCACTTGCCTTCTCTCAGAAAGGATATAGGAATAACAATGACATCACTCTTAAAATGTGGGAAGAGCATTTGATTGCAAACATGAATGTGTTGCAGAGAGGCATGTTTTTAAATCAAAACATTCAGAAACCAAGAGAAAATATGGAGTACTTACATAAAGAGGCTTTCTGTAAAGCAATGAACTGCAACACTCTGTATCATTAAAAAAGAAAAATTGTTTCCTTGCAACTGTAAACAATTGTTTTAAGTAAGTGAAGTGTGTATTCTAAGTTACTGTGGGTGTGGTAATGCTAACTGGTATAGAGTCGTGTGTAAGTCATTCAGACAAAGCAGGAAAAGCTTAGCACAAGAAGTAGGAATCCCTCCCCCAGCTTCCAATCTGTTCCTGTAGGAGAAATGACAATCGCCAAGCCCCAAACTTTCTGACGCACAGATGTGTCAGGAGTGTAGACAAGAGCACAGAGTAACTGGAATTTGTCTTGAGTGTTTTGGATTTTTGAATATGTGAAGACAAAAATAACGCTAGGAAGTGAATTTGTTGAAGCTGAGAGGTGGAGAAGGTAGCCTGAATATGCATGGGAAATGTGGTTTTTTCTTGGGATCTGTATCCCATTACAATATTCCAGAAGAGGTTCAGACTCTTAAGCCAGAAATCTGCAGTGTTGTTACTCAGTTGAGAATTGGTGGGAGTTGTCAAGTTCTCAGGATTACGATTTGTAAAGAAATTTTGAATGAGTTGGATTTTATTTCTGTACTGAAGCTCCTTGTAGTAGAACTGAAGGTGGCAAATCACTTTTAACAATTCAGTGGCGATGTTAGTTATACATGCTGGAGATGTGTTTCAAGCCTTTGTCACCACACGTAACCTCCTGCAGCTGAGTCACATCTGTTCAAGTGAAACTCTGAGAAGGCATAATAAGAGGAGGGATTCCACTGAAAGCATCATTGAGAAGGTAGCAGTTCTACTATTCCCAGCTTCAAAAAAGAGACAGTTTAGACGAGCAGCACATCGAGGCATGTTGCTGGTCCACTCAAATAACATGCTGTTAATGAGGCTTAACAAACTAGTAAAGAAGGAATGTTATTTTCCCCTGTGCGGAAGAGATTATCTACATGGTAAGTAGCACTAAAGTATTTTTCTTGCTAAAAGCAGTATTGGCAATGCAGTATTCCTTTCTGGCAAATGGTGAGCCAAACAGGCAACCATGATTATGCCATTCAGATCGTGTTTTCATGAATTCCTGTTTTGGCTTGGGGACACCTGAGAAATTTTACAAGGGAAAGTGAGTTGGAAACCTTGTTTCAGTTTATAGGAAGATTGAGAAAGAAAGTAAAAACTAAACTTAGAAAATATATGCTGTGAAAAAACTAACTGTAGCTCTTAGGGAATGGTGTTTGATAAAGTTTATGTAAGGATAACACAGAAATAAAGACTATACTTTGTGAAGCACCTTATCCCTAAAACACATGTGATTCTTCACTATGGTAAACATATAGAACAGATTTATACCTAACCAGTCCTCAAAAGGCCACAATTATTAACTGCATTTTCTGTCATCTGAGCTTACTGGGTTTTTTTAAAAAACCTCAGTTGTAACCCCTCCCGCCCTTGAAAAGGGCAATAAAACCTCTTCAGAGGCTTCATGAAAAGTGTATGGCTTATTTGACCGAGCCAGGTAGAAAGACAAAATGGAAAAGGTAAGTTTACTAAGAAGAAATAGATTATCTTCCCTCTGAACACTACTGGAAGATACACTACTCAGAGTATCGTCTGAGCTCTCCCTTCCCACCCTGCTCCCCACCATTGCTGGGAGACCACCACTTTTTTATTTTCCTGTTATTAAGAAAACCTTGGTGAGAGGTGATAACCTTCAAAGAGGAAGGCAAAACCCTTTGCTGTTCCTATCATACATGTTGTGCTCACCAGCCACTGTCTGTTGGGTCCCAGTAGACTGCATGTCATTAAGCTTTGATTCACCACTAAGGTTTTTAACAGGAAAACAGGAAGGAACAGGGAGTAGAGAGATAAATTACACTTTTAAAAATTACAATGAGAAATTTATTTTAACTCTTGAAAAGGTGGATATGAATGTTTGAATAAAATGATGTGTAGCCTGGCAAGTAATCTGGCACTCTGCTCCCTCTTTGTCATGATCTGTACAGTTACAAAAGTAGACAATTTTTAAGCTTTGGTGGGAACCATATGTTAGGAGTTTTTGAATTAAAGAAAGAGAGAAGTCATGCACACCTCTAGGGAAGAACGAGAAGGCAGATCAGGAAGAATTTCACAGCCAAGAAATAACTGTAATAAGAATGGAGCATCAATCACAAATGACTTCAATTATTTTGTCATTGAGTGGAATAAGAAGGTACAAAGGAGTAGAAAGATGACACATTTCTTAAGCACGATTGGAATGTTTTTAGACACCAGATCAACATGAAATATTGGTTGTCTATTTTCCATCAGAATCAAACCTGTTTCAAGAAATTATGTGCTAAAAATGTTTAATGTAAGTGTTATGACCATAATGAATTCCAAGTCTTATCTCTCTCACTAAGGGAGAATTGATATTTTAATTAATTACTTGTTGTTATGGTTATGTTATTAATTGTAATAATTATAGCTCTGATTCTGTGAGCTACTTTACACTCTTGGGCCTCTGCGATTGCAGAGGTCCCACAATGTTTCAGATGCCTTGTGCGTAGGTGCAGGAGCCGTCCTGCAGGTATGTAGGAGTACGGAGACTAGGATCAATACAACACAGCACTGCAAAACCCACCATAACATTGTGGTAGGTTATTCAAGTGGACTCCAAAATACAACAGAAGCAAAGAGATCCCTCCTTGTCCCTTCACAGTCTAAACTCTCTGACTGTCTTTGTCTCCTCACAAAAAGTCTAAATAGATATACATGTTTCCTAGGCTCAGAGGCAGGAGGAGTAGCACGTTTGGATATTGATTCTAATTGCTGTATGAGATTTTCAGATGTTTGCTGTATTTACTCTTACGACTGGCTAAACATTCTTGAGTGATGTGGAGAACAGCTGACTAGTTAAAGGATAGGTGAAAATATTTGTATCTGATGTTTCAGGGGAAAAATTAAAAGGGGAGTAGGGAAAATATAGTAATTTCATGATGAAATATAGTAACAGACATTGGCTACCAGATGGGAACACATATATACACTGTATTATAAATTAGGACGCTTATAAGCTAGCAGATTCTATATTGGGGGGTTTTCCCCTAAAAAAAACCATCTTGGACATATAGAAATAAGAAATGGCAGCTTAAGCATTAGCAGCCTTAAATCATGATAAATCATCAAATGTTGGCAATTTATCAAATATAACATCAAAACCTGGAATAGTTTTGTAAATCAAGATTAACAGATCACGTCTTCTCTTGAGAACACTCAAGTTTTACCTTCAGCACACCGTGATGCTAATACATCAAACTTCAACATTGCTAGTGTATTAAGTGTTGGTGATAAAATTCTTAATTGCCATTATGAGGAACCTGTGACTTCACATTTATATACTGCCCAGTAACAGACATCCAGAATTTACTCCTTTTTTCCAGACATTCTAAGATCTGTCTAACAGGAAAACAGTCCATTCTTCCCATCAGTTACTTAGGTGAGGGTCAGAAATTACTTAGGTGAGGGCCAAAAATGCATACTATTTGACAGGATAAAAGCATTGTATCTCAAAGCTAGAAATTATGTTACAACTGAGAAGGAATCTCAGCTTTCTGGAAGAATGCAGAGCAGCTCTGGAAAGTCTTGAAACATTGGACTTCAAAGATATTCTGTTTTTACAACTTAATAGTTACTCTGGTAGCTTTCAGATAAGTTTAAATGTTTTTCTGCCTTTTTTTTTTTCTTTCTCTGAGGTTTGTGTGTTGGACTTGTGCTGAGATTTTATAGTTTAAAGAGTATGCAATACAGTTCCTATAAAATCTTTTAAAGCTCTCTAAGAAACTAATATATTTTAAAAATAGTATTTCTGTTAAATGTGTCATATAAAGAATACATGAAAAAATGATGTGATACATGAGTTTTATTAGATCTCACTTGTGATGGCCTGCTTTTTCATTTATGTGTAATGCGTCTATCCAAACTTCTGCCAGTAATATCTTATATGCCAAAGTTTACACCGTCACACACTGCACTCTCAGACTTACACCATTATTCTCATGTCTCTCTCAGCAAATGAAATGAATAGTAATTTATTTCCTTGAATTGGTTGGAGGAGAAGTATGTGCACAGAGATAAATAAAACCGTCTCAGTCACTAAGTCCCGGTTGTAAGCGGTTCTGACCTCTCAATGTTGGAAACTGTGAACATAGAATGACCAGTAACTGAACAAAAAATAGGAAACCCAGATACTATTACAACTAGACTCTAAAATGCAAAAAATATTTTGGGGGAGGGGATATATATGAATATTTGGGGGAAATGCTAGAAGTATTACAATATTTTGATTTTTCCTGTGATATCAAGAGCTTAAAATTTCAGTGTAAGCAGCCCATAGCATGCTTCACTCTGAAAAGGAGTTTTAAAGTTCTCAGATACAGTAGCCAATTACACAGAGGATATAAAATACAACATATTTGAAACCTAATATTTTACCCTCAGCAGCTAGATGCTAATGACTGAACATGGGCAGTTTGCAAACTGAGGGAACCACCATCTCCTTGGTTATGAATTCATATTTTCAGAATATCCATGTCCAATAATGACCACTGGAGACTTCCTTTTATAAGAAAAAAATGTTGTTCCAGAGAACAAGGTGTTGGCCTAAAATATAGGCAAATATGGACAAAGTTGAACCTTAGAGATAGAAGAGCTTCTGGAAGGCACTATTGATATAAGGGTAGCTGTTGTTGTTTTCTTCGTGAGAATGCTGTTGGTTGATCCTTTATAAGCATTTCCTAAAACAAGCTACTTATACAGTGTATTTTTTAAAGTATTGTCTTCTGGACTTGCAGGTGACTTTCCATAAGTATTCCTCACACAGTGGCTCAACTAAAAGGAACTTTTGTGAGACAGATATAACAGAATTCAATCAGGAGTCTAACAGCCATCATAATTATAGAGTTTTAAATTACCGTTGGTCTTTACATGCCTTGTAATGGGTAAATCAACGTCCCTTGTGTTTGCTATAGAATTTTGTTAATATTATTTTATATTCTACAATAAAACTATTAAAAGACAATGTGAAAAGTCATGTGAGCATCTGCAGGTTTGTTAGATAATAAGGTGGTGAGATCTCCCGGGGTCTGATCCTGTGCTCAGTGCAAAGGGACAAACCTCCATGCTTATGTACCTACCACTGAAAGCCAGGGTTCAGCAGAAAGTGGTACCCATCTGCATGGTGCTGCAGGATGAAGGATATATTTTAGCAACTGAAGATACTCAGCATTTGCTGTTAAACTGAAGAAAATTTAAAGACTGCCTTTTCAGATCTCTATCAAAACATCGAGGTATTTTTAGGATCACAGCCACATCCTCTTGAGTGTTTTCATATTCAGATTCTGAACTGGAGTCAGACAAGGTCACTACATGTGTGAGTTGCCTTAAAAGGAAGCCACAACAACAGAAGAGAGAATATCCTGGTAATTCAGTGGGTGTCTGTCCATCATGAAGAGGAGTTTTAGCAGATGTAGTGGTAATACCGGATTTCACGGAAGTGCTCCCGTTAGCTCTATGAAGACACAAGATCTGATTTTAATATTTTGTGATCAGTGAAGCTCTGTTGCATACTCTGTATGATCAGAGTTTTTCTAAAAAAAAAAAACAAAACAAAAAAAAACCAAAAACCAAACAAACAGCATCAAAGGAAATAGAGGAACTTCAGTGCAGGCATGAGGAGAGCAGAACCTGCTGTGGTTTGTCTAATGACTTTTCACTGTACTTTGCAAGAAGAGCTCCTGTGATTTTATTGGGCTTTCCTGCAGTCCCTAGCTACTGGTGTCACTAGCTCTTTAGTAAATATCTAAGAAGCAAAGGTAGCAAAATGTTTAACCAGCTTTAAAAACCCAATTATTTAAGTGGTTTTTGGTACTACACAAACCTAGGGCTGAAGCCCTTGAGCATATCCAACTTCTATAAAGCCGTCATGCAGACGACAACCTTTTTCACTGGTGTGTGCAATAATGCATGTATTATATATATCTTATCCTCTTCTGGCTTTTCTTTACCATTCACTAATTACTATGAGATTTTTTTAGGTAAAGGATACTGTAAAAGTCCAGATTATGTGTTCATAATGCTCTAACAAGGATAACTATCATGATAGCTGTGTGAGTGTTCAGCATATCACGATATCTTAAGTTAGGGAGGTTATAATAGACATCTTTATAGACCTTCTAACAGTGTTACGAAGAATATTGTCACTGGCACACAAGGCATCAGTTATTATCAGGAAACACTATTATTATGAACCTAAACACAAAGAAAATATGCTTATTTAAAAATGGATATAAGAATTGTATAAAAAATAAGCATCAAAGGGGGGAAGCATGCAACTTACCTAGCATGAGTAGTCAGCCACTAAAGTGGCATTCCTACATAAATTCACCCAGCATTTCTGTCCAAAAAAGTCCAGAATTGATGGTAGTAGTAGAGGTTCAAACCCTTCTATTGCATCTCTTTGGAGATGCTCAGCTCTTGTTGCCCATGCTCTATACTGTATGGTAGATGAGAGAGGTTTTCAAAAATCAGTTTAGCCTAGAAAGTTGTAATAAGCAGGTTATCTTTTCTTTGTAGACCAGAAATATTCCATTATTAATTTTTGTCTTGTATTTTGAAAGCATTTTGTAAAGGAACTTGCTGTGCTTAGTTATACTGAAACGAGAGCTGAATCCTCTACTCAGCTCTTTGAAGGGGGCTTCAAAGTAGTTTTTAGTCAAATTAAGTCCAAATAAGAAATAAAGTTTTATGGCGCATCTCTCTCATTTTTGGATCCAACTCTTCCAAGATGAACACACCTGATTAACTTTAAACATGTGAGTAAGCCTGTTACAGGCACCAGGATATTTGCATATTTCAAACTAGTTGGCTCTGTAAGATTTTCAAAGGCTGTGAATTTTGATCTTTTCACAAGAGCCCTTGCTTTTTGCTGCTTTCTTGACTATTTTATTAGCCTCCAAGTCATCCACTGGGTTGGTTTTAGCTTTCCCAGTGTGAAGATTTGCATTGATTTTCAGCCATTGCAAATTTATATCTCTATATGTGCACTGGACTTTAACTATAAAAGTAACTTAATTATAAAAGTCTGAATAATTCCTTCTGTTTTAACAAACCCAGATTGATGCCCTTATTATATATAAAAGAATAATAATTCTAGTACTTGAACTATTCTAGCTGTACTTGATTCTATTTTAAATAGAATACCTCACAGTAAGCAATATTTGTATCACTTAAAAATCAAATCCCATTGATTTCATTTGATTATAGATTCATTTGTAGTAAGAGTTTCAGGAACAAGAGAGAGACTCGAAGGAAGAGTTGGACAGCTATGGAATCAGTACTTGGCTTGCTCAGTTGTACTGGTATTTTAACAGCTTGGATGTAGCAGAGAGTACTTTCTCAGATTGCTCAGTGGAGTGGGAAGTAGAAGTAGTAACATCCTAGCATTTTTTAAAAAGTGCAACAGAAAATGGTAAGTTTTTGTTATGAAATTCAGGTGAAGAGTTGTGATCGAGTAAACCAAAACGAAAATGAGCTGTCGTAGCAATGTAATACACAAGAAATAGTTCAAAGGCCTTCTCCTGCAAACCTTCATTTGAAGGCCTTTTCCTGCAAATGTTCATTTGACTAGCTGTTATTTACATAGTAATCCCATTAGGAAACATTGAGCTCACTTGCATGAGTACTGACAACCTACTTGAGAATGTTTTTTAAGATGTATAGTAAAAAGCAGGGGAAAGAAATAATTCCAGCTATCCAAGGGCAGAAACATTTTCCTTAGGCTCTGAATTTCATCTGAATCATTGGTAACCTTCACGTTCTGCACTTGGCCGAGGACCTGAGCAGATCCAGGTGTAAAAGCCACACTGGTTTATGACAAATTGCCACTCACTGAGAGCTAGAAAAAACATGTCTTCCAACTTTAGGAAAAGATTAATTCAATAGGACTGAGGATACCTACTGACTGCAAAGAAAGCAAGAGTAATGGCTTCCTTTCGGGAAGTATAAGGTGATGGTGTAGACTGCTGGTTGAGTAGGAATGTCTGGACAGATGTTTCTGAAATATAATTTGTCATAGTGCTAGGAGTGGAAGACCTAAGGTATTGAGTCAACTGTATAGGATATAAGTTACTTTTGACAGTTATTTCTTAGGATTGTAATGATGGGGCAGGGTCCAGAAGACTAGAAAATGTTTTAGTTAATAACACAGAACTCAGTGAAAGAAGATGGATTTTGTCTTGTCCTGTTAAGTTTTTCGCCTATTACATTAGCATTGTTTTCTCTTGTTTGCTTTTACCAGGACTCATTTCTTTGTTCTCTCAGTAGCGTTGTGTTTCTATCCAGAGGCTGACCTTTGTTATGCGGTGGGCAAACAGGCCAGTGTGGTGTCTGTGTGCAGTGTAGTAAATAATCAGAAATGGGTGTTGCCTGTTGCTTGCATTTTCCCAGGGTAAATTTTTCTCTTTTAATGGTACAACATTTCTGTTGCTTAGGTTGGTGAATCTTCAGGGGGGACTCATGAGCAAGGGCTATGAAAGTGAATTGTTGTTAACATGCCATTTTCCAACACAAATTATTCCAGCACAAATTTCAGAGTAACCGTTTGGAGCCCATCAGTAAGCTTTGACATGCCAGATCTTTAGGACATGGTATTTCTTTCTGACTGATGTTGCTGAAGGTCGCCAAGAGGTGTAAGAGTGTGTGATTCCAGTAGGAGTAGCCAGGAGTGGTAGTCCTCTAAGATAGGTGGAGTTATCCTAAAAGTCCTCTACATAGCGATCTGAAAATAAGCGAAAGATCTATCAGCTCAAAGTCCACCTGAGCAGGGGCTGTGGTAGAAAGCCAGGTACCTGGTGAGTCAAGCTGCTAAAACCACAGACTCTCCTGGCTGTATCTGTTCAGCTTTTAACAGGTGTGCTTGAGCTGTCTTGAGTTCACAGAGCCAAGTGGTTTGAGCCAGTTGTATTCACAGTGTCTATAAGGGCAGAGCTCAAGTGTAAGCCCATTTCCAGTTTGGTCCAGGTTTACTGACCTGAAGCAGTGGTGGCTTTTCAGACTAGGAGCACAGTGTGAACCACTACGGAGGTGGTTTGGGTAATACTGTGAATTGCAAACTAATGTGACAGGATAATATATGATACAGCCTTTGTGACCATATCTCAAGGATGTTGTAATCAGAAGGTGATTCAGAGTGTTGTGTATGGGATGTGGGGGCAGAATGGAACCTTATATATCAAGAAAAATTATGGTAGAGAAATAGGAAAAAGGAGATTGGGTTCTTGGTAGCTGAAAGGGAAACAATAACAAAGAAAGGATGATGATTTTGTACAAATGGGCAAGGAAAGATGTGAGGAAGCTAGAAAAAGGGCATATTACACTCTTAAGATGGAAAAAAAGATAAAGATGCTGTTGAGACAAACATAAACTAAAAAATGGAGAACAGAATTGTTTTAGAAAGAAGAGTAGTAGCTTAAGGGCGTAAGCATTAGACTGGTATTGAAGAGATATAACTTAGTTCCTAGTTCTTGAATGACCTTGGACAAATCCGTTAATCTGTCCTTGTCTTGTTCTCTGTCTGTAAATGTGGATAATAATATTTCTGTATCACTCAATAAAATTATGAGAATAAATTCAACTGTAGTTGAGGTACTCAGCTACTATTACTGTAGGGTCATGTAGGTGCTGAGGTATATAGGTAAACCAATCACAGAGAGAGAAATTAAACCTGCAGACTAGGAAGGAAGAGATAAAAGACTTAGAGGAGAAACTTATTGTGAGTGCTGAAAGGGTTTTGTTTTGAAACAACAGAACACCTCTTCTTTTAATCTTCTATTCAGCCTGGAAATTGCCTGCAATACATAAATCTTTTAACTATCTGGGCACATCAAGGGTAATTTAAGAAAAATCTAGGTAATTTTTCTTTGACTCAAAAAGCTTTGTTTCCTTGCTTACCTCAAGATATTGTGTCCAACTATTACTATTGAGTGGCTTGTAGGATTCAGTGACAATTTTATGACTAGTCAACTTGCTCTGAATTCAATGCTGACCGTGTTTGGAGCAGGAGATTGGACTAGTTGACTATATTGCTATATTTTTCTACTGCATATACTTTTATGGGAACATTACACTTTTAATTCTTCATATTGGACAGGTATTAGGACTTTGTTTTAAAGCTCTGCATTTCATGTGAATTCTCATCCTGAAGATTTTAATAGCATCCCTAGTGCTGATGGTAGCCCTAGGATGAAACTAACTTCTGAGGTAAAGGCTGAATGGATCACTGGTGTCACGTTAACCACTGCTGAGTGAGGACATCTTTGATGTATAGTACTAGAAGTTATGTGATTTTGTTAATGATATTTTCCAATATTTTCTTTCCTAAATGCTATTCTCCGTAGTTGTTATTAACATCAGCAATGCGTTATATTTTCTTTTGCCATATAGAATTATGTCTCTTGAGTGATAATCTCTGCTGGAGACTATTGTCTCTTATATTTTTCCTGGAGATTGCTCTGAACAGTCTGTGGGATATTTACAGTGTTGGGAGGGGAAATAGTGGTCTCTACCAGTGTATCAGTATCTCCCAAATGGAAATTCTTTTCTCTTAACAATACAGAAAAGTTACTGAATTGCACTGTTCCTGAAAGGAAGTAGGCTAGCTCCACACCACCAAGCTTTATGTAGGATTAGTAGGGAAGTATAATGCATACATTTTAAAACCAGAAGGATCTTTCATTTTAAATGGCAAATGGGACCTTTCTGGTGTAGAAATATTACAAATTTTAATCAAATAAAAATTAGTCACATTATTTAACCTGTTTGCTAAACAGAAGCCATCTGGAATCCTAGCAACAGAACAGAGGTCAGCAGAAAATGATTGCTTCATCTTCTTCTGTTTGTTAGTTCAGCATGTCCCATTATGAAATACTGTTTTTAAGCGATCTTGTGAGTAGGCCAACATACGTATGTGTGTGGGAATGATACCAACAGTCCCCTGCTGAAAGGAAAATAATCCTGTAAAACATCCCAGAATAGCCCTGACACAGCTGGGTGGCTTCAGGCCATGCTCGGAAGGTGTTCAGAAAGGTCTTAGTTTTAAAGGTGTTTAGGTAGATGCATGAGCTAAGCAGCAGGTGCCTTTGTGGACCCCAACTTACACCTACAGAATGGTTAACGGGACCTATTCCTTGCTCATTTTTTTTATGTGTTGAGACTTTTTATGTTTATTTCCAACACCTTGGGATAATTTTTTTTTTTATTTAGTTTTATGAACTTACTGAAATAGTTTCATACAGATGCTCACAAAAGACAAAAGGCAAGAAACAAATATTTCTATAGATTAAAAAAAATCAGCCTCACAGAACCCCATGTAAAAGCATGTGCATCAGTAAACCTAAACATAAAAAGCAATACTGTACATCTTTTAGCATTTTCAAAAACTGTGTTATTGTAGTAGCCTGAAATTTACACTCCTGTACTGTGAGAAACTTAAACTATTGCAACTAACTCTAGTCCTTGATATCCAGTAATGCTACAACTGTTTCAAACCCATTCATTATTCTGGCAGAACTGCCTCTGAAATACTTCTGTTTAAGCATACAGTGTATGTATAGTTTGCTCAAACTTTAGGCAAAGGTTAAAATATTATTATTGTGGTGAGAAACTTCTCACTGATTTGGAGGTGAGCTCCTGCTGCTTGTAGTAGTAGAGGTAGGAAACTTCAGTGCCTTGTCTAATCTCAGGACTACAGAATTTCATGAGAAGCAGGGCATTTTTGGAGAACATCTTGGCCTTTAGAAAGCTAGGCTGATTTCCAGTGTGTGGGTATGTAGTGTTTATGGATAAACACAAACTTATTAAGCTTAGGGTAAGTTTTTTTTTGGAAAGACTGAATGTTAAGCAAAGTTCATCGATAGTATCTAAGATGATGTTTCTCAGCCTTTCAAAGAAAGGTAAGGATGATGAAGTTTAGGGGGAAGGAAGATAATTTTTATTTGTAAGTGAGAACTGCTGAAAAATGAGGTGAGTCTGAAGGCAGATTAAACTGCAGTGTGGGGCTGGAATTTGACAGGAGTCTGTGGAGAAAAAGGGTTGAGTTTTGAATTCAGAGTACAATGGAAGTAGAAATTGATTAATATACTGAAAACAGCAAATGAAAATGGGATTTAGGAATGGCCAGAGAATTGGCCTTGGACCACTTTCCTACGAGCTGGTAAGAAGCAGTGACCAGGATGAGGCAAATATAAAAGTAACTTTTGTGTTTAAAATTTGCAGTGAAAAAAATGTAAAAAATACCTTTATTAATGTTTGTGTGAAACCCTGAATAACATTCTATGATAACAATGAACAATGCATTCATTAACATGCACATCGCTGAACACACAGCTATTCAGAGTGAGCTCATGCTGTCACAAAGACCTTGTTCTGAATGGGAACCTCATGGTTTCAACAGCTTCCTGGGCAGCCAAGCTTGGCAGAGTTTGACTTTTTCCACCTGTTTAGTTGCTGAGTTATTTGGAAATGAAAAATCTAATGGCAAACAGCAATAAGCTCGAGAGAGTGAAAGGGGATTGTGTTTGAAAATCTGGACAACAGCTCATTGTATTGCTATTTTATTCACTGTACTAGATCTGGAGTGTTCTTTTACTTCCTCCATAGCGTTGCTATGCATTCATCTTGCAGAGTTAGAGGCATCTCACTGGTGAATGCGGTAATCTCCTTCTCTCTCTTTCCCCCTGTACTTGCCTTACAGTGTATTCTATCATCAGTGATAGATACCACGCTTCTAGACTTTGAGTTACAAGCCTTGCAGTGAAAAGGACTAGCCCCTGTCCCCAGACAGAGCACCGTTAGCGTTTGTTAACCTAGCCTGGTGGGGGTTGTTCGTTTTGTGCAGAATGGTAATTTGTGTTTGCCCTTCCTTTTAACTTGGGGAACTGCAGCTAGTTCATCCCAACTACAAGTGTCTGTCCTGCTGAAGGAAGCCAAATGTGGTGTTGCAGGTTTCAACACACGCAGTCCTAAGGAACCCTGGGAATTTAGGTCTTGTAAGCAGTTTTGCTTGTGACCTTCTAAACCTTTTATTTTTAACCTGATCTTTGCTAACATGCAGGAATATACCAGATAACTGAAAGGGTAAAGAGGAGTGCATGGTGTGGATCTGTTCCATATTTTAGATGATGTATTCAGACTAATTATTCTCAGGTTGGCTTTACTAACAAGTTGACACCCAATACATTAAAGTCAATGGGAGAACCCCCAATGATGTTAATGGACTCTGATCAGCCTTCTGAATCTCTTGTTTTTAAAGTCATGTGTGATAAAAGATTCAGGAATAAAACTCTGAACACTAGTTAGGGATTCAGGATGGTGTACATGAAAATATGAAAATTGCAAGATATCCCATCAGAAATAACATTTTGAGAGTTTTCCCGGTTATGAGAATTCTAGGGACTGAGGTGCTAGGTGCACGTCAACTTTGTCTTTATGAATGAAGTTTGTGGCTTATTTCTTTGCCCCATAGAGAGATGCCACAGCGTGGTGGCTTTGAGTAAGAGCTTTTATGCTCTTTCCAGCTGTAGGTGGGTGTAATTTTTAAGTGTGTCTCTCTGTTCTTATATGTTGCTGTCAGAAACCCACATCATGAAAAGGATCCTGTTGGGTGTCTGTAAATGTATCATACCTCATCAGCTGTAGAAAAAACTGGATGCCAGTGAAAAGTAGAGCTGTGCAACAAGCTCATTGGGGAAATAGTTAACTGTCTTCTGTGTTCATTGGACTTAATTATCGCTCTGATTTTTGAAACTGTCAAGGCATATAATAAAATTTATTTCATAGGAGTTTTGCTCTCTTCAAAGTATAATTGTTTAAGGATCTACAAGCATACAAAGCATTTTAATAATATCTGCAGAATGTAGCAGCTTTCCACTTTCCTTGAAATTAGAGAATCTCATGCTAATGCCCTTAAATTATGAAGTTCAATTGCCAAAATAACATTCATCCAGCTTGATGGCCAGATATTTCATTAAACTCCCACTGCACAGAGGTTATCTACTAATATCCAGAAGTGAGTACATTAGTGTCTAGGGATAGAGGTAGACAAGCAAAAGACAATAAATGGATTGAAGCAAACACATGCAGTCCCCTGGAGGGCTGGAGTAGTTAGCAGCTGGAGGAAGGCCTGGATATAGAGGTGGATATCGAAACGTTTGATATTCAAGCAGATAAAATTAAGTTGAATCAACTGTGCAGAAGATGAAGGTGTGAGTTTCAGTGTTCATGCCTAAATTGAATAATGTCAGAAAAGAAAGCTGTGATTTAATAAAGATTTATTTTATAAAGTTACCTTGACCCCCTCAACTGCATGCGATGCATTCAGCTCTTCAGTGTGGCATGAACATTTATAAGCAATTATTATGAGATTAATGGCTGAATTTCACCAACCGTGCCGTTGCTTTTCTGTTTAATGATAGAACAGAAGTTAATGAAAAATGCATAGTTTTGACATATTGTGTATAAAATATGTCAGTTTGGGAGATGGGAATTAAGGACGGTTTTCTTTTGAATCTATTGTGGATAATATTGATGGGAAGAATTTAGTAGCTATGGGATGGTGTTAAAGAACACAGCTAGCAGTGAGATTCAGAAGTTGTGAATTTGGGAAAACAGCTTTTAGTTCTCAGGGATATGTTCATATCTTTGTCTCTGTACAGTGCTAAATGCACTTTTTGCAATATATGATATACAATGTAGAATTTCTGTTTCCTCTAATTTTGAAACTCTTATGTGTTCTATATACCTGTAAGTATATAGGTATATAGAACTTGTTCTATAAGTGTATAGAACAAGTTAGACTGCATAAATTCTGCATCATGGTTGCTAGGAGTTACAGGCACATTTGTGAGTCTTCTTCAGGGTCATCTAAAAAGTTGAAGTTGTAACTTCAATATATCTCAAAGTCAGAAATCATAGTGTTTTCCACAGCTGTTGCTTGAATGCGGGAATTGTACTGAATCCTCAGACTCCACCTCACAGCAAGTGACAACAAAAAGCAGCTCTTAGTTGACTTTCTTGAAGTTTCCTATATCAGGTCTACAATGTGCCTTATGCAGATATCTTCGGTGTGGTTTGTGGGTGTCTACCAACTACCGGTTAGAAATACCACACAACATATAATGATTTTTCATTTGAAGCAGTTATGCACCTACTCTATCTTCTGCAGAAATCTGTGTTATACTCAGAGCACAAGGAGAATGTGCGGAGTTTTTTTATTATTTTAAGTTGACCAAAAGTGGATCAAAAGCTCATTGTTTCAAAGTATTTAGAGAGAATACATTTTTTCAATTAATGTGGATTGATAAGTCTCCAGAATCTCTGAGGGTTATTTCAGAAACGTTTTTTCTTTTATGCTGACCTTCTGCTATTAACTTGGAGCAAAGCTTAAAATCAGTATTTAACATTTAATGGAAGGAACAAACTGATTCTGCAGTTTAACTCAACATTTGCAGTGAGATGACTTGTACCCTAATGGCTTGTAATTAATTTTTCTGAAAATCATATTTATGATAGTCTGCAGATTCAAGGCTTTATCTAATACATAATGTTCATTTTGAGCCTTTAATTGCATTTAAATTAAAATTGGCTTAGCAGGAAGATGAATTGTGGGAATGCATCAAACCACACAGCATGTCCTGAAGATGTGAGCCTGAAAATGCAATTTGGTGGAAATGTGCAGAATCATTTGGAGTTCATTAATTTTTATTGCACAGGTAGTTTTACTAAAGTAGGTTATTTTCTTTGAAATTTATATTTATGTTTATGTCAATAGCTGAATATTGTATTAAGCTATATATCTATTAGAGTTTATTAAGCCAGTCTAATGGGGGTTGTTCATATTGTGCAGAGAGGTAATTTGTGTTTGCCCTTCCTTTTAATTTGGGGAGCTGCGTTTAGTTCAGCTGAACTACAAGTGTCCGTCCTGCTGAAAAAATTCAAACAGGTGTTACAGGAGGTTTCCGGTGTATGCAGTCTTAAAGAATCCTGGGAGTTTTGATCTTGTAAGCGGTTTTGCTTCTGACCTTTTAAACCTTTTTATTCTGAATAATCTTTTTTTTTTTCATGTTGCTGAGGTTCTGACCCAGCCATTGGAATGAAGCGTTATTGATGTGTAACTCAGTTTTGTGGCTTAATGTGGTGCACTTTGTCCAGCCAGCTTGTAAGTGATCTTTTAAATTGCAGATGCTGCTGAGGTTATACAATTTAATTATAATGTCACTTTACAATTATAAAGAAAAAAAGGCCTTTTGCATTGCTTAATGAATACAAATTGTGCACAAGCTGGAAATACAAAAGAATAAAAATTAACATTTGTCCTTCTTGCCAAAGTATTTACATTTTTACAACCGATAAGTAGCACAATAATTCCATTACCTATATCCATTAAACATTTGTGCTTTTCATTTAGTGATTTGTATACAGTAGTTATTAATAAAATGAAACTGTCAGCATTTGCTGCTTTTGCCCATCCTCTTCTTACCCTTTTTTATTCCGTTGCAGACAGAGTAATTAGAGGTTGAAAACGCTATGTGCAAATGCCTGTTATAAGGATTAAATTATATAATCATGGTAATGATTTTCCTTAAAACTCTTACTGCCAACTGTAACATTTTTCACTTCACCAGTTTTTTTTGTGCTGTCGTATTTTATGAGAAAGTGGAAATATTTCTCCGTTCTGACAATCTGCTGCAAGTTACTAGTTTGTGGTCAGATACGATAGAAGCCCATATTCATTTAATACTCGCCAATCAGAACTTGACAGAGGTATTGCTTATTTTCTCATTTCATCACTGAAGCATGCCGGTGTAGTTTAGTCCCTAATTACTCTCAGACTGAGACGTTCCAAATATTCCCATGGTGGTAATATTTTTCTGCCTGGATGAGTCATTACGTTGTTTGGCAGACTGAAACACCAGCCTTTCCTTGTTGGAACACTACCCCTCATGTAGCACCACATCTTTTCCTCACTGCTGTCTGTTCCACGACTTTCATCCTGCTGTGACATTTCAAGCTGTACCATACGAAAGCACATTTGCCTTCCTTCTATCTGACTGATTGGACCAGTGCCAGCTCTTTCTTCAGGGCCAAGGACAGGAGACTGGGGTAGTCTGAATAGAACTGCTTAATGATCTAATGGAGCAGTGGCTCTCTCCTGCTGAGAGATAGGGCTTATTTGTTTGCTGGTTAGAGAAAAGGTCAGGGAAATCCTTTTCAACAAAGGCTGTGACAGTGAGAATGTGCAATACCACACATTCCTGGGGCTTGAATAACTTCATACATCAGGTGTTCTCCTCATGTTAAAAATCCGTTTCTGTTTTCATTTCATTTTCAATATCCTGCAGATGGCACAGAGATGAAAGTGATGAATTCTACAACTTGGTAATATAAAGCCAAATGTTGTTCTTCCTGATAGAAGGAGACTTCATACTAAGCGTTTAACACCAGGGAAGGTAATGCGGAGAGCTCATGGTATTGCATAAAGGTGGCTGGTTTTCCTTGTCATTGTTGTGAAGCCTATTGGGTATATGACTTCTAATGGCTTTATGCTTAACAAGGCTGTAAACATAGTTTGCATATTTTCCCACTGAGTTCGACAAGGACTGCAATTCCAATTTGGTCAGTCAAGTTAATTTAGTCTAGACTTTCCACAGCAGCTGAGAAACAGCACACTTCTGGGGGTGGAGATGTACGTGCACGGCGATGCTGCCGCGGCTCTTGAAATTGCCCAGAGCGTTGCATCAAGTGAGGATTTGGGGCGGTTTGGGGCAGACCCATCCGGGTTTCCTCAAAGGAGGCTGAGGAAGGGAGGTGATATGACAGGAGCAGCAGAGGCTGGCTCTGTGCCACCAGAAGATACCCATGCACGTGAGTGACCTCACTTGGCCAGTGACGCTGGCTTCATGCCCAGAATGTGTGCGTGATGCAGCTCAAAGCAGCCACAACGTACCCCAAGATCTGGGCCACAGGGGTTTTTGTTCCATGCTTCAAAGCTGATGTCTGTTTAAAGGGGCACAGCAGACCTCTGAACCGGATTTTTCCCCATAAATGTTTTTTTCTCCAGTGGAGTTTTATGTAATTCCAGAGAGCACTCTAAGTGAAATAGATTAAGAAATAAGCCATTTTTTTCCTTTTATGTTGTCTCCCTGGTTTCTTTACTTTTCTCCTAGGCACTTTTGAAAGCTATTTCTGCTCAGATAGMTTTCACTGTGCCTCGCTTTTTGTTTGTTTCTGTGAGGCTTTTGCAGAGAGACAGGAAAGAGAGAAGCCATTCTTAAAATAGGAGCATATGGTTTTAGAACCACAGAAATTGGCAAGTGGGGCTCAGGGGTTGATTTAACACCTGACAGTGCTTTTTTTGTTTGTTTTTGTTTTGTGTTTTGTTTTTAATTGACTAGATTTCAAGTTGACAGTAGCTATTTTAACAAAATATCTGTAGGTTGTTATTTCTAATGTAGCTGAAGGAAACACTGGAGTCGGCAGTGCCATAAAAGAACATGCAGAATGTTCTGATTATAAAAACAATATTCATAATCCACGCTGAAGTTTTCAGATACATGCTTCTGCTGCCATTGATGTGATCCCAGGAGATGGGAACCTGAACCCCTGAGGTTATTTCCTGAGTAAAGCAGATTTAAAGATAAACAAATCCACATAAAATGATTCTGATAACATCTTCATAGATTAGGAAGAAGATGCTTGGTAGTCTTAGTCTTAGACTATCTGTCAACTTGTCAGAATTTTTATTTCTAAATAGAAAGACTAGGTGAATTTAAGTTAAGCTGTGTAGCAAAATATTAAGAGTACTAAAAAAAACCCAACAAGCAACAACAGGAATTAATTAATAAAATATTTACGAGACAGTAAATAAAATGTGTGTGGGGAGGAAAGTAAAAGAGAAGGCAGGTCCCTCCACGTCACGGTTGAACTGCACTGGAGGTGGAATGTGGGATGCTTGCAGTCTGCTCACTCAACTGTATTTGACTAGGGCCGTCATCCCCTCAGCTTTCACAAGCACTGAATGTGTCAAAAATCTTTCAAAGAAAGTGTAAATTTTAACCAGCCTGCTTCTGGTTCATATTTAATGTGGTTTTAAAATGCTTAAATCATATCGATTCAAGGTATTTCTTCATCAGGTTTCATGGAGGTTAGCATAAATCAACAAGATAGTTCAATGTGTGAGTACGTGTTAATTACGATAGGGGTACAGCGCTGATTTGTTAGAATTTGTCTCATTTAGCCCTACTTGAATTAAGGGTTTATAATTTGTGCATCCCATGCATTTTTATACGACAATGGCTCCGTTTAAGGACAGATTTTGACCTAACTTCCAGTGCTGCCAGATTAATCTAGAGGTATCTGTGCCTATCCCAAACTTGTTTGAAAATGAACAAGAGTTTTACCCATTCAGCCACTAGAAAGTGGATTATAGGTTTTGTATTATTGTGGTTTCTTGTGTTACAAGCTCCGCGTCAAAGGAACTAATGAAGCTATAATATTTTAATTTTTGGAATTCCTGTCATGCTGCTACATAGGTTGGTGTGTGTATAATACCAGCTTCTTAACAAAAATTTCATCCTGAATTGTAATACCAGAATTCAGCGTAATCCCTTCCTGAAACGAGTCATCCCTTTCTTACCATTCTGCTATCACTACCTGTTAGTGAAAATTAAGCAGGGAGAAGTTTGATCTTAAGTATCTGGATTAAACTTTCACATGGAAAAAAACTGACCGAGAAAGGCTACATATCTGTCCTAAAATCACCTATGCAATGCAGGTGCAGCAGTTGTCCTCAAACAGCAAACAGCTGGTTGTCTTGCAGACAATAGTCTCACTGTGTGACATGCCCTAAATTTTGAATCTTATTTTCAGAACGCAATGTCAGACTTCTAAGGTGACTTTTTTAAAGGTGGGTTGGTTTGGTTCCCCCCCACACACCTCCTTTAATCTAGGATAAGACTTTCTGACTTATAATTATTAAAGAGGCTGGTAAAACTGCACATATTGAAGAACAGATTCTGTAGTAGTAGTAGTAGCTGGCAGAAATGTTAAGTGCTTTTCACAGTCAACATTCAAACAGATTATCAGATGGCATATTTCACCCTGTTGTTACTTTAAATGAAGTGACCATGAAATCAACAAATCTGCTGTCAGGTGCCTGTCACGAAGATAGTTCTCCCTGTCACACAATGCCTCACATAACAGGTAATGTGTTTTTAAGAATCAGTCCTGTGTCACCTCATCAAGTCCTTGTTAAAAGATGAAATAAGACGGATGGTGTTGTCTCCCATGGAGTTGACTGAAATTCAGTAAAAAGCAATGCATGTTATACAAAAAAAAATACGAAAAGGAAAGTAATGCAGGTGCCCGTAAGATGCCTCTGACTGTGCCATTACTGCCTTTCTCCTTTGTCTTGAGAACGATTATTCACTTCTTCCTGCTTATTCCTTTCTAGGCTGAAAATTAATTGGGTCAAGTTTAAATTCTGTGATAAGGACAGGAAGAATTAATCCTTAGTCATCAAACAAAGGAGGACTTGGAGTGGTGTTGTGCCAATAGCCACACGTTCACTTGGAATGGTTTTGTTAAGACCTGCTTCCGTGCCTAACAGAGATGACATTCATAATTAATTAAGTTATGAGGTGTTGCTAACAATAATTTTGGTCAGGATTCTTAAGTTTAATCATTAAATTCAGGGCCAGGGATAAACTTAAAATTACCATATTCAGTTTTTCTCTGTATACTTTCATAACAGTTCTCCCAAACAAAATAGATTTTTGTCTTGTTCATGAAATTTTAATTATAGCATCATTCTCAGCTTCTCAGTGTAAGGAACTGTCAGCCAGCTTGAACTCTGCTGAGACAGATGCTGCAGGGTTTTTTTTTAAATTTTGTTTTGACTTTTCAGACTCACCATTTTTGATAAAAAATAAAAATAGGGAGGGAAGTCACCTTAGTGATATATGGACATCTGTTACTGTAATTTGTTCTTTCATGGCTAGTTTGTGACTAGCATTAGTATATTCAGGCCAGTATGAAAAAAATAACCTTTCCTTTCCTCGCCACAGCTAAATGTAGTTTAAAGATTTTTTTATAAGTAAAGGACTGGTTGAGAGATGTTGCTTACAGAAGCAAGAAGGGGGCAGGAGGTACAAAGATTATCCTGCTTCCTCTACTGGCCAGCCAAGCTAGTTGGCTACGAAGATCTTGCAGCACCTGCTAGAAATTATTGCCAACTTCTCCCATCAGTGTGAAAAGGGAGGGGGGGGGACCGTGCTTCTGAGAGGTGACTGAGGCACTCAAGGCTATGTTTTAAGTACAGCGTAGATCATGATTTCAGGGTGAATTTGAATTGGATGCATAACAGTACAGCACCACTGCTCTAAGAAAATTCATACTGAAGCCAATGAAAGAAATGAGTCGGTGAGACATGCAGGCGGCCAAGGTGGCACTGCTTGAAACTTGTGTCTTGTGAGACAAGACTTTACCTGGTTTGCATTAAGCCAATTCTTTCGCGGTGTCAGTGCTATTCGTCTAATTCACGACTCTGTTGTAAAGTATGTATTTGATCAGATGTTTGAACCAACCACGTGATTGCCATTTTTACTTTCCTACAAATTACCTGGATACATTTTAAATGCATTTTGAGTGTTAAGTTATTTCCTTACTTCAAATGCACTTGTGTTTGAGACATTGAAGATACTGAGGTGCCATTTCAGAGCAACTTCAAAGAATCATGGGCTGGGATTACATGGAGAAACTGCAGATGGGTTACAGGAAAGCAAAGATTAGGAGAAACATGCTAAACCTCTAGTTGGGTTGATATTTGGCAACACTTTTTAGTGCATTTCTCTCCTCTGCCTACTTAAGCTTTTGTCATGATGTAGGAATGGAGAAGTGATGTCTTTTGGATTAGAAGCAGAGATGGTGCAGAAAGAGCAAGAAGTGTTAACGATGTTTTATGTACTGGCTTCTCTTATGCTCCATATGGGCAAATGCTGCCACTTAGCTATATTAAAATTGGAGGCAGAGCCCAGCCAAATCTTGCATCATGATTATTAATCTTGCTTATTGTCAAAGCCAAGAGGAGGTTAGAACTGTTAGATACCTTTTCAGTAGTGCCACAAATTATTTTACCCAAATAGTTTATTGTTGCTGTTCTTGTTTTGGCAGAGAAATAACCACAGCTCCATTTGAAAATAAGCATACATTTGAACAAAAAGAATAAGTCTGGGACCAGGTTGATCCTAGTCCTTGGCCAAACTTCTGTTTTCCAAATGCACAAGAGGAAATGAGTAGAGGACAGTTTCATGGACACTGAGAGAGTGAATCCTACAGACTACTCTGAGCACAAACCTCTGCAGAAACGGATGGAGTGAAACCCATAGCTTCCCCACCCCACCTGAGAATAAGTTAGATGCCTGTAGACATCACACAGATTTCAAACAGTTCTGTGCATTTTAGAAATCATGGTAGGATTTTATAACTCTTCCCCATATAACTGTCACTGGAGACCAGATATACAGCTGTACATGGACATAGGATATATAGGACCTGAAAAAGCAGAGAAGATAGTGGTGAGACTGGAAAAGTCTTCCACTCATCTAAATACGACAAATCAGGGGATTTGGTTATAAAGTTTAAGCAGCAGGAATATGGAATCTTATTCTAGTAGAAGTCACGTAACTTGGAGAGAGATTGCTTCTGGATGTGATTCAGTAGGCTCTTCACATGTCTCTGAAATGTGGAGCTAAACATAATTAAAACCATTCCAAGGTCCTATATTTTTGCCTGTTACTGAAAAATACTGGAATATTTACTACCTTCTTATTTCTGATGGGAGGACTTCTGAGATCTCCAGACAGCTCCCGGACAGTGACACTGGGAACTCTTAGCTAAAGACCCAAATCCCACTGACTGCAGCTGCAGTTAGAGAGGGTGATCTCATTCCCCACTTTGTTCCTGGTTACACATTTCTGCCTTCTTTGTTGTGCCAGCGTGAGTGTGTGACAGCATGCTTAGCAGATCAACTAACCAGTTCAGCTGAAGACTAACCCAGAGAAATAATTCCTGCCCCCTTAATTCCCCAGCATGGCTCACTGCACAGATGTGCACGTGCTGGTGCTGGCACAAGGTAGGAGGTAGAAGCAGAGCCCAGACATGGGCAGGATGGTGAGGCCTCCTTTTTCAGCAGCTTTAAAGTGATGACAGCTGTATATGTGTAGGGGAAGAGAAGACGACAGCACTAAGGAACACTGGATCTTATTGTCTAGTGCCTTTGTTTTCCCCATAATTTTTCCAAACATATTGTGTGCTTAGTCCTCTGAATGATCACTCCATAGGAAAAATTGAGAAACGCATTCAGTAAGATTTTCATTTAGTTCAAGCATTCAACAAGCATGCTAAGTAACACAGCCACCGATTTTTTTTTTTTTTTCACTTCTATCACAAAATGTATTGAAAGTTTCCCATGCTAAAAGCCTATTMCTAAGAACCAATACGTAAGTATCACTAATTATTTCAAAAATTGCAGGGCAGGAATTTTAACATGGGTGATTTAAAGCCTAAGCCAATTTCGAACTTTTAGAATCTAGGATAATTGGAGTGTTATGTCTGGAGGATTACTCACCATTCCCTGCTCTGGAAATTTTATATCTGAATGATCTTGAGTTGCCTAAGGACGGGATCCAGGATACCGAGATGGACGTTCTGGTCTACCATGCCAGTCCCAAAGTTGCCACAAACGCAAGGCCTATTTTCAGAGAACCTGCACGCATCAAGTTCAGTTTCTTAGACACTGCTATGCAGGTATTCATGTTAATTTGGGCACAGTACTTCCTGAGGGTGTACCAGGAGGGCCAGCAGTCTTTAAAGAAAATGTGCATTGAAATATCTAGTTAAATTTATTGCTCTCACACAGGGGTTGTGAGCATACTCTTACCTTATCTTAGCATATTTTGTGGCAACTACCACTCTGAAGCTGCTACCAGGCCAAAGTTTTATCGTTTGAACAGTTATTGGGTTTGAACTTCCATAGGTGTCTCGAGAGCTCTCATCAGGTTTTTTTCAGCTGCTTTTCCTTTGTGCATCTACACAGACTCTAGGGAAAGAGGCAGAGAGTATGTCTACATTGGACTTCCAACTTGCTTCTGGACATGAGTGTACAGTGAGCTCCTTGACAGTCCTTGGTTAGACTGCTCTCAAAGCTCAGAAACTAGCTTGGGTAACTCATCAGTATAGAACTGCCATATAAATATGCTGTCTGGATGAGGATTGTTTGGCGCTAGTTGGTAATAGAAACAATGCGGTCCTTGGATAACAATTGCTGTTGAACTCCTGTTTCCAAAGTGGCATTAGATTACATTTGGAGTCTCACAATGCCTACAGTTTCCACACCCTTAACTGGCATATCTCTGTGTGGAAGTTCATCTCATTCCACAGTGGCTGAGATGCTTTTCAGTACAGTGAATTGTTTTCTTACAAAGGCTGGTCTTGATGCAGCAGTAAAGTCTTGTAATGCACTGAGATCAGATTAAATGCATATGAATTATTATCTCTATCGGATTTATCTCGCAAAGTCAAAGTACTCATTCTCATGTTCTGCAAAATATTCTTGACTGAAGAAACCCAGATCCAGAAACAATCTATCATTTGAATCCCCTGATTATAATACGGGTTGTTATTCAACTTCTTGCACAGTTCAAGCTAATGCCCTAGCACACTGGTTTATTGAATCACGGCGCTGGCTAAATTGATGTTCTGAAAGTAAAATTCAGTTGGAATAATCTCATAGATACAAAACTATTTATGAACAGTTTTTTTCACCTAGTTTTACTTTTAGTTAACTGCTTGGAATTACTTAAGCTTCATAGGCCGCTTATTTTGGCCTACATGGTTAGGATTTACAGAGGACTAGAAAAATGTTCCCATTTTTTTAAAACGGTTCAACTTTTTTTCTCTTTCTAATAAGAAGACCTTCTGCATTCAGATATTTTTCAGTTCTTGCAAACTGAAATAGCTATCATAGATTTCAGTCTGGAACTCAGTATTTCTATAATCTGTGATCTAATAACATTTTTTGTACTTGAGTATTTCTTTGGGTCACACTTGATGCTTCTTGTGCAGTACTGCATCCTTTCCCCCTCAACTATCACATGTAATTTCCTGAACTGTTAGTCAAAATCTATAGAGGTAATAAAGTTTCCAATGTATAGCCCTAGGAGCAGCTGTTTTATTTTGCTGATTTAAGATATTTGATTTTTTCCTGCCTCTTCTTTCTCACACTTTCAAGTTCAAAAGAAGTATGCATGCTATCAGACTGAATGAAGTGTTATGCCAAAAGAGTTAGATTTACACAAAAGCACTAGCAGAAAGGTAAATAGTGTAACAATAATGATATTAGCTAGAGACAAGTTGCTATGGAGGAAAGTCAGATCAGTGCAGATATTTTCACACATGAGAGTGTCAAAAGTTAGTGCCTGTTAGGATTTTCAAAGCGTCCATGTGTTTTTGAAGCTTTGTTGGAATCTTGTTCTCTTTTTTTAGTCCCCTAATTTACTCTAAAAATCTGGTCTAATTGTGTGCTTTTGTGACATTATGCAAAGTTATTTAAGTAACGGAAGCAATCTACCTCATGACTCTAAAATGCTTGCTGCTTTTTCTTGATGTACATGCATTGAAACCAACTGATCTATCTTTTCATAGATATGGCTGTAATAGGACAAGTAAAGGATTTAAGATGGTCCCAGTGATTTCATGGGGCATTGGATGAAGTCCACAGTCTTAGATATTTAGCAGAGCTTTATAAACAATTTTGGCTTGATTTAGGGCCAAGCCTTAAAAGCTTTAGAAGTCAAGTTCGGTTCAAATAGTTGGTTTGTACCAAAGTATGGAATTCCTCCTTCTTATTTCAACATAGCAATGTTTCATTCCCTGTAGTCCTGTGCTCCAGAGCACTTTCTTCATTCACACTTATCATCAYATGGATGAAAAAACAATATTGTGAATACTAAATTGAGTGCTTTTTACCATGTCTGTTGAAGGCATTGTAAGAATTATTTCTTAAGTCTAAAAAGAATTAATCCACATTCTAAAATGTGATAGAACAGTTGAATTGATTACTATCTGGATACATTTACATCCTTCACAAAGTGCATGGTTAGCCTTAGGAACTTGCGATGACACAATAGTATTGAGTCCAAGGCTACAACTGTCTTACAAAAAAAATAAAAGTATTCGGATTCCTAATGCTGTGATAATAATACCTACATCAAATGAGCAAACAGGCAAAAAAATTGATCACTTTGGAAGATGCACATACATACAGGTTTTCACTTAAGAACTTAATTATTGTAAATAGAAAACTATAGCTGATGTTATCTACCACGTAACTACTTAATCTTGGATTTCTTCTCTTTCTCTGGAGCATCTCCTGCTGGCCCGTCATGTCCACAGAGGGACTATAGAACACATTCATCTTATCCAATCTGAGCTTTCTTTGCTGTTATTGTGCCATGAATTTTGTTCATTTTTACTAACAGGAGTCACACAAGACACTGTACGGACAATTTTCTGTATTTTATTTTTTATTTCCATTTTCTTTGCTTTAAAATGGTCAGATCAATTTAAACTTGATTTAAGTGAAACACTCTGCAGCTCACACTTGGCAAATATTCAACCCCAAAGCAAACATTTACAGATGCACTGATGTAACATCCCCCCCCTCAAAGTACATAATGGGCGTACTGTTCAAGTACTGTCCTGCAGGCACCGGTGTACTGCACAGTACATCTATTCACTGTAGGGGCTCTGATCTGCATATGCAATAGTTTCTGTATGCTGTTTCTATCGGCACAGGAAAAAAACTCAAGGAAAAAAGAATGAGGGAAAGCCTTCAAATGTGAAGATATTTAGCTTTTTTCTTCTACAGAAGAGCCTCATAACCTGTTTTTATTTCTGAAAAGACTTTTTAAAAATTCCTAAATTAAGTGACTGGGCATGTCTGAGGGAGGAAGGAGAGCAAGGCCTGTGGAGATGAAACCAATCTGTTGATGCACAGACCTGCCACAGGGGTTTTCCCCTGAAAGGCATTAACACAGACACAGTGGTTCGGTAAGAACCAAGAGCAGAGTCAGACTAAAGACCATAAAGGACAGTAGCCAAGGGAGGTAGGTAATCACAGACTGTATTGAATTAAGAAAAACTGAATAGCTACCTCTGAAAACAAGCTAGGCATTGGGCTTTGATCCGCCCACCTCCTTGTATATACATGTAATCTTGGATCTTGATTGAATATTCCCACTCTGATTTTGTAATTAAAACATCATTTATACTGAGAATAATTAAGACAACTGTACATTTGATTTTAAAATCAGTTTTGAGTATTGTGCCTTGTCAAGCTACAAGAATGGTTCCTGCAGCTTTACAACTTAGCATTAAGAGGCAGACAGTGACCGCAGGCACCTGAGTGGAAGGTTTGACAGTTTGATAAATTAGGAATGACACTTGCCAAAATGGCTGTCCTTCCCTCAGCCTGCCAGTGGAGCATTTACACACTGTTAATTGAATTGGCAATTTGTGTAACAGTACCTGCCCCTGAGCTTTTGTAATGCTGGAGCTGCCATTTAGCTCTGATAATCCAGGACTTGGGAATAAGGACGAAAAGCTTCACATGATATTATTGCAGATTTAAAATGACAGTTGGGGACCTTGTTGCCAATTTCCCATTAAATGAGAAATAATTAACAATAGCAATAACAAAGTCTTATAAAGCTGGAAAGTTAAATTGACTTTTCAGCAGTAGTATGGTTTGAAATTGCTTCTAGTGTGATTATCACATTGCCCTTTCAGTATTATATACCCTAAATAGTATCTGATGGTCCGAATAGGCAATGTTTTCAAAGCTACCCTGTTTTATTAGTGTGAGACTCTTCTGATTTATCTATGGGTTTTTTTTTTAATTTCTTCTTGCCATGTAAAAATTGAGTTATGTTACAATATTTCATACAGATAAAGAACTTAATGAAATATTAGAGATTCTGATTTCCGTGGTTATCAGTAATTGAGTAACAGCAGAAACAAAATTTTCAGTCATAGATTAATATTGTTAATTATGAGGTTCTTTTTTGTAGTTGTACTTGCAGTTGATAGCTTCACTGTCTTTCCCTAAATTTCTGTAGTGTACCTAATGCCATCATCTGAAATCACAATTTATCAGCAAACTATTATTTTTTCACTCAGGCTTCTTATGTTTTGATAATCTCTGTGAATACTTGCTAATGATTTGATGTCCAAATACTATAGTAACCAAAACCCATGTAAGAATTAGCCACTAAAGACCAAAGTCTTTGCTATCTTAAAGATTTTAAAAAAAAAAAAAAAAAAAAAAAATCAAATATTTAAAAGCTGGTACAGTTGCTGCATGTCAGAAGACTAACTTCCCTATGCAGAATTGCAGCTCTTATTCTTGCCCCAAGATTTAGACTTGCAGACTTCAAGTGATGTACTGAAGAGCAGGTGGAGCTACTTTCCCAAGATGGGTCATTCCCTTCACGAGAATACTTAAGCATTCACAAGATGCCACAAATACTAGATGAAGCACAGAACAGTCTGATCCATTTCCTACGTAATAAATAGTCTAAGACAGTACAGGTTTAATAATTTGCAAGCTTGAAAGTATCTTTTCATCTGATTACTGTGATCTTAGGACTGAGTACAGCTGTGTGTTGGACAAGGGCTGAAATACACACACACACACACACCCGCCCCCCCGCAAAGATGACTGACAAATCAGAGAGGGATGGAGAATAGAATGATCCCAGTCAATAGGCCGACACTAGCAACAAGTCAGTGTGTGTTTTAATATTATGCTACAGTGTTACAGTGGTTGTGGAAGCTATGATGGTTGTAGAATTGCATAGGGGATAAATAGTAGAAACGTGAAAGAGGGCAAAGAAAACGAGAGGTGAGCAAAGACGAGCTGATGTGGTGTAAAGGAGCAGAAGGATTCATGATGAAGCTTACAGTTCAAACATTTGTGCAGGAGGTGATATTTTTCTTTCTTCTGTAACTGGTGAAAAGCAATTGATGATCTTAGAGAATTCTGTTCTGGAGAAGGAATTCAGTGAGAGGTAAGCCCATATAAAATTTTGGATGGTGACCAGCTTAAAAGGAAAGTGTACAAGTCAGGCACTGGAAGGAGTACAGAGGGGATGCAGAAAGGCACTGGTTACCGTTTGGTTGGGAGTGCGGCACCGTGCAGCCTGCTACCCTAGCCCATGCTAAGTCAAAGAGGAATGGCTAACACTTCCAGCCGCAGTGGCAAACTCACACCGTGCATGGCACACTCTGTAAAGGAGAGGCAGGCTTGGCAGAGAACAGGCAAGGGAATGAAGAAAACAAGGAAGTAACAGGGAACGTGAGTTAGGGCACGCTATTGTATGCACTGTTGAAGGTGGAAAGGACAAATTAGTGTCTGTTGAATTGAAGGCAAAGTTGGGGTAGGAATTTATGACAGTGGATGAGGAATGTAGGTAGAAAATAGGTTTCTGGATTTCTTACCAAGAAAATCTTTAACTGATCACTTTTTTTCCTCTGCCAAGCCCGTCCACCTTGACGCAAGGAAGGAAGGGAGGAAGGAAATAACTGTGACTGGATTGTAAGGTGTGATTTTTTTTTTCCCCAGGGTCTGCACACCTGCAGGTCCCACAGTATTTGTGGGAAACTACTTCCAACAATTTGAGGTTTCATAGAATACTAGTTCATGCAGTCCAGAAATTCTGGATCTGTCATTTTTAAAAATTATTTATCACATGACTAAATATAGTACTGTTCGGGGGGGGGTGGGGAAGAAAGATCATCTTGTGGTTTGGTCTGAGGCACGATACTGGAAGGCTTTGCTATATGTTCTGACAAGTTCTTTGTGTGGTTCAGTTGGGTTACACCTCAGGTTTCATATTTGTAGTACATGACAATGAAAATGATCTCTTTGAAAGTCTTCTGACATTTAATTCTTCCAGAGTTTTAAAAACATAATTATCTTTATATAGTTTACAAAACTTTTTTTTTTTTAAGTTAGGGCATTGCATTTTTACATAGATCATGATTCAAACTAAAAACAAGTTTGCAATACAAATTAGTCCTATTCAAACATCACTTGATGTTGTTAAGTTACAGATTTAGAAATTAGTGTAAAAAGATATCAATTCCCAGGGCCCTTCATGGCATGTGGAACTCTGTTGCAGATTTACACATGTAGTGGAGAAGGGAATGCAGGTACACTGGACAAAACTGATTTATTTGCCTGTAATTTTGAAAGCGTGTTGCTGTTGGCGAATTAAAACATGAATAATAGAGTGTCTATCACGACCATCTTTTTCATGTATAAAGGAGAGAGAAACAGGGGGGAACCCTGCTGTAACAGACACCATGTTCCAGAAACATGGTATAAACTTTGTAATACCTTTAAGTGTATTCCCAGAACAACTGGGTTACTATCCTGCTTATGTACCCATTTATCATACAGGATTTTAAGTGCTTTCCAAGTCTGCTTCTGGAATTTCTCTCCTTATTACATACTGTTTTTCAATTTAAACTATACATCTATTATCCTTAGGGTAATTATACTAAGTAAAGGCATGACTGAAAAAGCAATATATGTGTTGATGAGGAATTTTCTTTCACTAAAACACTAAAGATCAAAATTGCCTCTTATCTCGGGGGAAGCTCAGTAGATAAATAAGTTGTAGAGGGCAACCAAAAGGTCAGCAAATTAGACTGTGTTGATCCACGCTGGAGGGAAGCCATTTGGGGAGTGGCTATCTCCTGGATTGTCTTTCTTCCATTAGCTGTCAGCTGAGTGTTTTGTGCATTCCTCTTACTGCAAGGTAAGAGTTTGAGAGAAGTATACTCAAAGAAGTAGTCAAAGCACATACTATAAAGAACTGCCTAGGTAAAAAATAAAGTACCTTGCATAGCATTGAAAGCTGATGCAGAATTGGGATTGTTTCTCTGCCTGCAGAAAAGCCTGCTAAGGAACTGCTAGCTGTGTTCCACAATAGCTTCAATTTTCTGCTTCTTTTGTAGGATTTATGAAATTCTTAAGTGTCCACTGTCAAAACATCAGAAAGTCTGAAGACTATGGCTGTGCTTGGTCTCTTTTTTCTAGAAGCTGGTTTCTTCCTTCTTCTTCAGTGGCCTTCTGTCCCCCAACTTCAATCTAAAATTCCTCTCCCACTTAAAAGCGACAACACACAAGACTTTCTATGTTGCAGCTCTCCCCCCCACTCCAGATGCGTCCTTGGTTCTTCCATTATTTAGCTTATCTTTGTCCCTTCCTCCTGGCTTTTCAGAGTTTGGTGGAAAGCAGGTGTACTTTGTGTTGTCTTCATATCTTTCTAATACTCACCTTCCAATTTCTCAGAGCCTTTTCTCTTTACTCTTATTTTAGGATTTCACAAACACCAGGAGCAGCCTGTTAACTTACTTTGCTTTCTGGTTCATTTTCACTTAGGACTCAGCAAAACACAAAACAATTATCTCTAATACTAAGTATAGAATAGTTTTATACTTGGACAGATAGTTTCATATTTGCCCAGTCTCAACCGAAAAAGAAAAAGACAGAAAATCTCCCCGTGCCCCATTATCACTGTGCTTGTTTATGCCTCCCTTGGAAGAGGTTGGAGACTCCCTGGGGAAGCTAGCTTCACAGTTTGAGCTACATAGTCTTATGATTGGCTCTTACCCTATGAAGTGTGGTGTAAAACATGAAGGACTCCATATATACATTATTTATTGTGTAAGAATAATTGGTGAAGGTGTATGCAAGACAAAGAGGATTGCAGGAGTTCTAAACAGATTTAAATCCATGTGTTTAAGTATGTGATTTTGTGAACAGTCTAATGAGTGTTATCTTTAGTGAAAACATTACGTATGTCTGTTTAGGACTCACTGTTTCCTGTACTTATTTTCATTTTTATATCAGTTAATGAGAGAAACTGCTAGTCTTTTTAACTAAAGAGCAATTAAAAAAATCTAACTGCTCTTCAGTCCTACCACATAACTGTTATTGATATTCGGTGTCTAGTGAAATCTCCCACAGTGTGTTTGCAGGAGCTTATAAGAGAATTTATAACACCAATTGTTATTTTATGCCCACTTTTCTTGCAGAATTATGTATGTGATAAGCAATATGGATAAGAAAGAGCTGAGAAGATCTTTGCAAGAATATTTTTTTACACGTCCTCTGAAAAGGTCTGCTTTACTACCCCCAAAACATTTTGCAAATAAACGATTTTGCAACAGGTAGCCAGTGAATTTACATGTGAGTTTCTCCTTCTCTCAGGTGAGTGGCCTGCATATAAGCTTAAAGGGACTTACACTTAGAATCCTTGTTTTGGAGATACTTTTTTTTGTATGAAATAGTTTCAGAGTCATTGAGACACCAAGCAGGGATAAGAATGGGTTTTTTTAGCTTGGGAGTGAACTCAACCTGTCAGGATATGGGAATCCTTGCTCCCTGTATTCAGTTATTTATACATAGTCCAATAGTGTCAATAGGAGAAGTAGATACTACCTCAGCTCAGAATAGTTCATAGCCTGAGTTAAGATTCTCCCAAGAGAGAAGTGAGAAATTTTTTTTTATCTGAACTGGAATAGCTTTTTATTTTTGTATGATAAGGGATTGCGGCAATTGGAGACTGAAGCAAGAAAATTATTCACATAGCTTTGTGCATAAATTCTGATGATTTTTTACTTACCCTTGCAATGGAGGTACATTTAGAAGGGATGAATCTTTACTGTAGCCATATATCTGAACCACCTTTGATATCAAATTTTGAACATAATCTGAAATTTACAGTTTAGCCTACACTAAAATATGATCACAATTCTTGCAAGAATCACAAGCAGTTGAGTTTTCTATAAATGCTATCAATCTAAATTGCACAGGGTTTCTTTCTGCTCTGCACCACTCTGTCTTACCCCTCAAACAGGGATCAGAACAGTTGGATGCTACCCAGTCCCGTCTTGCGGAATTCTGGTTCTTAATCCAAACTTCAGATCTCATGTTTGGTGATTTCAATATATGCTGTTAAGTTTTGATTTAGAAGAAACACTCCCAGAATAAGGTATTTACTGTGACTTTTTGTGGCTAAAGTTTGAAGAAAATTTAACTTTGGTTGTGTTTCATTATTTTAATTGTGCTTCTAGGAAAAGATAGAGATTTTGCTTACTTCATGAAGTGAAATTAGTTGTATTTGCTGCAGAGAGAAAGAAAAAGGTGTTTTGCTGAATATGTATTTTTAAAGGGCATATGGTGAGAAAACAAAAATTCCATTTACATGTAAATGATTTAACAGACCACAGTAAGAAACTAGAATACTACCAGTTCCTCAAAACGATGTGGTGGTAAAGGTGGCTGGCCCTGTGCTGAAAAGTGTGTGGGTTTGGTGTTGGGGTTTTTTTTGTACTGCATGATAATAATTCAAATTCAAGCCTGTATAATAATCACATTGAGATCTCATTTTTAACCAGATGTATAAAATATTGCTCTAAATCATACTGATAATTTTCAGGCTTTAAAGTTCTAAGAGTTTGTAACGAGCAGCCTTACATCTTCTGTTTTGTGTTTCTATGGCTCTGTTTCCTAGTGGAACATGAAAGCTGCTTACACTATTTGTAACTGCTTCGATTTCAGGTAAGCAGAGTCTTGAAAGAGGTTGCATTTAAAATCACTTTTTTTCTATAATGAAGGCTGTATATCCTTTTCCCCTTGGCACAAGACTTGTCTGAGGTTTAGGATGAAATATCTAAAAAAATCTCCTTTACAATATATGACCCTGTTTACCTTTGCTTTCAGTGAGGCTTCAGCTTCACTCCCGGATCTTCAAATATTGTATTTAGATCCCTATAACCTACTGATTCCAGTTCGAGAAGGAACTTTTTGCGAATCTGCACTTAATAGTTGATTTACTTTGGAAAATTGGATTCAGGCTACTGATTTATTTAATCACTTTTGAACATTTTACTGCTTGCTATCAACAATAAACATAATGCACTTCTGAAGATGTTGCTCTTTGCTATAAACAATAAAAGTAATCTCTTTGTACATCTATAATTACCAAGTATTGCAAAGCAGTATTAAAATATGAAGAAATTTCTAACATACAAAATTTCATAAGGTCAATTCAGTAACAGTGTACATTTCAGTAGTATTTATGTTAAATTGTTTTATTGATTGTTAAATAGTTTGTAAACTGGAATGATTTTTTTGTCTAATTTGCAGAATTAGTTGCTTTTCCAGTTTAAAAAGTTAATGCTTCACAGTCTGATGGGAAAATAGGCCTATAAGTGTGATTTTTGTACTACTTGTCGTGGTTTAACCCCAGCCAGCAACTAAGCACCACGCAGCCGCTCGCTCACTCCCCCCAGGTGGGATGGGGGAGAGAATTGGAAGGGTAAAAGTGAGAAAACTCATGGGTTGAGATAAAGACAGTTTAATAGGTAAAGCAAAAGCCACGCACGCAAGCAAAGCAAAACAAGGAATTCATTCACTACTTCCCATCGGCAGGCAGGTGTTCGGCCATCGCTAGGAAAGCAGGGCTCCATCACGCGTAACGGTTACTTGGGAAGACAAACGCCATCGCTCCAAACGTCCCCCCCTTCCTTCTTCTTCCCCCAGCTTTTATATACTGAGTATGACGTCACATGGTATGGAATACCCCATTGGCCAGTTGGGCTAGCTGTCCTGGCTATGCTCCCTCCCAGCTTCTTGTGCACCTGGCAGAGCATGGGAAGCTGAAAAGTCCTTGACTAGTAGACTACTTAGCAACAACTAAAAACATCAGTGTGTTATCAACATTCTTCTCATACTAAATCCAAAACATAGCACTATACCAACTACTAGGAAAAAAAAAATTAACTCTATCCCAGCTGAAACCAGGACACTACTTTAGCCTGATAAAGAAATTACTCCCTTTAGGAATATGGAATTGCAGTATTAAAATACTTTCTTGGATGTAACATTTGAAGTTGTAAAACAAATGATTTAACTGTCTCAGAAGAACGTCCTGTATTCCTTTAACACTGTATGCAGGCAAAGCAGTGGAAGAGTGTTGGATATTTCACAACATAGTTTAATTCCAAAACGTCCAACAGGAATTCACCTGGAATATTGTTTTGAAGATATTGGTATACAACTAGGGCCCAAAATGTCTTTTGTGCCAAAAAAAGCTAGTTTTTGTATTTTAAAATTAATCTAGCCAAAATCTGGATTAGCTATGTCACATCCCCTTAACCACAGGCATGTAAACCTCAGGATAGACAGCTGTTTGGATGTTTCAGACTAGGACTCCTGCCCTCAGCAAACGTATTTGATTCTCCTACATGGTCACTTGGCTGCGTGTACTCATGCCCATATGCTTGGATGGCATTATGCCAGCTCACTAGTTGGTCAAACTGTTCCATTAGGGCTTAGACGCCAAGATAACAGGTTGAGTTGGGCACCATCTATAACAGCATGCGTTCTATCAGTTCTGAAGGAAATCTTTCCTCAGGGACAAGATGCCACGCTGCATAACTTGCCTTTTTGCATTCATCTTTCTTGCCACTTAGATGTTTCAAACACTCCAAAAAGAAAGAAGGAGAAAAAGACAGATTGAGGAGAAATTTTTGGCTTTCAAAGAAGTAATTGTCATCATAGCTGTGGCATAAACTCATGAAGTTCACAGGGGATTTAGAAATGCATGCAAAATGAATAGTGTACAAGCCCTCAGGCAATCCGCATTAATTCAAGCTTAAATCAGACAACACCACAAGTGGGCAAAGTGTAAAAGAAGTAGAAGAGTCACTGAAACATTTTGCAGTTTGCCTTAGATAGCTGGAAAAGGCCATTGTAATAGTCTCAATGTTGCTTTATATTTACAACAGCTGATAAAGTCAGGGCAGAAAAAGTTAGCATGCTTTCAGGTTCAGTGTCGTCTTCCTACAAACTTTGCTTTCCTTTTATTCTTAGATTATTGTAGCTACATAAACATACTTAACTATGTGAAGATGAATGTAGTATTATTTAGACATAAAAACAATAAAGGCAGAACAGTCTTAGGAACAGTCATCAAAAGTCAAGAAAATTCATTGCTTCTCATATGTCAGCAGAAACTAAGTTACTAGAAATTATTGTGCTCAATTGGTGATACCTCCAAAATGAGCTAGAGAAGAGGCAGCAGTGTCTTAGAAAAAATAGCGTTCACTGGGCCTGATCTCCTTAAACACTGAGTAAATGAAATAATGTATATACTGATTCAGAACAGGGAGCTGCCTCCAATGATGCCTATATCTCAGAGGTAAGAGTATGGCATATATAATATCACATAGCAACCTTATCAAGACCTTGAAGAACTGGCTCTGGAACAGCATTGGTTTTTCGCTTTTATACCACAGTAGCTGTTGGAAGTTGGTTGGCAAGAGTAAAAATCTTAACATTTGCTTTTTGCTGACAGACACCAAAAGGATTGACTATGGTCCATAGAAAGCAAATATAAAAACGATCAGAAGTGGATTTTTTACCATTGAACATATTAATTACATTTCTTTTTTCCCTATTTTCCTTCCATGAGTCCTGCTGCATTGCACTTTGGGACACTTTCTTGGCTGCCATGTTGCTATGAATTTGGTTGTTTCATTTCAAATAATTTTGGAGAACTCTCATTACATGAAAGAAAAGAAAAAGTTGTCAGGGTTCCAGAAATATATACTGCTGTAAATGTGTTATAAATCCTTAATGCTGTGTCATTTCTAATTAATATAGATTTATTAAAACTGGCATGACTTTTAGACCATTTTCATTGAAGCAACTGAGAATAAATCAGACAGAAAAGCAACAGATGAAGGAATTTTAAGCAGCTTAGTGACCTAAATCACTTGTTAGTCCCTGTCTCTTCTTGGATAGGTTACACAGTTCACATTTTACTACTGAAAATGAATTATTTGGATAACGAGAGAAAGAAAAAAATTAAAATCAGACAATTACTTTGAATTAACTTATAAGACTGACTGTGATGTTTTTGTTACTGAGCGCATACACAGAACAGATACTGACCTCTCGAAGTTAGAAGCTCCATTTCAAATTACTCTGCTACTTGGTACCTGTGTACTTACCATTAAGTAAGTTTTCCCACTTTATGTCTTAATGCTCATGTTGCTTAATGTCATCTCAATTACTTAATATGCTGTTAATATAACTCTAATGTGAAGTAAGCATGTTTCAGTTTAATTCATCTGTATGTACTTAAAGCAGTTGATATAAATTAAGAAACAAACCTGTTTGCTTTCTTTCATTCCTCCTCCACTGTTAAACAAGTCATTCATATCTTTACTACTTTGCCAATGCTGGTCTAGTACAGATTGCAAGAGCTGAGCCTTGGTTTTGGTTTTTTTTTTCCTTTGAGTAAAATCAGTATCACATGATTATTTAATATAAAGGCTCAGGAGGGGTCTTGGACTCAAATGGCTATCTTTAGCTGTTTTGGGATTTTGTTGGATATCACTAGACACTGAGTAACATAGACTGAGAGTGTTGACAAAGAATGAGTGTAAGAGCCAGGAACGGAAGAGCTCTGATCTTGGCACTGCTGCTGTCTTTCAGCAAGACTTTGTCTAACCCCAGACATGGGAAATTTCAGGGACTTGTGATCTTTTAGAATTAGCCTTAGACCTCTCTCTGTACCTTAGTTTATTCATGTGTGAAATATATTAATTATGCACAACTAGTTTGGTAGTGATCTATGAAACTCCTGGATGAAAAACACTGCAAGAACACAGGGTAGTATTCTGTGTAATAACACCATCTGCTTTGCAGCAACTGTGGAAGTCATTAGAGAAGAAAGAGGAGAAAATAGTTCATCATTTCATAGTAAGCTGTCCTTTCTTTCTGTTTCGGGTTTTGTGTGCTTTAACACTGCACAGGTAAGTTCTCATGGTCAGCAGCATTTAGGGGTTAGTCTCAGCAGAATTTCCAGAGCCTGCTTTCTAATTCCAACTTACTCTATGGTAAACTGTCGGAGCTGAGCCGTTGTGAGCTATGAGTTCTTTATAGGCTTACTGAAAAGTATTATTGAATGATTATTACTAATGGGGATATAGGGCATAAGTAATAACATATCAATGTGTGCTTTTTAACATGTAGGGCACATTTGAGGATGGTTGCTGGTTTTGGTTTTTTTTTTCCAGTAGACTTACAATACATATGGATATTTTGTAGTCCTAATTGTTGCGGCTTTTTGAATTACTTCCTTGTTGTGATTGCAAGAGTAGTGAGCACAATAGGTCAGGCAATTCTTGATAGAAAAAAATTATTTTAATATTTGTTAGAAACACAATCCAAAGATAAATGAGTTAAAAAAAATTACGACTCCTGTTCTAATATAAACTAGAAACATTATAAAACAATTCTCGGTCTTTTGCTATCAAGAGCTATCCTTTGTCTCTTGTAGATACATAACTTGGTTGAAAACTTTTCATTATTTTTTATTTACTAGCCACAGAAAACATATTAACTCAGGTTAAATCATAAGCCAGCTATAGAAGCTCTACAAAGTGGGCAAGCAAATTCTCTGTGTTAAAGATGTGCAAACTGAGGCACAGGGAGGTGAAAAAATTTATCAGAGGCTTCCCACTAGGCCGCTAGCATATTTAACAAACAAAAGGAGTCCTTATTGCCAGGCTAGTGCTGTGTCCTTTAATTTTGCACATAAATATATGTTTCTGTTTCTCGGCAAGTGAGAGAGAAATGGAGAATTAAACTGAACTTTTTTTAGAACAAAAAATAAGATCTAAGGGTGCAGGGGGCTAACATTATTTATTTATTGTCAGCAAAATGAAGTAGCTACTTTGCAAAAAAATATGTTTAGGCTGTGGTTCTACAAATACTGATACTTAATTATTAATATCAGCAGAGCACCATAGATTTGAATTAATTTAGGCATGGATGCATAATCACATTTTTGTTGGATAAGTCAAAGGCTGCTCAGAGGGTTAATGCCAGCTTTATCAAAGCTGGTTTTTTATACAAACTTCATGCTGGCTGGAGGAAGACAGGACATTCCTGAATAAAATCTGAGCGTTTAAAGTTAAGTCTTCAAAAGATTTGTCAACAGAATTGACTCTGCAGAGGGAGTCTCTACCAGTATAACACCTTCTGTCATGTGGCTGCAGCATGTTGGTAGAACTACTAAACTTGGATTTACCCTACCACCAACCCCCACTTCCATAGCTGCAGATGCTAATGGGGTCACGATTCAGCAGAATATTGAATGCTTAATCCACTCCTGTTTAGCAAAATATTTTGCTTGTGCTTACTTATTGTACAGTACCTTATAGCTAACTCTTTTCAAGTGAAGTAAGCTTAAGTGAATACCTAAAGGTAAACACATGTTTAAGCACCAAAGAGGAGCACTTAAGCTTTATAAGAACTGAATGATTCAGACTAATGGCGGTTTTGAGCTGACAAATTGTAACTCTGGAGGAATACTTAGAATTTACCATTCGTCAAAAACCATATTATTGTGTGTACTAATGATTTTATTATATTCTGAAGTACCTTTGTGTCCCTTCAAATAGCGATCTCATTGATAAAAGTTTTAGTATTTTGTGATTATTCTTCCCTTAATATTAGTGCCTAAAATCAATGTCTGCAGCTTGTAACTTATGCATGTACTTGAAGAAAATGGAATTAATAAAAAAGAAATTGCATATTTTAAATGAAAATGAACTTATGATAATGTTTAGCTAGCAGATTCTCCTAGTCTACATACTTCTACCCTAATCTTCAGGCTCTGTATTAAGCCGAAGGCTACTTTTTCTCAAAATCCCCAGTGGCAATCACTCTCTTTCTTCAGCCTTCCCATGGCATATCAAAGACAAACTCGGGGAGAGAAAGGTAATAGGAAGGACTTTATTAACCTATCCATTTTATGTAGGCTACCACTCTTTCTGTATTAACATGTTCATTACACGACCTAGCTGGATTTGCCTGAACAATGACGATAATCCTTATGCTCATGTCGATGGCATTTTTTTCCAGGATACTGGGTGTATCTGGAGATGAGAGTGTAGGATGTGTCTCCATGGCTCACATTACATTAGTGAGAGTGATGCTAACGCCCATGTCCATGTGAAGGCCTAGGTTTCCAGCGGTCCGTTTTCCTCCTGTTGCACAGACATCTGAGCACATCCTGCAGAAAGGTGTGGTTTCTAGCCTGACACTTGCAGGCTAATATTTTGCCCGTTTACTTTAAAATACCAGGCTGTGAAGTGTGGGAGTTCAGATGCTGCCAAGCAAGTGCCTCAGCTGTCAGTTGTACAGGTGAAGGCAATAACCTTGGCAGCCATTTTAGCCTAGGCCTCCCCAGGTGTGGGCCTGAGCTCTCAAAATGGTGTCCATGGCTGCTAGTGTGTTGGGTGGAGCTAGACCTGAAGGAAGCTCTGAGGACAGCAGTCACGTCGTACGGCCAGGCAATCTCTCCCACAGAGCCTACTGCCTTCTCTTGACAGAAACCGCTTTCCAAAGCGGAGGTGTGGAAAGGTTTTTCATGTCCCTTTGAAAACAAGCTTGGAAAAGAATGAGCTGTCTCTCCCCAGGCCTCTTTAGCTACTGGTTGGTGTGTTTACTGGGAGGCCTGAGATGGCTCCCGCTCTCTCGTTGGGAAGACTGAAATCTATATTTCCCATACTGGAAGAATATGCCCTCCCCACTTCCCCCAGCCTACAGACTGTCCTCAGATTTGAGGGGATGCTTTCTGCTCTGGACGTTGCCCTCTGGTAATTTTGATGATCTGCTAGTAGAAGCCATGGCTCCAGTCTTTCCTTTGAGGACTGCTTGTATAGGTTATCGAGTAATCATTTTGGTGGTGGCTTTTTTTAATATTATTTTATTTTAATTTTTTTAAAAAGGCAGCCAGCTGCCATTTACTGCCAGTACCTAGTCCAGAAGGCACAACCTGAGCATTCCTACTGAGTGCCACCATTCTAGCAGGAAGCCACAGGCTTTGTGTGAAACGGGCGCTGAGGTGCACCAGTGATGTGGAAACGTGGAAAAGCAAAAAGTGAGGTATGTGGATACTTCAAGTAGTTCAATGGCAGCTAAATGAAGCTCTCTAGGATCAAGAATCTTTATGTGCCCCAAATACCCTTTTGAATCTGTTCCTAAATCCCTTTAAAATATATTGAAATTTTACTGATGTACTAATCTGAAAGCCACTGAAACACATGCTTAATTTGTAAATTCATAGGTAGTTCCATCTAAAGCCTGCTCCATTTAAAGAAAAGCTTGTACTCATGAGCTTTGTTAGACGGGAGCCTAAAGATGACCATTTACACCAATGTATGCAAAAAATGGAATGCAAAGTTAGTTCATTTGGACATGCAAGTTTTCATGCAAATATTTTCATTTGCAGTAATGAAATGTATGTGAACTGTATCTGCATGTATAACTGGAAGTTGCGAGCGGAAAACTGTGTGCAAACTTTTTAAAAATCAGACCTTGATATCAGTGTGTTTTTTAATATAAATATAGTCTTTTAGTTGTTCAAAATCCAGTCATAGAATTGCTCAATTCAGTCAGGAAAATATATCAAAATTAAGTATACAATTTAGTACTAAAGCTACACCAGGGTATGGACAGGTGCACAAAAGTTACTTTGAAATAAAGGAGGGTGTAAACTTGTATAGCATCAGAGGCTTCACAGGAACAGTCCAGGTGTACGCTTTTACCCCTGGTAAATGTCATGTAGTTAGGACTATCTTTCATTTAAAGAGAAACTGTTGTGTGGTTTTGCAGTAAGTGTGTGCTTGTAAGCTACCAAACAGCAAGTGAAGTTCGTACTTACTTTACTCTAAAGGCACAGATTCATATATCAGAACCCTTGTTCAGGCTAATTAATTTTTATTTATTAATTTTTGTTTATTTTTCTTCTCAAGTGTATTAGGTATAAAGGCATCAAAACTATTTTAATTCTGAATGAGATTGTCCACACAGCAGAGTTTAATGCAATTTGACAAATCCATTGTCACATTTAGTTAATTCTGATTAATTTTCTTGAGCACTTACAAATAGTTAAACTTTCTAGCCTGAAGGATTAAGAACACGTATGTTTAGCTAAAGAATACAAGTATTTTTGTCACTTTTTGAAATAATACTTGCATTTTTGTTTTAAAACAACTTTAGTGAATCTTGAAATTATTGTGGAACTGAGTGTTCTAACTGCATTAAAGCACCACACACACACCACTGAGATGTTTAACCAACTTTCTCTGGCAGGGGTTTCATTTTCTGATCACCTTTCATAGAATTTCTAACGGAAGTATTTTCTTATCTTAGCCAAATTTTAAATGTATCCGTTGAATAATTTTATAAACTATAACATACATACATATGTGTTCATTCCAAACTACTTCTGGCTTGTAAGCAGTTAGTTGGAACTGTAATATCCATAACAAGTTAAAATTAGGAAAAAACCTCACTTTGACTAGAATCTACTTTTGAAACTAAGGAAATCATATAAAAACACGAACTGTGTATTACTATGGCACCTGCTGTTTTTCAGGTGTTTATAACATAGCCATAAAAATTCACTCCAGGGTGAAACTTGGTATTTAAAAGTCTCAGCTCAGCAGGATTTTTAAATCAGATTTGGTTTAAATTAGTTTGACTCTTTTTCAGTTATAAAAAGGAGGGTGGAGGAAAGAAATTTTGATGTGTCAAATATAATTTTATTCATTCCTCTAGCTGAAAAACAGTTTTGCTTTATAAAGATATAATTTGCAGGTCGTTAGCCTATAACATGGAGTAGAGAGTCAGGGTGTCAAAGGGGGAAAAGAGGGAGAGAAAGAATTACCATCCCAGAATTTGGCATTTGCAAATGCTTAATGTCTTCTGTGAGAACATTTACCATGGATCCTTACTGAGCTTTCATAAAACTGTATCCGGGATATACAGCATTTTTTTAATTGAAAAAACATGCTTTCATTCAGTAAAGTCAGTAACTCATAGTTTAAGGTCTGTTTTGTCACATGCCAATGACTGGTGGATGAATTATGTTCAGAAATAATTGATTTAGTACTTTCTAACGGTGACATTAAAGAATCTGAAGCAATCTGGGACCTCAGCTTCCTCTGTGTTTTAGTGGAAGCTGGGCACCTACAATCCCTCTGGCTCATCTGAAAAATTCATCCTCCTTCTGTTGTATTCAGTGTATGTAAAACACAAAACCAATTTTAATTAACTGAGGATCAAATAGAAAGATTGACATCGTTTACATTTACAATGCACCACCATTTGTACATTGCTTATATACATAAGCACATACTGGCATCTCTGCTTGTAAGGACCTTCAGTTGCAGCAGAACCTGGTAGATGACTGGGCCGAAATTTTCCAAAGTTCCCAGTGGCTTTGGGTGCCTCTTTGCCCAACCACTTTGGGCCACATTTTCAGCTGTTTTGAGAAAACACAACTCCAGGTGAAGCCTTCATAAGCTGTGGCTGCTGGACGCTATTGTAAATCAAGCTTTTGGGGTACAGAAAAACTGAGGAAGCCAAAACTGGAGGGCAATTTTTTTTAAACTTAGCTAGCAAAGACTCAAAACGGCTAGTATTAATTTATTTCAACAGAATACATTGTGTGGTATTCCTCCTCATTTTTAATGCTATTATACAACGGAACGCATTACCATAGTGTTCCCTTCTCCCATCTGTTCCTCAAAAAGAAAAAAAGAGGTATGTAACATTACAAAAGGGCTCTTGGAAATATTCATGCAAAGTACTACTTTTCATCACTAAATCAAACCTGGTGACAAGCTTCTTTCCCATATAGGGGCTATGCATACTTTTGCTTTAACAATCAATCCCGAAATGCGGACATTTTTGCTTTCAGTTCATCTTGCGGTACATAACTCTGAAGAGATGCGCCTGATGCTCCATGAATGATTAGCATTTAGTGATGTTGCTCTCATTGTGAGGTACTGCCAAACCACAATTTACAAGTACTGAATGTCCTGAACTGCAATAGGATAATTTTGATACTTCAAGCTTGGCATTATCTCCCTATCTCGGGTTTTGCTTTAAATTTAATTCTCATGTCTGTCCTAATGTGGCTATTTTACCAATAAACCAGACATGTTTATTGTTTCTTTCTTTTTCCACCCCACCCCCCCCCCCATTGTTCATGCTTTGACAGTTCCATAAAGTTTATTTCTCCCTGCTGCTTAGTGTCTTTTTATTCTGTTTGTTTTTCTCTACTTCCAGCTGGGATATAGTTTAATGAATTATTTTTCAGTGTGTGTGATATGGCTTTTATGGCCTGCCTTTGGAGATTGTGATTAATACAATTTTCTTTTATTCTTTGCCCTGACCTGGTTCCCAGTGCTCAGTGTAGTGATCATCATTGTATTAAGAATATTGAGATGATATTATCCATGTTAAGCATGGAACATATTTTCATTAATTCTGGTTTTTATTCTTCTGCCTGGATTTTTATTTTTAGTTTCAGTCCTGAAATTTTTGTTTCCGTGCCAATATCTGCACATTTATTTGTAGTGTGCTAGTGAGCTAACCCACACAGTCATCAAATCCCAAATCCATGCCTTCCCTGAATAAGTTTGTTTAAAGTGATTTGGCATCCAGGTTTGTGTCTTTGTTTGTTTGTTTGTTTGTTTGTTTGTTTTGGTGAGCTTACGTGGAAATTTACAGAACTCGTTCAGCATGTCAGCCAGGTTTAGATCCAGCTGTTCTTTGAACAAGCAGGAACCTCCCCAGCCATGGCCAGGAATACACAAACTTTGCAAAACAGTCCTAATGGGGAAGAGATAAAGGCATGAGAGAAGAGGTGGAGAGACCATATTCCACTTATGGTAAATCCACACCTACTAACATAGATTTTTTAATTTGCATCTTAGCCCCTGGAGAGCTTTTCATTCAGCCAGTCTGAAAATATTTTCTTCTTATCCCAGGTTATCTTGTTTTACTTCTTACAAGAGGATGTTAGGTCAACTGTTTCTCATGGCTAGCTACCCTTTACAAGGAAAAAAAAATGTGCAGAGTCAGCATAGCCAATTCTATCATGCTGTTTCCTTCATTGTTCCATAGATATGTTCAAACCTGACAATGAGGCATGAGTAGGTTCAAGAGTTTGACTTCTAAGACTGGTCAGTTTTTCTTGCCTCGTTGCAGGAGGAACTGAAGAACATGCTGTTACTGATATATGCTTGTCCGCTGAGAGCTGGTCTGAGACCACCAACTTGTGTCATAGTTCTCAAGTAGAAATGTGAGCACAACTCAAACTCCAACTTGGTGGAAGAAGATTCTGCCACATGTCACCAATCCCTAGTTCCTTTCAACATCTAGTTTCTTTCAGCTTATGAATGTCATATTTAAGTGATTCCCTTTCAAGGCACAGAAGAAGGACATTGAGGTGCTGGAGCGTGTCCAGAGAAGGGCAGCGAGGCTGGTGAAGGGTCTGGAGAACAAGTCTTATGAGGAGCGGCTGAGGGAACTGGGACTGTTTAGCCTGGAAAAGAGGAGGCTCAGGGGAGACCTTATTGCGCTCTACAACTACCTGAAAGGAGGTTGTAGCGAGGTGGGTGTCGGTCTCTTCTCCCAAGTAACTAGCGATAGGACGAGAGGAAATGGCCTCAAGTTGCGCCAGGGGAGGTTTAGATTGGCCATTAGGAAACATTACTGAAAGAGTGGTTAAACATTGGAACAGGCTGCCCAGGGAAGTGATGGAGTCACCATCCCTGGAAGTAYTTAARAGACGTGTAGATGAGGTGCTTAGGGACATGGTTTAGTGGGCATGGTGGTGTTGGGTTGATGATTGGACTTGATGATCTTAGAGGTCTTTTCCAACCTTAATGATTCTATGATTCTATGAAATCCTCCCCGTCTTCTTACTTACAATAACTGTTCTCTCTTTCCCTTTCTTCTTGGAAAAAATGCAGTTCCATCTTTCATATTTTATGTTTCTAAATACCTATTTAGTTTTCCTTGGTAAATTAGTCATACTGTTCTCCCTGCAAGTGCTCTGTAACACTTAGCTGTTCAGGTTTCCCAGAAGATAAGGGAAACTGGGTTATTTGGCCTTCCTACTAGCTTTCAAGGTTGTAGTTTTGTCACTACCTGTAATGCTCTTCAAATTCTACACCTTCCATCTTGAGATTTCTTTTGGTTTCCATAATGCACCATGGCATCTCCAAAGTGGAATGAGATTATTGAGAGATTTCTTTCTTTGGATTTTTGGATTTTCTTCAATAGTTTGCTAACACAAAATCACTTGCCAGAGAATCACTTTTGTTGGTTGTTATGACTTTCCTGGCAACAGCAAGATGTGATCTTTTTATGTATCTTTAGTCAAGCTAAACCATCATTTCTTGGTTTAATGACAGGGGTAGTAACTCCTTCCCTTAGATACATTTCAGTTTCTAGTGCTATCGTCTCAGTTTTAGTAATTAGTCTTTACTGAAATTTGTACCACTAACACATTTCTTAGACTTTACTATTATTATGTCAGCACTGTCCACACCACTGTGGTTATTTTAGCAGTAATTGTAGTATTTTACTGAGCAGTAGTTAACATTTTTCAGAATTACATCATAGAATATGCTAATACAATATAAAATGATACATTATCTACTGTGTGGTCTTAAAGAGTAATAGGAGATATGAATGCCAATTAAATAATCTACTGAAATAACATGATGGTCTTTTCTCTGCGGTCTACTTAAGCCTATATAAACAACGTTACTTTCTCGTGATATTGAAGTGATGGTTGTAGAATTAAGTTACTGTGAAAAATGATAGGTGCATCAGAATGCTGTAAATAAATAGATCTGAAATCAGCAGCCAAACAGTCTTGGTGGAGGCACAGCCCCTATGTGTGAGGTTCAGCAAACAGAGGAAATGAGCAAGAGAAAACACTCAATGACATCTTGAAAATGCTTCCATAACTCAGAATATAGTACTGGATAACAGGTACATCAGAAATAGATGTATTGATATGCTTTGTGAGCAGAAAAAATGCGTGTGTTTAATTTTTTCTACGTATTTCTGAGTCAGTAACGAGATCTACTGTCAAAGTAATTTTTATTTATCTTTCTACATACTGTTGATTATTTCTACATCCATATATGGGATTTTTAGCCAGAGTTAACTTGGATATTGGTAGCAGTGTAGTCCACAAATAACAGGKTTTTTTTGTTTGTTTTTTGTTTTTGKTTTTTTTTTGTTATCCATGTCTTTTAAAACCTGAAATCAACTGTAAAGATAGGCAAAATACGCTTAGTGTGTATTTTTTACTAGAAAATGGAAGCATAAACCAAAAGCTAGTCTACTTCATTTATCTATTATTGGGAGAAGATACGTTGAAATTCTGCATCTTTTCCTGTTGCTTTTCTATTTGACACTACTTATGCACTAAGAATTGGAAATTGTTTTTATTTCACAATTTAGAAATCTGTTATTCTTGTGCAGAGTACAAAATCAGAATTTTTTTCCTACCTTCAGCACTCATGTAAAGTTTTTTTATATTCACTGTGTGCGAAATAAATGACTATGATATCTGCAGGCCATGGATAATCAAGCCCTTTTGTGCTTTCAAATTTTACCATAAAGCCAGGTTGTAAACCACTTTCTGTGAATCAGAAGGACCACTCGTATGAATTAACTGCTCATTGGTATGAGTACAGAGGTCTTTTTCTGGCAGAGTAAATAGTTGAGATAAATACATGAAAATAAGGTTCAAGATTAGAAACAAAAAAGAGATTAGTCCCATATAGAAGAATTTAGTCACTAATTTCTTCAGGAGAGGTCAGTTGTCTTCTGTCAGAAATCAGTCAGGAGAGGTCTGTTGTCTTCTGTCTTTAACATATTTTTTCTTTTTTAGTTTCATACAAGAATCATTTAATTCCCAGGAGTGATGGTTTAGTTATCAAGATAATGCCGTGTTTAACAATTGCAGAGCTTTTATAGTCAATAGCCCAGTTGTGTTGGTTGTTTTATTTTAAATAAGAAGCTGCTATTATTTCCTGTCACAAAAATGATACTTCTTTTTCCTTTCTGTCATTTGACAGTAAACTTTGTTAGTTATGAAACCAGATCATTCTGTGTATTATATGAGTCACTTACTATTAGTCTCACTTTTTATGGAATTGAATTTGCTTATTTTCTTCACTGGTGGGAATATGAGTTTATTGTTTTGGACTCCTGCTCAAAGAGAGAGGGGGATGCTAGTGGCATAACTGGAGGGAATATTTTTTTATCCTTTTTCTACTCTATCTTTGTGGGCTTGTTGAAGAACAGAAGATTTTTTTTCTTTTTTTTTTCCCAACAGGACATGCTGCTTCATTTTTTTTTCCTTCACCAGCAGAGGAAATCTCACACTTCTGGCACTTTGACACATCACTGACTGTTAGAGAACATGGATACCCTGTTTACTGCTAGTTCTTGAGTCTTAAACAGCCCTCCACTGCTTTTATTATACCATTAATTGCACTTAATGCAGCTGCATTTCTAGTATGCTTGGCTAAGCTCTGAAAATTAAGTAGAGGGTACTTTGTTATAAAATTCACTGTAATGAGCTCTGGTGGGACAGGGTCTGTTAAGTTTGAAATTACCTCAGGCCATTTCCAAAGGACAACTTAAAATATTTCACATCTATAAAAGTTTGCAACTAGATAAATAGCCAAAGGTATGGTTGAGAAGAAAAAAACCCGCAGCCCCGCAATATGCACTGGATGAAATATGAACATTTTTAATACTGAATTGTTACATTTATTTTAAACATTTATTATCTTAAGTAATTTGTTAAACAGAAATTTTTCAAGCTGACAGCATGTAAATTTTAGGTGTTTGGTTGACACAGTAGTTTTTATGCATTTGGTTTCTTAATCCAGACCATGTATTCATGAAACTGGAATAAATTTAGGACTCCCTCTGGGTTTACATAAATTGGTTCAAGAAGGGGTCACACCTCTCAGTACAAAAACCTTATAAGAATTGCTGCAACTATTAGCCAATTAGCTTAATGTTACAACTAACAGCCTGTACTGAGTACTGATCTCTGGTATCTGCCTAAATAAATGACTAACACGCCTTCAATTCCCTCAGTGTTCTTCAGCTATATGACTGCTGTAATGCTTTGCGGCTAATAAAATTTCAGATTGACTAATTTATTGCGTAGCTTTACCAAAACATCCAAGTAATCCTTTATATACTCATTAGAAATGGGTCCAAAATGAATTCTCTGAGGACTATGTGGAAAAGTCTCCCTGGGATCAGCATTGCTGAGCATTAGACACATTGGCACAAATCGGGTGGAGGATCTTCTGTGGTTTTAGTACAGCAATTTATCTACGTTTTGTAGTTAAACTTTAAGCATGAGGTAATTAGAGGCCCCCAAGCTTGAAATTCATGCACCTTTTTTTTCCTTTAATAGACTCTATACAAGCCTGCCAAGCTAAGTATTTGACGGATGTGAGTTGTATGTGGAAGCTCTGTACCAAACTTCCAGATAGGTTAAAATCTTAAAACTGTTTTCTTTTGTTTTGAGATTTTGAATGTAGAAATGGGTAGGAAGTCTGTTTGTTACCGAGGGTCAGTCTGCAGCCTATTGTGTCATGCAGAAATATTCACTAGTTAATAATCCAATACACTGTGGCCATTAAGTACTGCACCTGTTGTCCAGATGGGCTAACAATAAACATGACACAGTCAATCATGCTTGCAGAATAGGGTGGACAGAAGGCTTTGGGGAATGTTTCCAGGGTCTTCCTCTGTTTATCTAGACCTTTACATCTATACTATTATGTGGTTGGGAGTATCTGGGTTAGTGCATTTCAATCTTGAAATCACTCCGGCAAGTTATTCCAAGGGGCTCCATGGAGTTTTGTGTTTCTTTTAAGTTTTAAACTGAAATGGCAGCTCTTTTTATTAACTAAGAAAACTATTATTTGACAAAGAATGGAGCAATAAATCTCCGCATGTTGAGAAACATTAAATACCATCAAAATTGTTCTAACTTTAAATGCAAATAAAGCTTGTTCTCTCTGCTAAACTTCATCCATAACAGGATATTTTTAGAGCTATGAATCAGTTATTAGTTTAATAATTTTATATTATGACAAGTTATTGAACACACAATTATGTGAAGTACTGCAATATAAAACATAGAATCAAAACCCACCTTTATTGAATACCTCCTTTATAAAAGCGTTTTGGACCAAAAGTACTTCAAAAGTCATAAAAGCCCATATCCCATTTCTCTCCTAGGAACATCCTTTATTGGGTGAACAATTTGGAGAAAGGAGAGATTTAGAGATTTTACTTGAACTTGAATAGTCATCTCCCCTGCACACTATTTAAAATATGCTCCTTGCCCCATTAGCTTCAGTATTTAAAATATTGAGGTAAGTTTACCAACATGCTTAAATTTAAAATGAAACATCTAAGTATTTTTTGGATCAAGGCATGACATACTGGGGGCATTGCTAAAGATGCACTTCACTCACAGTTTTGGAAATAGTTACTTATTATTTATTTACTTTTTGGAAGTAAGTGAATAGAGAAAATTTATTGTGTTAAGTCAGCTCCAAACATCCTCTTAAGTTTGTCAAACTCATAAACCTAAATAATTTTATTTCAGTAAACTAAAGGGCAAAATTCATAAACAATTAATAAATCAGTTTAAATATTTCCAGGAGTTTCCAAAAAGGCTTGATGTCAGACACAGTAGTTTTCAGTAAGTTTAATGCAATATGATATGGACTGGCAGTGTTGTAGAGGAGCTAGCGTGAAATGAGCTAGGAGTAAGAAAACAGTCTCAAACTGGACAGTCAACAGATGCAAAAGCGTATGATCAGCAAGTGCTAGTATTTGGTCTCTTGCCTGTTGATATTACTGGCAAGAATGTCCAAATTAAGCATGTTGCCTCTGCAGTGTTACTTGAAGTGGTGCTCTGATGCCACTACCCATCATTCACATGGTTCCAGGGGAAGAAATAAGGATGAATGCAGATGAACAGGCCCATTTGAACCTCATGAAGTTCAGCAAGGCCAAATGCAAGGTCCTGCACCTGGGTCAGGGAAGTCCCCAATATCAGTACAGACGGGGGGATGGATTGATTGAGAACAGCCCTGCGGAGAAGGACTTGGGGGGATACTGTTGGATGAAAAATTGGATATGAGCCAGCAATGTGTGCTCACAGCCCAGAAAGCCAGTTGTCTCCCGGGCTGCATAAAAAGGAGCATGGCTAGCAGATCAACAGAGGTGATTTTCCTCCTCTACTCTGGCTCTCATGAGACCCCACCTGGAGTAATGCATCCAGCTCTAGGGTCCCCAGTACAAGAAAGACATGAACCTGTTAGAGTGGGTCCAGAGGAGGGCCACGAAAATGAATATAGGGCTGCAACACCTCTCCTATGAAGAAAGGCTGAGAGATTTGAGGAGAAGAGAAAGCTCCGGGGAGACCTTGTTACAGCCTTTCAATATATAAAGGGGGCTTGTGAGAAAGAGGGAGGAAGAATTTTTACCAGGACCTGTAGTGACGGGACTGTTATAGAGTAAGTTTGATTAACTATATTCTTCTCTCTGAATAGTCTCGTATAGCATTAGTAGCACCCAGCTCAAGCTGTAACCTGAGAACTAATAAAAGAGGAATTGGAAACCTTTACTTGGACTTTATTTTGTGGGATCCTAGGGTCAGACCCTGTTATGGGGCCGGCATGCATAAATCCATAACAGGACAAGGGGCAATAGTTTTAAACTGAAAGAGGGTAGAACTAAATTGGGCATAAGGAAGAAATTTTTTACAATAAGGGTGGTGAGACAACAGGTTGCCCGGAGAGCTTCTGGATGCCCCATCATTGGAAGTGTTCAAAGTCAAGTTGGATGGGGCTTTGAGCAACGTGATCTAGTGAAGGATGGTCCTGCCCATGGCAGGGGGTTTGGACTAAATGATCTTCGATGGTCCCTTCCAACCCAAATCGTTCTATGATTCTATGAAAAAGTTGGTGGATGATTTTGTCCACAAGCTAGTGTTATGCCTTTCCACAAGTTAGTGTTTGTGGATTTGGTATCACACTTTGAAGAGAGCCAGAGCTCATAAGATGACGTGTTGCCCTTTTGCCATAAGGAGATGGTGATGTTAGGACTTTTTGCTGCTATAGGTATCATGAAAACACCTGGTTCTATTTTCTGATTAATAAAATTAAATTATTTTGGACTTCCCTAGGCATTTTGTTGGGTGTTTACCAAAGGACAAAAATACACTCTTATGTTGAGCCCAAATAGTAATTATTGTCAATATAGTACAATACATATAGTAACCAAAGCCAAAAATTGGTGGGAGAAATTGTGTCTTCATTAATTGCTACACATTCCCTATATTTGTAATATGGATTCTAAGGAAATACAATTTAAAAGCTGACATTGTGAATTGTATTGTGACACTTGATTTGCAGCTCTCTGATGATGCATGGAATAGTATAATTTCACTTTCCTTTCTAGCCAGCACTATTTGAGGAAGAGCTTAAATATATCACTTTCCCCAGTGCAGAGAAATTATTATTTTTCAGGCGATCAACCTGAAAACAAGGGTAGGTCACAACCCTTTGGAGCTCCACTGTCAATAACAAAATGAGGCAAGAGGCTACCTCCCTTTTGATAATGAGTCTTTGAAACTTTGGTGGAATGAATAGTAGCTTCTCTGCAGTGTGATTTTAATGAAATCTATGATTTTTTTAAAATTCCCTCCAGGACAAGGCTTTTTGGAATAGCATCCGAGGGTTTGGGGATAGGTGTGTGTGTGTACATGTTTAGTGAGTAAATTTAAATTGTTCAGCCATTTCAACTTAATAAATATCTGGTTCAGTATTTTCATTCCCAGCTACGTTGCCTTCTGGAGCATCACATGCCTGAGAAAGTGATCTATTTCACCTCCCACAACACAGCTTTAGGTCCTCTGATCATAATGAACTTCTTTCTCCTAAGGAACTTATGTGTGGTTGAAAGTGCCATTTCAAATAAGCTAGTGTGAAATAGGAAAATTAAGAGAAGAAAGAGGAAAAGTGTGGAAAGAAAAGATGAGTTGAGGTAGTGTAAAAGAGGAAAATATGAGATGGAAAAAGGGTGTGCTCAGTCCTTTCCAGGATTCTTTGTACAATGGGTTTTCCTTCATTAACTTTTAACAAATTAATTAATTAAGAATTAATTAACAATTCTTCTTTAGACAGAATATGTTTACTCAGTAGTATAAACTAGCTCAGGGATTGGAAGCAGGCCAGCTGTGGTAACACAGAGATGAAAAAGTTATTTTATCTTGCTTCTGGGGAAAATTTCATAGCCTTTTTTAGCACAGCTAGACCTTTATCAGTGGCCACATTAACCCTTTTACAGCTAGTCCACATTTGCCTACATTGTGACTGTGAAGACATACCCTTAGCCCAGCTCAAGGTATTATATGCCAGTGGTTCAAAAGGATGTTTGAACCCCACAGAACAAATGTCTTAGCAACACAGGTGTGTTGTATGTGCAGCTCAGAGTGCAGTTGAGTCCCTGTTGCCTTGTTAGCTCCAGTGTCAGCAATACTCAAGCGGCCATCTGAAGTGTCAACTAACTAGCGAACTTAAAACATCACCTCAGTAGAGCTAGAGGTTTCTGTTTGAGAACAGCAGGGGTGAGGTACAAGCCAACACGGGAGCTGCACCTTGAGCTAACACTGCAGTGGAGACCACTTCTTTGCTGCATGCAGTTTTTGGGAGGGTTGTAAACAAGGCACAGCTTTAAAATTCTGTTTAGATTATCCCTAATTATTCCTTGCAGTTTACGTTCTTCAAAATTTTTTCTTTTATTACAAGTGTTTTGATTTTCAGTCTATTCTTTCTGCCATCCACTTTTCCTTTTATCTATAAAGAAGTCACAATTTTTTTTGCTGAAGTCATCAGTCACCAAAATAAGCCTTTCTCTTCAGAAGACATCTGTCCATGAGCTGTCACAGCAATGTCTGTCTCTTTTTCTTCCAGCCATTTAGGTGCCTCTTCATTCTTCAGATTCCTCCTCTCCTGTAGAAGGAGTCGTCACCATTATGTGAGAATTATTCTCAGAGAAGCTTGAAACAGAATTTTTCAGTGATACTTTTGGAAAAGTTGGGGTAGTTTTGCTCAATAGTTAATTTTTCTAGTGCATTCTCCCTCTTATTTGTGGAAGTAGAATATACCTTGCAATAATATTGCATTTGTAAGGCAAAGCCTTTTGAAAGACTTGTTTGTCAATATTCACAGAAAATAACTTACTGCATTTCTGACTTGTCCTCCTACAACATTGTTGAGTGGAAATGTATTCTTTACAAGTAAATTTCTTAGATTTTCAGGTATTTTTAACAAAATAAGATGTTGTTTGATGTACAGCAGACAATTTAAAATAACCCAAAATGCCCTTAAGCTAGCACATTCATAATGAAAAATGTCAGAATACAAACTGTCTTCCAGGAGGTTACTAAAAGAAATAAGAAAAATAGATAAACAGTGTTAGGCGTTACTCATTAGTTTTTCTGCAGGAGGTATAAAGGTTGTGGGTGACAGGAGAGAAAAAAAAAGAAGTGTGTTTTGTGTTGAGTTTGGGCAGTCTTCATTCAACTTTCTGTATTTTAGTTTAAGTTTCATATTGTATTATACTCTGGAAAAAAAATCTTTTCCATTTAAATTAATGAGCTTCAGTTACAAATTACATAGTTGTGAAAATCTAGTTATTCAGCTGGACTGAGGCAGCACAAGAAATAATATGTTTAAGAATTAAAAGGCGATGTTGGAATGCAACAAAATATGAACAGAATTTCAAGGACGTTATTTCAGTAAAATCTCAGCTCACAGACTACTGAGCTGTTATATCAAGCAAATTATTTCTCTTTATAGCAAATGCATACATGTATTACCTTAGGTTTGGTGGGTGTATAAGAAAATGTAATTGTTGAGAAACTATCTAAATGCAATACATTATCAGTATAATTGTAAAGCTCTTAAGAATAAAAAAAAGAAAAAAGAGATATATTTATCAGTACTCACAAAAAGTGAGAAAAAGACTCGAGTGTTATCTTGCAAAACGAAACTTTGCTCCCAAAGTCGAGGTAACCATCTGTGTCCATGTCTGATTCAAGTACTGTGCGGGGAATGAATTCTGATGCCTTTAAGTTCATTTGCTAAAGAATACCAAAATATCTGGCTAGAATAACCCACTAAACTTTGATGGTTAAGGTGTTCAAAGTATATTTTGAACTATGAATGCCATACTACTTGTCTTACAGCAGGACAGGCTTGACTTTTTCAGGTAGCAAGTGTGAATCTTAGCTATGACATAATCAAATAAAAGGAGTATTTTCCGTCACTGCAGAAAGAATCTTGAGCTAAATTAATTCCTGATGCTAATGAATGCAACTCTGCTGAAGTGAATGTTGTGCCTACACACAAAGTTCTCTTTGGCTGTAGAGAATTTGCTTCCAGTTTTCTTATTACTAAGCTCTCACTTCCATAACTATTCTGGCTGTCTTCTGATCAAACTTTTCTATAGGTCCCTGGTAGGCACTCTCCAAAGGTGAAGGAAACTGGACTTTTCTCACGTGGCCATTTAAAAAGATCCTACTGCATATAAAAGGGGAAACACCAGTCATGTGCTGGAGCCAATAATAATAATAACAGAAAATATGTTAACTTCTTATTTCTAATTTATTTTCAAGCTCATTCATCATGAACTGTATGAATTCTTTTAACCTTAGCAAAGATTTAAAGACCATATCACTATTTCCAGTAAAGATTTAACTATTCTTCTTACTAGTCATTGGGATTTCCAAGAGATTCTGTTTCCTTAAAAACTGCTGAAACAGACTCTTACAAATGGTAGCACACTTCTTTTTTTTATATTAAGAACCCGATCCAAAGTGCTGGAAAGTCTTTCCCTTTACTACAGGGGCTTTGGGCTTTGGATCAACCCTTTTTTTTTCATAAGCAGCAGGGATTTTAAAAACAAACGGTTCCATCTCCCAGTTGTAAGGACTTAAGTAGTATTCTGACATGTATGACCACTTCCCTTGAAGACTGCTTCATTAGAACTTGGGGATTTCTGGTGTAGCTTATACATGGTCATTTTTCAGTCCTCAGCATTTCTGAAATACTATTTTAGCTCTTATAAAACTTCTTGGTGAAAATGTCTATTTTTTTTTTTCCTAGTGAGAAATTAAGAACCAGTTGCAATAGATTTTAAGCATTTGTTACAGTTCTACTACAGCTGGTCTTGGTAATCTCCTTAAATTTCTTCAGTTATTTTTTGAAATCACCAAATTCTCAATAGTTGCATTTTCTTAGTCTTCCTTACGAACAGAGAGAAGGAGCAGCTGGAAGACAAGCAAAAATAATTGACTAGTGGCACAGTTGGTTCTTACCAGAATCCTCAGTTAATTACACGGTTCAGTTTTGGCAACCGATACAGATTTCTTCCCTGAAAATGTGGATTGATTGCAGACTTGTACCCAGTCTCACTTCATTTATGAATCTTCATTATATCTTCTTCTGACTGCATCAAAAAAAGGAAAAAAGGCATGTAGCATACAAACAAATCCACCACCTACATGCACCAGTCATAAAACCAGGTCTGTAAAAGCAGTAGAGCCCTAAATTCACCTTAGAACCAGAAACAGTTCTAAATAGTTGTGCACTTGGATTCGTTTCAGTATGTCGCCTACTTTGGTAGGATAATGATGCATTAGTCAGTAATTGTCTGGTTATATCATAGCTGGTTTTGTATTCCAGTGGTGAATGCGACTCCTACATTTGCCAATAGCAATGTTTGATGTATTTTTTTAGTTTTTAATGTTCACTTAACATAAGGGGGTCTGTTCTTTTCCAGTGTTGTTCTTAGCTGGGGGGCTTCCTTTACTTTTACTTAGCCTGTGATAGTATGACAGGAAAAAGTGAGTATGCTAGGAGTGCAGGTGACCAAAATCTACAACAGCTTGCATCAGGTGCAGGGTTTTCTTTCTCCTTTGCTACCATTGCAGTGTTCTGTAGCCCTTGTTATGAATTTAAATGACTATATCAAATGTGAAATTTGGCTTTTTTTTTTGGTGTCTGATACTGAGTGTTGAACATATTACCTGGTTCAATAACATCTAAAGCTGTTAGTTTCTAAAATTACATTCCACTTGCTGTCAGAAGAGGTTATATGTATTTCTTAAGAAAATGGGCGGTTGTAGCCACATAGTGAATGGTTGGCTTCCTGTGCAGAGAGTTGTGAAATGCCTAGCCTTAGCATCACACTTGGCAGTGATAGCATAGCCCTCATAGCATACAGTATCTTAGGCCATTAAACAATTAAGTATTTAAATCTTCAAGTACTGTGGATATATCAATAAAAGTTCACATCTGTTACTCCGCCAATAGTAATGAGAAGCTAACGGAAAGAATTCTAGTTGTAAAGCATCTTATTATTTGTTTTCTTTATTCATTTTTTTGTTACCACAGATGAAATAAGTAATTTTTGTCTGTCAGGAGTTGCATTTTTCCACTGAGCACTGAAAACAGTTTTTTGTCCATGAAATGATGCAGTGAGCCCACCAAAATAGAGGGAGAAGAAAGGAAGGAAAAGAGGGCTATGCAAGAAAGCAGACCTCTGTATAGGAGGGTCTAGTTAGGGGAAGCTGGATATTTTTCAGTGTTAGTAAAACCAGGGAGGATATGAATCACAGCTTGCACATTTGCAGCACACCACTGTCTAAGGCATAAAAAGGCAATTGTATTGGCTCTAAGGAGGAGCAGCTTGCCTGTTTTGTTCGCAGAAGATTCTGAAATAACACTGCCAAGATTTAAGACAACAAAAAAAGGGAAGGCATAACAAAGCAAGATTTCTCCTTCTTGACTTTCAGAAATATATTATACCTTGCTTCATGTAGATCGAACAGCTTTTGGTCCCCTTGACGTACTAGTGGCATATGAAAGCCCTGTGGATGGATGGAGCGTTAGATTGGAAGTAATAAGGTTGTGCCTGACTTACCTCCACATTTGTAGCAGATGTTACAAATGTCATAACATGAACCTTTGGGATCAGACTGGAAAAAAAAGCAAGACAACAGATGTAGGCCTCTTAGTTTTACCAGCAAGTATAGTCTGACACTATATAACACTATTCTGACTTGATGTTAATACCTTGTCCTCCTCCTGAGAACAGAATCAGTGACACTAACCATTTCTGTAGCACTGAAGCTGGAAAGGGGTGACAGCAGTTTTCTTCCCAGAGGAATTTTAATAGTAGTTTAAAAATAAGACAATAGAACTATTACTCCAATAAGTGTCTTATTGTTATATCTGAATAAGTAATCCATACTCATCACTCATTTTGGGGGGGAACTGAATTTTAAGGAATTTCTTGATGCTATCATAATGTTTATGCATTTTTCTGCTGGTAGAGCCAAATCTTGCAGAGTGGACATTTATCTAAAACACTGCTAAATTCCTAGGGTTTTAAACCCTCAATTCACCCCACCTTTGTGCGTCCCTCTCCCTTGCCTCACACATCTGTCTTTACTTTGCCTCTTTCTTTTCCATATTTCTGTAGACTTTTTTTCCCATCTCTTTACAGCAATTGGATTTCCTGGGAAGCTCCTATCTCACTTTAATTATTGAACCCAATTTCATTAAAGTTACAGTAATATCTAAAGCTTCTTTTACTTGCAGCTGTCTCCACCAGCACTTTCTCAGCTATCCCATCTAATTTTCTGACAGTTTTCAAAACATTTTTGTGCTTCTTTTCACATTGCCCCTTATTTGTGACTCATCCTCTCTGGACTGAAATGTAAAGCCATTTTTGTCTCTTCTTTAAGACTGCCGCCGTCTAATAATATTGATCTATGGTTGAAGAATAGGTGGAGTTACCTGCTTCTTATTGTATCTGTTTGTGAGAGTGCAATATAAGTGAACAGTCTGTATTAGGATCACAATTCTTATTTACGTTCTGTATAAATTCTTCTTCCTCCTATATTTTTGGGAGCAAAAGACAACGTTGTAAATATTTGTAAAACAACCAGTATAAACTGAGTTTGATGCTGGGAGGTAGCTCTAATTCAGTTGTATCAGAGACATTGGTCCCGCCCCTCCATGTCAAAGTGCATTTTGCTGCCTTACAGAGAAGCTAACGGCCAGAGTGAATGTTAATATTTCCCCTTAATTGTTTTATGGGTGGTGTAGTTCTTTTGCTTCTCCTGCTGCTGATTTTAATGTAAATTATGTGTTCTTTACTTTCTGCATTGTCCTTTACATGGTGGAGGCTGCATGAAGTTATTCCTTCTCCTGTTTCTCAGGAGTTTTGGCCAGTGTTCCTGTATTTCATGGGAGGGGAAGAAAATTAATGCAGGAGTGCAGGCCCTTGTATTTTTTTCCCTGTGCTCCAATTTAAAGCAGTTGTGATTCTCTCTGCCACATCACTCCCTCAGGTGCTGCCATTCTTGAACTGGAGGCTTAGCCCTCTCCCTGAAGAATTTCATTGTCAAGGAGAAGAGTGGGGGTTCTCCCATGAAGAATTTTAATCACCCTGTCTGTAGCCCTTTTGAAGGAGGCACAATAGTTCCTATAGTAACTACTACAGTGTGGGAGAAAGGCCAGTGCTCCCTCCCCCAGCCACAGATGGAGAAGTCTCTTTGCTTAGATGACTGGAAATTCTTGCACAGCAAAGACTGCATCCTTCACAGTGAAAAGAAAAATCTCTGAAATAAACTCTTAAAATGTACAAGTAAGTGCTAATTAAGAAACAGTGCTAGTTGAGTTATCAAGTAGAGAACATAAAAATCTCGAATATACTTATTTTTAAGGTGTGTTTAACTTTCATTCTTGGGGTTTTTAATGATAAGTTCAGAAAAGAAAAAAGAGACATTTAGGACCTAAGAAATTTTGTCTCCTCCTCCCCACCCCCACTCCCCAAAGCACAAATCCTGTGGGAAGGAGCAGACCTATAAACCAGGTGAAAATAATTGGGAAAGGAAAAGGAACAGGCTTATAAAATAGATGAAAACTTACACTGAGACAGCCACTTACCTAGTTTCTTTTTTCCATTCACTTTGAATTTTTTTAAGGGGAGGACACATTATGTGTCTTCAAATCCATTGATTCCAGTCCAATTAACAAGTGATATAGTACTTTCTGCTTTTTTGACAACATTTTAATTTGGTCAGTTTTAAGTTATTGAAACTAAAAAAGCTATTAAAAAAAGTTTAAAAGTATTAAGCAACTTGAATTTGAAAAGCAAATTTTACTAAAAATTCTTTTAATTCTTGGAACTTTTGATGAAGCATCATAGATGAACTACTGGAAATAATAAAACACACCTGTAATTGTGTTACATAACATTTTCTTTAATTAACCAGTACATTCTTTATAACTACTTAGTTATTCCATGGAAGGTTTTGGTTTACTTTCTCAACCGTGGATTCCCCAGTAATGAATACATGCTCTGTACCAGTGACCGGAAGATGGACATCTAGAATAATAGGCATTCGTGTACACAAAAAATAGATTTGAAATGCCATTGTTAGCTTTGTAAGTTGATTATCATATATTGCATTATGCATCTTACATGTAGTCCTTTGTGACAAATTTGTTCTGATACTTTATCGCTGTGATACTTAGTTGGTAATGGCACAGCATTAATGATTCCCATAGCTTTACTAAACCAAGATAAAATACCTTTCCACATATGTTGCAACTCCATCTGAGATTTATTTCTTCTTCCCATCTGTGAAGGCGGGTAAGAGACCTAAATTTTGGATCATATGATGGCTTATGGAGAGGTAGACTGGTGACATCATTTACTTTCTTTGGATACCCTTTCCAAATCAGAGGGCAACGTCTCTGCTTACATCATTCTGGTTGCCTATCATTCATCTCACTTTAGATCAGGATCTGAATACATATCATCAACGCCTTACGTCCTCAACATACGTGTCAGGCAAAGGAGTTCACTCTTGCTGGAGATTTCTTTCAAAACTTAGAATCAGTCATAAATGGGATAGCAAAGAACAATCAATGGAAAAAACCATATCCATCACAAGTTATTAAATATGAGGTAAAAGAATTAATAAAAAAAAGCTTCTGTGGATGTTAGCATACATAAATACTGGCCTTTCTGAGCCAAATGTTGGTTACCCTTTGTCCTTCCCTGACATTGTATCTTCTGTTGTTCAGTTTAGCCTCTCAGTCAGTGCCCCTGTCTTTTCTAAAACACAGCTTTTAAGAGTTTCCAAATTACTTGTTATGTCTCACAGGAAGGCCCCAAGGTTTTAAGATTGCATCTCACCTCTTCCTGTAAAACCACCCTGATTATCACATTCACCTGCATTGTTCTTTCATGAGCATTTGGGGTCGTTCCTAGAAATAACAGAAGATAATTTTTTATGTAGAATCTACTTTACACCAAGGCAAATGTATTAGAAATTGTATTCTAATTTCTATAGACCTTTTTTCTACTTTGAAACAAAAAAATCTTAAATTCTGGAAAACAATACTTAAAAGATTATAGCCACATTCATGCTGTGAACTGCTTTGCACATACAGTCATCTGAGACAATTCAGACAACTCTACTTCTTATGCTCTCTCATCTGAAATGATTGTGTATTTTGTTGATACCTACGGGGAGAAATATTAGCCAACCCTATGTGAAGCTTCTATGCAATTAGCCTGATACGGTTACACATTTTGTGAATAAAATGGATAATGTTCTTTTTGGTGGGTGCTTATAAACTTTCATATTTATGTAGAACTGCTCAGGCTTTGCTAATTAAACTCTGACTTCATTGGCAGTCATAATTAGAGCTCTTCAAGATCAAAAAAGTGAAACATGGGGTCTGGTTTTTTATAGTTCTTCAGACAGCAGATTACCTAAAAGGGTGCAGCGGGATGGCCCTATGTTGACCTCTGCTTCCAAGCATACAGAAAGGTGCTGCTCAAAAAAGTCAACAAAATGAGATAAAAAAATAAAGATTTTGAGGCTAATTGAGAAAAAGCCTTTATAAGTAAATAATAGTTCAGGGGAATTAATTAAAAAGTTCAGAAAAGTTTTTAAAACTAGTTCTAAAACTATTATCAAAGCAACAGAATTTAAAAACTCTTGATCTGAATTTAACCAAACTTCCCACAAAACTACTTTATGTTGAAAGGTGGCATGCAAAGTCTCACAAAAGTATTTTAGGGGGAACTGATTATTGTGCTGGTGATATGTGTTTTCACTCCTAGTGATCAAGGAATACTGCTTCTGTTTAATTAGCACTCTGTCTTCACTAGTAGAAAGTCACAGTGAACACCAGTCTTTGGTCATTCTGTGCTCCAGTAGCTTAGAAGCGAGTTTAAGAGGAAATCCTCTCTCTTCAGGATGCATGGAAATCTTTGTTAGGCAGTCTACATTTTTCTTTTCCATAGTTTCCCACTCTTCCTAGCACAATTGCGAATGCTCTTGAGATTGCATTAAGCATGCTTAGACTGCCCCCAAGACACACTGAAAGGGATGTGGTTCTTACTTCACCTCATGCATTGCCAGATTAGTCATTGAGGGAAGAAATTTAAAGAGGAATTAGTGAGCAGTTAGAATTTTTTCCTTGTTAATAGCTTGTTATGGAATAATCCTATGCCAGGAATAGACGTGTCAGTCTGGATAGTAAAAGTCATGGTCCAATGCCATGGAAAGTAAAAGATTTCAGTAGACAGATTCCTCTGCTCCAGCACTACAAAGTGCATGTGTGAAAACAATCTTTCTATCTTCTTGTCATTATTAACAGTCAATATTTAATACACATATTGGTTCAGTCAACTTTCTGATTAACAACAACAATTGTGCATTCAAACCTTAAACTTTGTCAATTAAATGTAGACACTACAAAATGTGACCACATGTGAAAAAGCCTATTTAGAGACGTTTGTTCATACCACTAAAATAGGAGAAGCTTGGAAGAATTTAACCTGGGTTTGGAACTTGTTTGCTTTTTGACTCCTGTTGCAGTTTGGTACACATGCTTCAGCCTTCTCCACATCCTAATTTCCCCTACTTCCTGTTACTCAAAAGAAGAAATTTATTTCATGCATGCAGTACTTTGTTTCCGTAAGAGTCTGCATTTAAAATGGAATCCACGTTTTTAAAAAAAGATGTGCACCCAGATCTTTAGGTCTGTGAAGGTTGTTGAGCTACTTTGATTTACAGATGTTGTGAGAGAAATCCTAAATCCCTTGCTTTCCAAGATTTCTGTGAGCAGCTGAGCTGTGGCTGCTGATGGTTCCATCGATGGGGTGGGAGATTTAGGGATGACTGGCTGTGACTTGTGGGATGGAAGCCAGTTCAGTATTTATAGTTTATGTTTTGAAATTTTAGAATAAAATAACTTCATGGCCTGCTTTTTAATCCAACTGTTTCAGTCTATATCTTCCTTTCATCTATTGTCATGCCAACAATCCATTCAGTACAAATAACAGGCTTTCTGCTGTGATTGGACTGTGAGATTGCCATGTTTTTGTATCAATGTGATAGGCATTTGTATACCCAAAATGGTATATTTCTTCTAATGGAGATAGTTATCAAGAAATCTTGAAAGCTCGAGTAAGTAAAATAATGAGGCAATGAAGTCAGAAGATCAAATAAGATAAGTTTGTTTCCCTTATTCTAGATTTATCTCAATATTCTTGTCTCATTCCTCAAAATGTGAAGAATGATAGTTAGGAAAATGAATGAAATACAGAAAGTGCATATTTAACATCTATTCAGTTACCAAAAAAGAGTTGCAGTATGGCTACCAGAAGCATAATAGTTTTCTATGTAACTTATTTATGCTGGTTGTAAAATTAGGAACTGTCATTACAACCCCACATCACCTGAGTAAGTGCAAGACACATAAATCAAAGAGTTCTACTGCTATAAAAATGTCAGTGAACTGAATGGCATGAAAGTACTACAAGATGTTTGTCTGCATGTGTACCAGCCACTAGGATGCAGGCATTGATAGAGGATTTAATTGACAAATTCTAAAGCTAAGGTCTGGCCCTCTCGTGTTTTCTAGTTAACTCACTGACCTTGAAGTGTTTTCATTTGAGCTATAGAAGTGAGTGTGTCCCAAGTATGAAGAACTGATGACTTACCTGTAAATATCATTTAAAGTTAAAGATCCTGTTTTAAAAAGCGTTGCACTGTCTTCATGCACTTAATTCAAGTTATGATACTTGCATGCTAAAAAACCTGCAATTAACAATTAACATCATAGAACTGAAAGCAATATTCAATATGTAATGGATACACTTTAAAATGCTAGGGGATTGTAAAGGAAGGATATGGGGCAGGAAACAGAAAATTAATCGGAAGGCAAATTCCAAATGGTGATATGTTCAATGTGTGGAAAATATAACACAGTCTAGATGGAAGAATGAAAGGACCTAAAGGATTTCAGGGAGGTTTTGTGGTTTTTCGGGGTTTTTGCTTTTTGCAATGCTCTTATGGAGAGTACTATGAAGCAATGCCTAGCAGGCCAAAACTGTGAATTTCCTTTTTGTTTCTAGTAGATTATAAATGAAATGACCATACAAAGCACAGTGCTAACTGATAGCAATCATAATGGGACTACTGGTAATCTTTACAGTGCTATATATTTTGTTTAGTCCCACAACTAAAGCTAAAGTTTCTCTCAGAAATATAGGTACAACTCCAGTTTAAGCAAACGTTTGATAACTTATCTGGAGGCAGAGCCAGGACAAAAGAAGGATCATCTTTAAGTCTGTCTGCAAAAAGGAAAGTTAAAGGAGTCTAACTTGCTAGAAAATTTTATGTGCTCTTATTTTTTTTCATGAAATAAGCATTGCTGTTTATACTAGGCATCGCTACAGCTATAGAAAAGATAAGACAATGCAAAGAGAAGCAAAATGATTTAGAATCAGAAGGCTGATATAGGAAAATATAAGACTGACTAAGAACCTAAAACTTCTAAAAGAATAATATTATGCTGACATGTCTGGTGAGTCACTATACTAACTGAAGTTAAAAACAAGTACAGCAGTTGGTCTATTACCAACTTTAGTTGCAGTGTAAAGCAGAAGTCTTGAAGAAGACTTTTCTCTTAAGTTGTTAGCATCTATGTCCTTGAATACCTTCAGAGTAAAGCGGAGGACTTAGAAAATACTGGCTCTACAGCAGTCACCATTTGTAATTATGAGCTATTGCCTGAATCTATTAGCAATGAAGCCACCTGTTTGCCCAGTATAAATAGCTTAGAATTTCCTGCAAGGAAATTACATAAAGCATCAATAAGGAATGATATTACATTTTTAGGTCAATATGACTATCATTACTTGGCATTTATCTTTTCTTACTGATATCATGTTTGGCAGCCAGTATCATAGAAGACTAAGAAATTGTTGCTCTGTATTTTGTTTTCATTGGTGTTAAATTAGCCTGTTCAGTAATGGCAGTCATCCGTTCTGCTTGTTTTAGTGGATCCTTGGTATTTCGTTTTTCTTACCATGCATTGTAAAGAGAGCAATACGTTAAGGTTTACTAGTATTGTGATGGTTCCAGAGGCATTAGACCATCAGGGTCTTTGCATGTAAATGTTTTTGTACACACTTTAAAAGGGTGCAGAATGAACTTCACCTCTTCTCTCTGGTATGGATATGCCTGGCTTTGGCACTAAGACAGGAAAGGAAGGGAATGTTCCTGCAGCCCTGTGCCCTCTTCTCTGTGCTCTAGCTTTCTCTGGTCACGTGGCAAAGACAGCCTAGACCTAAGAAGAAACCTCAGCTTGCAGTAGATGCCTACGTTTGGTTACACTCAGACTCGATTGCTGGCTTTGTGCTCCTGCACAGAGAGTTTAACGAAATATTGGTTTTATGATTTCTCAGCCTTTTTTGTAGTCACTGCTACCTTTGAAACATAACTGCCTATTACTCACTTTTTACTTTTAAACTATATAATTTAAATGTAGAAGCTGAAGTTTCAAGTACCTATTCCAGCAACTGACATGGATATCTGGGATACGGCAATACTTCCCTATGCTTAGCAATAACTTTGATATCTCAGATGTGTTTACAAATGTTGACTTTTTAATGTGTTTACTTCATTTCAGTTTCAAATAAGATAAATAACATGTCTCATATCTTCCTAATTCCTAAGTAATATTTAGTTCTTATCCCCACATTTCAAAACATTTACATTATGTGTAGCCTCTTTTTCAATAGTATTTTTCACTAAATTCTGCATGCTGTCATCACCATGTACAAAAAAACCTTCTACAGGGACTTGGGATATATTTGAGTAAACGATTAATTTCCAGAGTTCTTGGACATTTAAATAGATTTTTTTTAAAAAAACAATTCTTTTATCCTTCAAATTTGAGTCACTGAAAATTACGTACCGATTTTATTTACTATATGCAAGGCAAATTTGAAATTATCACTGGTGTATAAAATGCAAAACATATTTAAATAGTTAATGTCAAATGGTATGATCAGGGGTGCATTAGAAATTAATGTGCAGACCTTGCAACATAACTCTTTTTTATTCAGTTATAGGTGCCCAGCGCAGGAGAAGTCCCAGTGCCCTTGCCATTGAAGTATTTGAATCACATTTGGGAAGTCATATTTTACAGGTAAAAAAATGGCTTTTCCAAGAAAATTCAAAATAACTAGCTAGTCATATTTCTGCCAATAATTTGAATAGTATTGTTTTCAGCACTTATATTAATGAGATTTTTTTTTTTTTCAAGCTCATATTTCCTTCTTTTTAGAAAGCCCATGATTGGGAGAGTGTTAATGAGAGGGAGGGCAAGTATTATTTAGCTGAATCACAATATTTTATTGTTTAGACTGTGCAGTAGGTGTTTGCTTGCAGAATGCCTTAATGTATTTGTGTGTATGTGTGCACAAAATAGTATTTTGTGTTGGTGATTTGATTTGCCTTACGTGTCACGTATAGATTTAGGGGTTTTTTTCCCCCACTTTGGTTTATGAGCACTGCTTTCCTCCCTGATATCCCAGTTGTCACAATTATATATCACAAATTTGCAACAATCTGCAAAGAGAAAAAAATGAACAGCAGCATGCCTCTTAGGTCTCCTTAGCTTTGAGATAAAAACTAATCTGATATTTGTCAAAGAATTTAGTCACACTGTAGAAGTCGTTATATTCCAGGAAGATTAAACTGAAAACCAATGACCTGATGGAAACATTCTTATGCATGCTTTGTTTTCTCAGGGTTATTACAACCTTTCTTAGGTTGCAGTAATCAAATGTGGAGCAGAAGCAGTTAAGAACAAAATATGATGTGTTTTGTCAGCAAGGCAAAAACCCAGCACTACGGAAATAAAAACCGCATAGTCTTTTCTAAGCGCAGCACTGAATAACTGCTCTTATTTAGCAATGTACACAGCTTCTCAATGCAAATATATTGCTTGGTGTATTATCTATTACCTATCTTTGAGAGGTACGAAAGAGGTAAATTAGGATATTATCATGAGAAATATTCCACTTAATTTGAAATGATTGAGAGCTATCTCTCTGTACTAACTCAGCTGTGGCATTCAAAAGCACTGTGGGTAATGTCAGATTTTTCACATCTTTATAAAGTAACTAAATGCAGAACAGCAACAAAGATAATTTTAGGAAAACATGAAAACATGAAATTAACTAGTAGAATTAATTTCTCTTTGGAACAAAAATCATGAATGAAGTGATTTACTTAGTTGTACACCCTTGGCAGAGGTCTAGGTCAAGTTTTTGATTCTGTAAGTAAATACTTGTGTTATAGTTACAGTATCAAAGATATCTGCACCAGTATCTACAGCACTGTGTTTGCATATTAGACAGAAACGCTGTTATACTGTCTCATAAGTGTAGAAAAAATGAAGAAATAGCAGTTTTGTGATATTTCAGTTTATGTAATTTGTCAGTGTGTTGTTTTGAGTATGTAAACATGTACTATATATCCTAAAGGTGTGTTTTTTACAGTATGAATTATAACAAATATCTAGATAAAACCTCACTGAAACTGATTTATATACACTCCTTAAGTATTAGATATGACCCTTTATGAATGAAAATGAAAAAACCTAGGATGGCCACTTTGAAAACTACTTGACATTTGAGGTTTTCACTTATTGCATATTAAAACAATTAGTGATTTTATTACTTAGTTAAGCTAGATTCCCCTTTTGTTTTTTATTTTTTGTACTTATATGTGATATATTAAGGTGTCTTCAGGATATAACTTTATCATAGTACTAGTAAAAAAAACTGCACTGCGTTTGTACCTGTAACTGAGGATTTTCAGTCAAAATTACTATCTGCATCGTATTGAATATCTGTTGAGGTGTGGCCTTTTCAGAGAGGGTGGTGCTTTTACCAAATTACTCCCATTAATCTCTCCATTAATAATAGAAAGTTCCACTCTGACATTTAAAAGAGAATAGACTGTTGATGATGGATAAAGGACAAAATGAATTAATAATGGTGGCAAGTTTATCATGATATGTTAAAATCTTGTCTTATTTCAGTAGAGTAATCAACACTTGGAAGGAAAGTCTAGGTCATGCATTCAAATGCACCACTTTTAATAGATCTGAACGAACTTCAAAGTGTACTGCCTTGTGGTCTTATAGGTAGAAAGATAATCTCCAGAAGACGAAATGTTTTTCAAAACAACAATCAGACAGATTCTGTGGTGGAATACAGTTCTAACAAGTTCTCATTTAGTCTGCTACTCCTAGAAATGATTTTCAAAGCAGTATTGTGATAAGTATTGTTTGCAAGTGAAGTAAACAACCTTGATTATACCTTGGGAATACCTGTGTTTGATTTCGGAGTCTGCTATCTGAGGAAGTTGAATTAATAGTTTGTTTAATCCCTTTTGCTATTAATATTTTGAAGACTGGGTTAAGTGTAAGCTCAGAAATTAAGGAGCCTCTCTAATCCTTCTAATATTTTGATACTTCAAAATTTATTGACAGACACATGAGAAGCATAATACAGTATGTTTAAAAAAAGTGGATATACTTTATTTATAGTGATGTTGTAAAAACAGAAATGGAGGCGCATCTTGTGATATTTTACATCTTGATTCTACAAGCAGGTAGTGTCAGTTAGTGACATCAGAAAATTTCCAAGCCACAGCCAATTGCTGTATATCATGCTGAAGAGATTCCCACAGCAGGTTTGAAACCAAAGACACTATCCACTGTGTGCTTGTGGAAAAAAAAGACACCACAAAACACGAATGCCCAAATGCTATTATATCAGAATCTTCATGTCAGGGCAAAAAGTCTTTAAGTATTTTCCAAGTAAAATCACCTGAATGATGAACAGTAGAAATGTTTGTAATAGAGGAGAAAAATAGATAATGGGAATACCTTAACTAATTTTTGACAAGATTTTTGATTTGCCAAATTGTGTGCTTTGTTATCTTCTACATTCTTCTTCTGAAAAGTGGTGTTATAATGAGAACAGACTTCAGTAAAGTCATCTTCAGTTTTATATTTCTGTATATATATATTTGTTTATTAAATAAATCCAGTAAAAAATATTGCTTCTGGTACCTGCTATTCAAAAATTTGGCTGAAACTGGTTGTAAAAATTAGCAAGAAGTTTATAATTTTTTTTCAGGGCCTTGCTATTGAGGAGGTGTGGAAAAGGGTCAGTAACCCCATATTCTTCATATAATCAGGAATGATCAGGAAATGTAGAACTAAATATAGAGAAAAGGGAAAGTTAGTGAATATATTTGCATATGCAAATTAGCTTAATTGATACTGCTTGCCTCTACAGGGATTTTTCATTACAAACTGGAGTGCTACATTGTTCAGCTCATATTGAGTAATTTAGTAACTAATGAGACCAGTTTGCACTAATTTGCATATGATAAATGAGCTTAATTGCAGTAAATAACTTGGAGGCATAATTACTTAATTTTCCTGTGTTGCATGGCTTTTAAGTTCACGTATGAACAACTCAAGATAATTTTGCATATTTAAATTAGTTGCTTTTAAAATTCTTGAACAAAAAAGAACACACCTTACAATTTGAACTGTAAAACAATTAAAAGTAAAATTACAGTATTTTCAAATAAAATTTGATATTTTAAAAAATACATAGTTCTTCCTTTAAAAATACCAATGCCGCCTTAAAGAATAAATATTTGGAATTAAACACAATGGAATAGTTTTAAAGTCAGAATAGGATAGAAAGATGGTATTAGTAATAATAATAGAACTGTGTATCTGAACTGTAGTGAGTGGTACACACTTGGTATTCCTGCATACAAGAGTGATAACTTTCATAATTGCATTCTTTGCTTCAGCAGTGCCTATTCAACTGTTAAGAAACTGTAACACTTTCATATAGCATTATATTACTGTACACAATAACTTAGACACTAGTTGTCTTAAATTGTCTATACTGTCCTACCTCTACCTAGTTTTGTGTGAAGAAATCCTTAAATCGGAGAGATACTGAAGTGTCAATGCAACACAGATGTCTCTTTTTTTCTCTTTCTTTCTGCTTTTGGTAGACTTGGTCAATGGTGAGCACTGTCATGAATAACCATTGTGATGGAGATTTCTACCATGAGTTTCAAAAAAAAAAAAAAAAACACCACACCCAAACCCAAAATCAAAATAGATGAAAGATCCCATTTCATTTCTGCTATGTCCCTAAAGTTATTGCCCATTACATACCTTTGATAGAATTGATAGAATTGAACTACTGAACTAGGCAGGGAAAAAAGCTCAAACACCCATCTACCAATCTCATGAACAATTTAGTCCCATAGCAAGATCTGTTGTGCACCCATGATTTACAACTGGATGACAATCACTGAATTCTCCATCTGTGCCATAAAGAGGCCCAACATACCTTCCTAGAAGCTTTTCCTAAGCCTTGTTGAACGTTATCTTGGGAATTTTATGAGACTCGCATTTCCCTTTTACTTTATATTGTACCTTTTTCTCCCATTAAGAAAGTATTTTGTGATGAACAAAGGTCTTCGTAATTGCAGTATCAGATTCAACGAGGGAAAAAAAATCAGGTTCCTATTAAGACCAAAGAAATACAGTCTCAGCTCAAACATTCTGACCCTATAGGCTGTATTCTTCATCGTCATTGAGTCAAGAGCCACAAGATACAAACCACCTAGCTTGGATGGAGCGGTTCACAATTCAGAGAGGATACCTGTAGTGGATGTGCAGTTGTGTCCAAGATGACCCAGCAAAGTCATCTGTAGTATGCACAAGGGCTGTAAGCCCCTGTTTACTTCCTAGCAGCCTCCATATCAGCACAGACTTGATCATGTAATGTAGTCCTAGAATGGGAGTGGAATGTGAACTACTTGGAAGCTATGTATGGCTCAAATGCTGCAATTTGGCTTTACTCCATGCAGTGGTCCCAGGCTTTCCATGAATGAAAGGCAAGCTGGTATTTTGTAAACATACTTCACATCCTTTTCACTCTACTGGAAGCCTCAGCTTGTGGATGGAACTTCATGGAGATTTAATTGTGTCTTTACCTCCATTCTATACAGAAGCCACAGGTTATTAGAACCATTGATGTTATTTCAGCTTTTCTGTATTTAAAGTCAACAAACAAACAAACCACCCACAGCCTATGGACATAAGAAGCCTGATTAATTGCTAGCATTGTGAACAATTGAAAGATGTCCCTCATTCTAATAGTTTTATATTCTTTTTTTTAAATTACTTTTCTTTTATTAATGCATCCAGCACTGTAATAATAGCAGTAACATGAAACTGTACAAATATATCCTGTATGTCAACATAGTATATTAGTGTTCTTTGGAGTGGGTCCCTTATTAATTGTGAGGTAAATGTGCGAAATCAACATCTCTGGTTTCTAGTGAATCATTCCAGGTGATGCCACTACCATATAGAGTAGCTTAGACTATGTCTGGGTCACCGGGATATTTTCTGGAGCATGTCAGATAAGCTTAAGTTTCCTCAGGAAAAAGGAAAATTAATAACAGTCTCTTCAAGTGAGCACTCCAACAGTTAGTCTTCTGTTTGCAGGTAGCTACTACCCCATCCACCTGCACTCCTAAACTAAAGGAAAGCTGTGTCTGTAATTGTGTTCTAGAGGCTGATCCTATCCCACTGAGCTGTGTCATAGCTGTAAATTACCGATTGAATCATACATGTGATATCCTCAGAAGTACTCATGATCACATGAATGATCAACTGAATGCTAACAAATATTATTAATATCTCAATAGTTACAAAACAAAACAAAAGGCTTTTTCCCATATTCAACCAGAAAAATTGGAAGTTGTTATTGGGAAAATGTTTCCACATTCTCCTCAAGTTAATGTGGTTTTATCATCCAGTTTATAAATGAGTGTTATCAAATACAGAAGGTGTAGAAACAAATACCCAGTTTGAAGGAAACTTTCATATCAGAGTTTTTTCTCTGTTGTCCAAATGGGTCTTGTCCTCCATTTCTGTTATTATCACTGTTGACACTCTTTGTAGGACAATGGTATTCTATCAAGCTTGGCATAGACAAAAAGTGGAAAGAATTCACTATACATTTTCACTACAATATTTAGTCATGTTTGGAAGATGTTGCTATTTACCTATAATAACTTGATTAGAATATAACAAGACAATGACACTATTCATTTTTTCTAAAAAAATCTTGCTGGAGAGCATGCGGGTGAAGTTCTCCATACATTGTAAATATGCATGTTCAGCATGCCACCAGTTTAGATTGTGCAAAACCTATGCATCTTTTTTGTTAAGGCAAAGTAGAGATTAGTGAACAGAGCAAGTTATTTACATTTTTGCAGTAATGAACGACTGTGGATGAAGGTACAAGAGTTGCACACAATTAACAGTGTCATGGAGAAACAGAAGTAGTGGAAACAAGTACTTTGCCCTGTAAGCACACTGTTAGGAATTAAAATTGGCCAAACAGTATGGATAATCATAATTGAACAAGAGATAATAATTATTGAACAAGAAAATACATAGTTCTAAAATTTGTCTTCCCCCACAAATGTTTGAGTATTGTAAAACTTTGGAGTGTTTTAATTAGATATAAGCAGTAGAAAAACAAGTACAAGTTGACATTAAGTTTAGAGGTAGTTCTGTGGCTGGCTAGGCTATAGCTAAGAGGAAATCTCATTTCTTCCAATATTTGTATTATTACAGGGAGCCCCATCTGACAAGAAAATGAAAAAAGTGGGAAAATAGGAAAGTGTTGGAGTGCTGTAAAATATTAGGGAGAAGATTTATCTTCTCATTTGCTATTTTCAGCCACTCTGAGTATTACATAATGAGGTTATCTCTGTGTAACACTAGTCAACACAGAAATAGTGACATGAGACTAAAGGTTAGGAAGCAGCAGATGGTAGTGCTGATGGAGGATTTTTCCAGGCTGTAAAAGGTGCTAGCAGAAAAGACTTCTACTGGCTTGGAGATTTGTGAAGGGCAGTTGCTAATGATCATGTCAGTGGTACACTTTGTGAGGATGAAGAAGACCGTTCGGCTTCTTGCAGTCTGTGTTGGGTTAAAGGGGTAGACTACCAACTGACCTGTGTTAGCATGTGTCAAAGGCAGGCAAAAAGAGGAAAATGTGAAAAAGCTGACAAAACTTAGGATATGTTGGAGAGCATAGATCTGTGCTGTCTGAAAGTAAAGATTTTTGGGATGAAGTAGAGGTTAAGTTATGCATCAGTAGCCAAAAATAAAGTGGAAGTTAAGAGATGAATTAAGAGGAAATAGTTGTTACAGATCAAACCACGCAGCAAAGTGATTGTAAACTTTCTCTTGGCAGTGGAGATCTGTGTGTAATGCAACGAGGCAGAACGAGTACATAACAAGTCAGAACTGAAGGTGTGGGGGTCATATAAACCTCTATGAGGGAATGATTTCTATAAGGCACACACGTAGTCTACTTTGTATACTTAAATTTTGAATCTGAACCTCCTCATTGTCATGTACAGCCTATTTTTATCATTTTTCTTCCTGAGATTAAGTGGCATCCAGAGCGTTCAGGTACAAAACCAAAGGGGGCACCAATTGCTGTCAACAAAGTGCAGTCCAGAAATTTAATACAATAAGGCAGAAAAAGAGACACTTACTTAATCTACATCTCTATCCAAAATCAAAAGCATTCAGTATGCAACCATGTTTTATCTAGAAAAGCTGACAATTGTATAAAGTTCAAATTAGTCATTCAGAAATGGTGAAATAACAGTAATAAATCGGATGCTGTAATGCCTTAGTATAAACTGAACAAAAATGATGAATTTATGATGTAAGAGATGGTAGTACATACACAGAGGGGAGTACAACCTTCTGAAAAAAATACAATTTCTAAGTGGACAGGACCAAATAAAATAATCTGGATTATTTTAAGAACATTAAATTAGGAACAAAATCTTAAGAAAAAATTGAACAAGGCAGGAGAATGTCAGGATACTAAGTGTTATGTTGAGAAAAAGATAGAAAGACACGCTATCTACTTGGAAACAGTAATTTGGGGCGACATGAAATGTCCAGTTATTAACTGCTCAAACACCTCACCCAAACACAGTTTAAAGGCAGGAAAACAGTGTAAATGCTGATATGTTGTGAAAAGAGCCATAGGACTCTGGTGAGAAAAGATTAGTATCTTGCTTTGAAATGTGCCTTTCCAGGGATAAGGCATCTCCAGTAGCAGTTTCCACTTTATGATTTAAAGATAGATGCTATTTCATCTTTCTGCAGTTAAATATACAATCTGCATAGGAATCTGTTCAGGTTTGATCACCAGTCTTTCCTCAAGTACTTTGTAGATTGATAGTCTTCTCAGAAGATCATCCTCTTGTAATAGAAGGGTAAACTCTTATACCTGATGTTAATTTATTTAGAACTTCAGAAATCTAATTGTGCATTTTATGCTACTGTAAGTGATTCAGAGTAATGATAAGTATTTCAAGCTGAAAGGAGGCAGAAAAACCTCTCATAAAAATTTTAATGTTGTGGGCCTCTATTCACTGTTGGATGCTCTTTTCCACTTAAACACGTGTAAATGCCACTGAATGCTATGATATGGCTCTGATTTTACACCAGTTTAAATTATAACAGGGGTTAGCCTGATGCATTGCACGTTTCAAAAAAGGGCTAGGAACAAAGGCTAGATCGCAATCTGAAAAGGTTAAAGGAGTTGCACAGATAGCACTGTTACAAGGGACATCTCAGGTCCATTAGCTGGAACACGTAGCAAGAGGATTTCCTGAGTTCAGGAGACTTGAAAGGTGCTAATTTGCATACTCCAATTTGTCCCAGTCACAGTAAGTGGGTCAGATTGACTCCGTAAGGGCAGGGCTTTCAATCTGGAGTTATGGCAAAGGTACAGCATCCTAGCAGTTGCTGCCCAAGGGGTTATATGCTAAAAGGAGACTGGGGGAGGAGTGGGAAATAGCAAATTGTTTTGCAGTCAGAGCTTGAAGCAGTACACTTAAGCCTGCGTTTTATATGGTAACTATATATAAAAGCGTGCCGTTTCATTTAATAAAGAAATATTTGATCTGAGCAGGACACAGCATACCATAGTGTGTCATTTAATTCCTGAGGAAGTACTTGAAGAAAATTACATATCTCAGCACTGTTTCTTGACCGTTTTGTTGTCACCTGCTGAGTGTTGTCATTTCCATAGCCAGTGGGCTGTATTGAATCAAACAGAGGGAATAGGTCATTAAAAGAAATGGAGGACTTTCTGCAGCCTGTAGATGCTGAAGGAGGAATTTTTCTTCAGATACATCAGCAAAACTCTATTTAATGGAGTCTACATTCAGCTATGATTTGGGGTTTAGCCCTGTTTTGCTCTGAAGGAAGGTGGCTTGAAAAGTATAGACAGCATAAACTAACGTGTGCGTTCACCAGAAAGAATTATACCTTCTTTGGTGTTTGTAAAGATATAGGTGAGGACAATAAGTGTCCTGGTTTCAGAATGCCTTGTTTCTTTTTTTTTCAATCACAGCATTCATCAAGAAAGGAAAAGGATGTTGATTTTATATAAATAAATAAAAATGGGGAAAAGTATATTTCATGGGCATGCTGTGCAAGTTAACAGTGATACTTTTCTTCACTTTCTTGAAAACATTGATGACAATTTCAAAGATGACTATATTCCTCATTTCAGGTCTTATGAAAACAAAAAGCACTAGAAATAGGCTTTAAACATCCTTTGCACTCCTCTGCAATAGAAGTGAAGGGCAGCACTATGTGCCCTCTTTTTCCACGGGAGCTGGCAAACGGTAATGTTGGAGTCTGCATACAGAGAACCCTTAAATGGAGCACGGACAGTTGAGATTCATGTGAATGCTATTGTTTAAGGCTGCTTTTAACTCTAGGTTATTTCATCATATCAGCTATCTGCTAGTCACTTTTTCATACCTTTTTTTTTTGCAACTGTGAGGTCTAAATAAATATAAAAATTAAATATTGACATGGAAGCTGTGTGTTCAACATTCCCTACTGCTATAGAAGCTGGAGCCCCAGATGCAGTTCTGTATCCCCTGGATTTTACTTGGAAAGTGCAAGCACCTTTACACAGACTTTAAAGCACATAACATTTAAGGGAATACAAATATTTTTTATATGAATGAGTCAGGCTTGTAGAGCATACTCTCTCTTCTGAAGTATATTATTTCAAAAGTTGATTAAAAGTGGTTGTTTCCGTTAGTTGCTGCTAAAATGTCACTGTATTAGAATTTCTACCTGTACAGAAAATAAAAAAGGGAGTATGGAAACAAATGATAACATTTCCACAAGTGAGGTAATTGTGTGTAATTACATTGTATCACATTTTCTTTGGGGGACATTTAATAAGGTCACATAAGATGTAAATCGATGCTGAATTCTGTGCATTAGTTATGCACAGCACTTAGCCAATGAATTGTTTTCTTCTTTCACATTTTTTCCATTTTAAGGAGAGTACTATTTAGATGTACCATTTTACATTACTGTAAAACTATGCCTTTTTGATAGTGTCTGATTGAATTCAGGTTTGATTTAATGAATTGTAAATTCTCTCCTATATATTCTAGATAGTGATTTAAAGTGTGTATCATTGGCTTGCTTTGCACTTAGTATGTGTTATTCTGTTCTTCCCTTCAATTGTGTCTTCTGCTCAACATAAAGATTTTAATCTTTATGACTTCATTCATGGTCTTTCTAGCACAGAGGTGGTGGATTATCTGCCTTTAATGTACACTTTAAGGAGGAAAAAAAAAATCTGTGATGGGTGCGTGTCTGTGTCTAGAGTTCAGAAGTCTTCCTCACATTTCAAGACAGGCCTACAGCAGAGAACAGGAATTGCTTCTCCTAGTCACCATTATGGAGGACACATTCTTTGCTATAGCAGCTGTCTCCTAGCCCATTGGTAAAACCACTTTGTTGTTTGCTTTCAAAAAAATAACTTAGGTGAAAGTCTTTTTTTTTCTTCTTTTCTTTTTCCCCCTCCTCTTACTGTATGTAGTTTAGGAAGTGGGAAGAAGGAGGCCCTGACAATATGGGACTGGAGAGCTTTCTTCAGGCTATCAGCAAATGCTTCATAGTCCACAGTATGAAAAACAGTTATTAGTTTTATTGAAAATGAGTGAAACAAAGCCAGAGTTTCAGTGGAAGCCTAATATGTAACAGACCTGTAGAGACACTCGGATTTCCTCTGTACAGTCTCAAAGAAGGTCACTTATAGGTAAGCTTTAAATTGAAAGACTGTACACAGTGTTTCAATATTCAAAGCCACCAAAATTTTACACAAAAATGTATTTCTGTTGTGGTTCAGAATTACCAGGTTTATTGATATAAAGTATTCTGTCAGCAGACAATTCTGGAAATAAAAAGCCCTCTGCTAACTCTTGAGAACAAAAAGTTTGGGACCTCATTGAAAGACTGTCCTGCTAAGCTTGGTGTGTCTCTTTTTGGTTTTGGGGGTGGTGGTGTGTGTTTGGTTTGGTTTGGTTGTTGTTGTTGTTTTGGGTTTTTTTAATTTTTACATTTACATGTCTGAAACAGTAATGATCAAGGCATGGTTTTTCATCCTTTACAAATTACATTGTCAAGCAAAATCAAAGACAGAATATGATCCTCCCTTTGAAGAAAAAGGTCTAGATATTATTCTAAACATAAATAATAGTTATCAAAATGTATAATAGAAGGTAGGAAACAATTCAAATTTTCGAGGATACAATGTTGTATTGGTCTTTCAAAAAAAGAAAAAAACGTTGGTTTTGTTATAAACGCAAGCTTATAGTCCTGAAAATGAAAGTAATTTTCCATGGGTTTATGTGTCTAATTTCTTGCAAGTAGCCATTTTTATGTGTTGCAGTTGGCACACAAAAATAGATATTTTCAATTGAACACCTAGTTGTAGACTCCTAAAGCTATGCCTGTGAAAGATCAAACCTGGATGTCAGCTGGCCAGCAGAAGGTACTGCACCTTCCTGTAGAAAGGTCTGCTCTTGACACTGGCCGTTGGCATTGAGGGCATTGTAGGGATTCTCATTTGTGTCTACTTAGGCCCCTGCACATTTGCATTTTAGGATGCAGTAGTCCACATTAGTTTGGGCACATGCTGTGGGAGAGGAAGCGGGGGTTGCTTCATGTCTAGGCTACTGACATTTTACTGCCCCCCACATTTCCAGTGTTTGCCAATGGCTAATAAGCAGCCTTTGGCGTTCATTCTACAAAAGTTTCCCCAACTCCCAAACAGATTATTCCTAATGAGGGTATGAATTATCAACATGTAGGAGGCTTGGCAGGAAGTGACTGTAGCTGCTATTGCTGAATTTAGGAGCGTGTATACCCTTAAGCCTTGCTCTAGAATGACATTCAGTGACCTCACTCATGGAGGCTATGATTTTGGGAGACTCCGAATGTAAATGGAAAGTGGCCTTTCCCATTTCTTACCTGAGGAAATGGTTAACATTTCTTAATTTATGGGTATTATCAAGCTTTGCTCCCAGGTATTGGTGCATTCTCAAGTCAAAGGGAAAAAACTCATGCTTTTTCAAAGCAACTAAGGAAGAACAGTTGCAACGGCAGAGCACAGCATTTTAGTTAAAGAGCATTTTATTTTCTTTAGTGTTAAGAATGTGCCTGTCAAGGGTGACACATGCAAATTTCTAAGTAGGTGTCAATGATACATTGGCAAATTTTTACATAGATTCCACCCCCCCACCCCCACCCCCCATAGAGCATTTTAATGTGGTGTGTCTTCCTCTTTATAAAAATGTCTTTGTGGTGTCATCCAAATCTTACACTTGCAATTCCTGGAAGTATATATAGCAGTAAAAAATTGTTTAGGATTAAAAAGTAATGAATGGTATCAGCAGAGCTCCCCAGCCACTAGATGGGGAATGAACATTTACACATTTTACAGATTCACTGCACCTGCAAGATTTCATCATCTGTGCCTAAATCACCAGGAACAGTAGAAATACTGGAATTAGGTGTGGAGTGGCATATGAAAGCATTAAGGAATGCATACTGTGCTCAGATAGTACTCCTTAATAGAGAGGAACCACTCACTAATCCAAGAAACATGACTACAGGGCAGCAGCAGGCTGACCCGCAGCAGACAGACAATCGGGTTTATCAGCAAAGCCAGCAGTAGAGCCAGAAAAGGAAAGCTGACATCCAGATGCCAGTGATACAGGCATCCTACCCAGACTTGGGCATATGGGTCCTGCATCTGTCAGTTTTACACCAGCAGTTGGCTCCCAACCTTGAGCAGATTCTGTATTCCCAGTGAGTTAGAGATCCCAGCCTGCACAGTCACTGAATGGGTAAGCCAAGTATTCTGGAGCAGTGCTGTTGTGTTTGAAAGGCTAATTTAGGTCGAAAGATGTCCTGTGAGGTTGTATGAGGGCTCTTTCCATTCATGGCAAGATTGTGATGCATAAGGTTTTTTCTGCTTATGCAGGCATATAAAAAGCAGCGACACAGTGAGGAAATGACAGCATTTTTTAAATGCCAAAAGAAAAAGACTCCATCTGAAAGGACTGGAACTTACAAGGATTTTTTCTCATGTGGAAAAGAAACTTTGTTAATATTTACTTGTTCGTTCTCCTGGGAGAATCGGTGTGGGTTCCTAAGTCAGCCTCGATCTTCAGAAACCCTGAAATAACTTCTCTTTAATATAGAAGTTCTTTTCCTATACTGTCCCAGTTTCAAAACCCTGTGAAGGCCAAATCCATTCGTGCCACACAGAGCAATCTCAGAGAGTGAGAAAATCCTGTGACAGACATGAGGGCCTCTGCGTCCCCTCTCCCCCAGTATTTTCTCCTTCAGCAAAGTTCTTTATCCAATACTACTTTTCACTTGTATAAGCTAATAGGAGGGCTGTCTTTCAAAGAGTTTGAAGTAGAAGTATTCATTTAAGAATGAACACTTGACACCAAGAAGCATCAAGGACACTCTAGGACTGAGAAACTCAGCACACTGGCCTCCTTTACAGGAGGAAGGTGTAAAAGAACTTGGAAAGGAAGCTTAAACCATCTCCTTTAATTGCCTGTAATCTCTTTCAGAGGTAGCTGTATCCATCAGTGGAGCATTTTCTTCTTGCCAGACTTAGATCCTTAAACTAAATTCACTGTAAGCATTACGTGGTCAAAATGCTGAATTTACCCTTGAATAGACTAGACAGATATTTCTTCACAGAGAGAGAGAGGAGTGGACAGTGAACATGAACACATGCTACTTTTATCAGCTCTCCCCCACAGCTTTGCTTGTATGTTTTTATTTTGAAAACTTCTGGTCAACTCTTTCTAATATAGAATTTGTACGGTATATAGGGACTATTGGGAGCTGATCTTTTAAGTCTGGAGGGCTGTAGAAGTCTCCTCTGTTCTAAAAGACAGTGGTACTGGAAGGATTACCAACAGTGCAGCATGTACTTCATAGCTCTTTAAATGAAAAATGGCAATCCTTTAAAATAAGTAGCCAATAATTATTAATTCATTTAGCTAGTACTATAAAAATGTTAGTAATTTGGAACTAATATAGCTTAACATGCTTTTACCTTGGGGATTTCATTGTATTTTAGCAATTATGTACTTTTATTTTAAAGTGTTGTTAATAACAACAACAATAATACTTCTTTTAAAGGTGTGATTTTATGAAGTGTGTTTTTAATTTTAACCAGTGCTTATATTGACTGACAGAAGGGAGGTTTTGGTTCTGTTTGAAAAGGGAAATGTTTAAAAAAAAAAAATCAGGAATATAAGAGGAACAGAAGGTACAATGCCCATCTTTTACTATTTTAGCCCACTAAGACACAGGTAAATTATGTCTTTATACACCTCTCTTGAGATAAAAAAGGACATAAAATTAAAAATAGAAACAAAAATGTCCTCTGCTCAGTTTGCTTTTTCTGTACAATAATAGGGTTCCTTTGTGTTTCATTTAGTTTGTCATTAATATATCTAGTACTTTGAATATTAGTTTTTTGATTGTCCTGCTGTGATTTGTGACATACAATTTTAGAGATGTCACAGGTGTCTGTCACCATAATCTTATTTCTTATAAAGCATTTTATGCATTACATAAGGAATAAGCACTTCATATTAGAAAAAAGGAAAATAAAACCGTGGAGGTAATTCCCCAGAGAATCTCTTGTTGGAAAGTACTGAAACCTTTAAAAAATGTTCTGCATTATTATTTTGCTGGTTGTGCTGTTTCATTAAACTTATTCATTCCTGATTTTTCTTACTACAGATGAATTGTATCTTTTCTGGCAGAAACACTTCATTTAAACCAAACCACCTATGTGATGTCTGGGGCATGCAGAAGGCTAACTTTAGAAATAGAAGGCATTTCACAACTATGAAATACAGCTTTTGTTGTGAATTACCCATTAGAGTAAGTTTTCTCTCTTTCGTGACTATAGCAGAAGCATAGAAATTAACCCTAATTGTCTAGAACTAGATTTTGTGAGTGTCCCCCACATATTAGCACATCAAAAGAGCTCAAACTAACATTAATTTCATGAGAATAGTTTAAGGGGAGGGGGAATATTTTTTCCTGATTAATGTAGCAGCCAATGTATTGATAAATTACTATTTTCATTAAAATTTTAAGTGATGTTATTTAATGATTATTCACGTACTCTGTGTTTTATTCATTTTAACTGATGTATTCTACAGGCGCCCCAAGGAAAGGCAGACCTGAATGCCTGTGTGTTTCACTCTGTCCTGTCAGGCTGAAGGTTCAGATGTGAATCTTCTTGGTTGTCACTGTTCAAAATGGGAATATTAACAGAAAAGCAGTAGTGAACAACAATGCAGACTGTATTAATAGTAGATTAAAAGAACTGGCAGGAATACAGAAATTTCTATTTGGCCATCCCGTCCACAGGAAAAAAGATATGGCTGTGGCATTCAGCAGGCATTGAAGGTGGCTACGTAAAGATACAAGCATTCCTTTATGACCAAAATTGTAGGTTTGTAATCCATTTTTGTGACCTCCTCAGCACCATTCATGCTAGAAAAGATCCTGAAGTGGAATAATAAGCAAGCCATGTGGCAATGTTCTGATTTTGCTCTCCTCTTCCCTAAATACTGTGTATTTTGAAATACTGCTGCAGAGCTAAACCTTTAGGTCACACGTGATAAATTTCTAGCTAATCATCTGAAGTCAAATTCCTCCATGAACTTTATGCTGCAGGAGCCACAGTATGTAGTTAATGGTATTTTAAAAATTCAGTCCAAATAGAAGATGAGAACACCTAGCACAGTAAATTAATGTAGTGTGGAAAACACTGAATACACAGATTTTCTACAAATAACTGCTGTTTTTACAATACAATACAAAGACCAAAATCTTGTCGCGAACAGACTAGCCGAATGGAAGTCAGAGTAACTGAGAAACAAACCCAGATTCTTTTCTCTTTGGAATAAAAAAAACATAATGTTTACAAAAGCCACAATGACAATTTGATAGATTTTATTTCAGTTGTTCACATGAATATAACTGAATTTTTACTCTGAAAGTGAGAACAGTTTCTCAGTTGCATAAGAGAGTAGAAAGGAGGAAATTCAGAGCATATTTTGAGACCTTTTCAGGATATGGGACTGACTGAATGTACGAAAATGCATTTCAGTGTTTAGCTTAAATTCCAGAAGTGCTACATTCTTTTTTCAAAATGCAAAAGTTCTCAAATATAAAAAAATGGAACCCCTCAACCCAAACTTTGTGTCTTACAAGCTTTATTTTGTTAGAAATGTATAAGCTGGCGGAGGTCCTAAGACCTTGTCCTGCTGAAATTTATGACAGCATCTAAGTGGAAGTTTACTTCTCTAACTTCTAATGCTTCGTTAAGAAGCAAGAAGTGTCGTCCGCTGTGTGCACCTCACAAATGCAAGTAATTCAGTCCTGTGGCTCCTCTCACTCTTTTTAAAAATATGTTTAATCCAGTGGATACTCCTGATTTATACCACTGTTAATGAGCCAGAGCTGAAAACTTTGCACTCCTGAGAGCACATATTGTCTGTCTGCCCAATCAGTTATGATAAACTTCTTTGGAATTGTGTCCTGTGCTTTAGTTCAACCCTATACTTACGTTTATGCCTAACTTAAAAGGAGCTTAAATAATTGTCTTAATAGGTGCATGTAAGCAGAAACAAAAAGATTAAAGTAGTATCCAGGACTGAATGCCATGAGCTGCTGAGGGAAAAGGACTGAATATATTCTGGTATTGCAAAGGCTTTTGCAGAAGAGTGTAACAGCTTTCATTATAGGTAGAAAGACTTCCTCCTTCAAATGAAGTAGCTCTTTTAAGAACAAGATTATTAATAGTTCCCTGTCAATATGACAAAATCATTCATTAATATTCATTTATTTCAAGATAATTTCCTTTTTATTTTGTTTATTTCCATTTTATTTTGTGCAAGCATATATTACCCTGATTTCTGCTTTCAAGGAGAGTTATTTGCTGTTCAACTCTTTTTCTTCCTTTGCAGTTTTTGTTGATGTTGTATTTTGACTTCTGGTCATGTGACAATCTTATCTTACGCAACCATTGAACCATTTGAGATAGGACATTTTCTAATTACACCAGCTAAACCCTTCTAGACTGATTTGACTTGAAAAATACCTGCCTGTTGTCATCACCAGGTATTTTTTTTGTTATTGATACAGAAGCAATATCAGTACTTAATGAGGTTGTCACTTACACAACTTTCTGATACCATTCTTCTCATATTGCTTTCTTCAGATAGCTTTGCAAATCTAGAAAATATCTTAAGCAAAGAAAATTTCCTTGACAGTGGCATTATTTTGGGGTGTTTGGTTTTTTTTCTTATTGATTTAATAATTTTTCCTGGTTTCTGTGATTTGAAACCTGGAATATTTCAACCTGGGGCACTGGAATAACGGTGCCGTTGAAAAAGATGGTTTAAATGTTTAAGTTTGGTTACCATCTTTCTCAAAGAACTTTAGCTGGTCACATATTTCTTAGGTCACCAAACTATAAAAAGCCTGAAATACATTCTTAAGTCAGTGATCACTTGCTTTAAAGTCCTTTTCTGGAATGTAGCCTTACCTTTTAGAAGATAACTATGAAAAGAATGAAATCCAAAGTGTCCTGTAATGTAGAATTTCCCCAGGAAATCATTCATCTACTGAAAATATCATGACTGCTAGTGTCAAGGGGAGAAGGAATATAATGTATTCATTGAGAACAATTGTGTCTATATTGCCTAGATTGTCGGGTCAAGATCTCTTGTAGGAACTTTACATTAATACTTGTTTTCTTCCAGTGGAGCTTCAGGGTTAAGTTCTGGGACCAAATACCACCACCCTTCTTCAAAATCTTCTCCTAATCAAAAGTGGCTTGTTGTCCTATTAAGAACTTTCTAAACATAATTTCTGAAAGTAATGTTTCATATAAATTTTGGCAGCTTCCTCTCTGAGAAAGACACCTAGCTGAGACTCCCTATTTCTGTTGAAACTATGAAACTTCTATAGTTCCATTGGTTTGTTGCCATGGCATTCTCCTTTATGTTACTGCCTGCAACCAAACTATGATGCATTGATGGATTACTTTAATTCAGACCATCCATGGTGTAAATGATTGCTTTAGTAAAGGCAGGAATATTATTAAACACAACTTAATACTTTAGAGAGCCATTCTTCACAAAACATTTAAAAATTTTTTTATATATATTTTAGGATTTTTAAAAAACGGTATGTTTTCCTAGGGAAAAGGAGATGTCTTTCTAACAACCCTAAGATATTTATCCATAGGACTTAAAATATTGTAAAAATATATTACGATACAGTGAGTATAAACTTTAAGCCTCTTTTACAATGCTAGTAGTACAAAAAGTAATTCCTGCGGGTAAGAAAAGGTAAATCTCAATAAATCATAGTATTAAACTTGCAAAATAAAACAAATAAAAGATTGGCAAAAGCTTCCTGGTGAAATCATAGACCAAAGTTCTTCATATTTGGGAAGAGAATCGCTGCTTGTTTTATAACAAGCGGTTACCAAGTTACTGTGTGTACAATTCTAGCAGTGGTTGCTAAAGGTGTCTTATATAGGAACACCTGTAGTTAGAATAATTTCAGTGCAGTTATTGGTTGTAACTGCCTTCTCTAGAAACTCAGATTTTTCCATGACCCAGAATCATTAAGGTAAATTTGAATTACATACATCTCTCTCCCACTGAAATATACAGCTACAGTCAAGTTACCCAAATCTGAACTGAGAGATAATTAACCTCTTCATTCAAACTAAAGAAAAAATTTTGTAATGTTGAACCGTATTGTTTATTTAGGTTGGCAGTGCCTTGACTCCAGTCAGATCTAGACTGACTTCTATTGACATAAATACATTATATTCTATCAGACATCCATTCGTGGTGAATTTAGGGTATCACAGTCACCTTTGCGAGCTGATGAGAACAAATACTGACCGGGCATTCTGAGGCTCAAAACCTGAACCTGTGGGACTTGAACTAAAAGACTCAGTTCTAGGAGCTGTAAGCCATTACTGCAATCTTAATGTTTCTGTTGTCTGGTTACCAGTGTGAGAAAGCAAGCCATACCGTATTACCTACTGAGAAGAAATTCTGAGTGGGATTTTAGAAACCATTCCACAATACTTTGTAAAAATGTGATGCCTTGCATTCATTACCAATTATGTGTTCAAGGGGGAAAATTGCAGTAGAAAGATAGAATCCACAATGTCTTTTTAGTTTTCATGACCAAGCTTGGTGAGAATCAGTTGCACTCTTTGAGGATAATTAAAATCAGTATGTGGGGGGAGGGGAGCTGAAGGGGAAGGGAAGAGTTTTCCACTAATTTTTTAGGCCAGGAGGTTGGTTACATGGGACTAATTAGACATCACTTTTTTTTTTCTGTGAACCAAGATCAAATATAATGATAGACCTTATCTCTCTGAATCATGAGCTTTTTCCATTTTTCCTTTTAAAACCTTGCTTTTTGGAATCCCATTGAGATCAGTCCAGTGTTGTCCTTTAACATCTGTGAAAGATCATTAAGAGCTAATAAAGATTTGAAAAATGTGATTGAGCTAATACAAGATGATCAGTGAGCTAGTGTGGGCTCATTCAGTCACAATGGATGTGAAGGACAGTCCCAGAAACACAGCTGGCTGTTAAAGATTTTGTAAATACAGATTGGCTTATTTTGTTTGGCAGGAAAAACTACTGAGATTCTGAAATACAAAACAGCTTTTTCGCTCCATACTCTTTGCCACACCAGTTCCAGGGACATAAGATGGGTGAGAAGTGTGAGACTGGTAGTGTTAGTGATACGCTTTCTGGTGAAAGAAACTAGAATTACATGCTGACAGCAATCTGGTCTAGGTGTGGTAATGAGGACAAATGTTTCTGCTGTTCTCTCTCTCTATATATAACTGTCCTTATGGGCTTTGCAAAAAACTCTTGCTCTTATTTTGTGTTGTACACCTACCTGGCTATTGTCTTCACAGTGCATCTGGTGTCAACCCTAATTCCTTTACCCAGAGGAAATCCTTCTCCAGGAAGGAACAAACTTCTTTAGGACTTCTTCTATTTCTTAGTGGGCAAAAAGACATCTTAAGCTTTGCCCCCCTGCATGGAGACAGTCTGCACATTTCACATAATCTTTCTGTACCTTTTTTTTTCCCTCAAAGAGGTCTCATGTTAGTTTATTAGAAGCTGGGGAAAAGATTCATACTAGTTTTGCCATGTCAGGCTTGAGCAGAAAAGATCATTTTCTGCTTTTTCTGATTAATGAAACCAATACTGTCATTAACATTTGGGCCGGTTAGTTACCTATGATTATAGTTAATGAGACGTAGGCATAATAGTATAAATGGAGCAACAGACTTATGGTGATTTATGTCACCTGTGATTCTGGCCGTTAAACTGTTCGTGATTTTTGTTAACCTGTTGGGGACATCAGGATGAGAAAGCTGAGTCCATTCCAACAGACTGTATTCTGCACACCACATTTTTCATAACAGTATTAGATGCATACTTTTCAATCTCAGTTTACAGATGTTTATTTACTCATGTGACAGACTCAAATGGAGTTAATTTTTGGGATTGCACTTGAATTATTGTGGATTAGACTGTTATACATGGCAAAAGAAAGGACCCTTGCCTGTGCAGTAACATTGTTGGAGCCCTGAGGCTGTTGGCTCAGCTCATGATGTATTGTACTGCTAGTGTTTCAGCTCTCTCAGGGGATTGCTGGTCCTACTATAAGGTCAGGAGTTAACTACTTGTATTTTAGCAGTGTACTGATATCAATACGGCTCCTATGGAAACCTTACTTGACGTCATTTTTGGATCTTTGCTACTGTAGCCAAGCTTTAGTAAAAGTCAATAAGAACATTAGATTGTTGTCTGTATTATTACTTGCCACTTCCTGCCAGCAATCTACCAATTCATTAGCAGAGAGTTTTGGAAATCTCACTTGATTATTTATGCAGTCAATAGCAAGGCTTGTCTGCATTCATAATTGTTTGATTTTATGGCCTCTTCTTTAAACAAACATTGTCTATGGTAATGCGATGCCCTGATGGATGGGAAAGGTTTTGTCTGTGAATATCATTTAGATAATTAAAAATGACAGATGAAATCGCCTGCTGTCTTGACCTGTACTTTGTTCCCTCAGTGATGCTGAAGAGATGCTGATTGCTGTCAATCAAAACCCATTGGAGGTTTGTAAATTCTGGCTGCTGTGAACTCTGACCTCCGGTGTTGATCTGAAATAGATAATAACCTTGAAATTCTATTAGAATTTAAAAACTGTTTCACCAAAGGGGCATACTATATATTTTTTTCTCTAGAACATGACTACTGAATGTCATTGTTTACTTCACACAGTCTAGGAAACAAAAGTAAACATACTGTGTTTAACAAAACTTAATAGTACAAATCAGAACTAAAATCTTATAAAATAAAATCACCTCTCCCTGTTGTTTCTGCTTCAAGGCTGCAAATCCTCTTTAGAAAAAATTCCATTTCATACTGCATAATGGTGTCCAAATAATGTTTTGATTCTGTTTATTGATTCTAAAGCTTATGATGTTGTTGTGACTTAATGACGTATTCTGGTTGTCCATCTATCTCATTTTCTCATTTCCTCTATGATTAGTCTTTGAGACACTTTTTTTTTTTTTTTTTTTTTTAAAAACAATAGTTCTTTTCTTAAGAACCAGTGGGAAAAACAGCAGCTAGAATATTTAAGATGCAGAAAGCCCAGGCAGAAACACACAAAGTTTTGAACCAACAACCACCTTGAAACCTGGGTCAAGAGATCAGGTGCATAAAGGGCAGTCATCATGAGAAATTTTTTTTTCATTACATAGAAACTTCTGGGATAATAACAAGTGGTATTGTTTGTTTTGAGATTTGGAGTTAGATTTGTTTTCATTTTGATGGAACAAGCGTTTAAAAGTGTATTCAGATTATATTTTGGTATAATCAGTGTTTTATTTTTAATTTAAAAATTATTGGGAAGAGTAATTGCCAAACTTTGGCAAATTAAACACTCAGGTTTTACACATTTGTCTTAATAAGAAACACCAGATAAACATAGAATAAGTGCTTTAGGATTTAGTCATTTTTATTTTACAAGAAGAAATGATAATTAGGAGACTACAGCTAGTTCTTAAGTACATGTTCTTAATGGGATGGATGTACTTACTCAATTTGGTACAGTAAGAAAAGCGACTAGACATGATCTCTGAAAAAGTAGTTGACAAAATTGCTTTCTTCTTCTTTGGAATTTAATATGAAATTCCAGTAGGGCTGATTTAATAACTAGGATTTTCCATAATAGTCTTGGATTGGTGCAGATAAAATAATTTAGACATTTTCTCATAGGTGGAGCAAAAAAAATCACATCTAAACATTGTGTCTGGAATGAATTGTAAAGGACACAACTTGCATCCGCAAAACAGTTTAGGAACAATTCTAATTTTGTTTTCATTGGGCATATCATTTCTTCCCTGAAAGGAAGCCAGTGAATATAGGACCATTTTAATTTTCTGACTTACTTCCATTTGTTCAAAAAGGACAGGGGAAAGTCAGTGCCTATGTAAGTAAGAGACCAAATACTTCAGCTGGAGTAGATGTGTTTTGCAAGCTTATCACATGTCTCTAATAAGGCAACTGAGTTCCAGTGCCTGACAACCCTTCTGTGGTAGTCCCAGGCCTTTTTTAAAGCAAAAACTGTGAGTCCCACCAAGCTGGCAAATGGATTTCATATCTGGACAATTGTGAACAACAACAGAAGCCTTGGGGTTTGGGGTTTTTTTTACAACTTTCATTTTCTGAAGTTTTGAAGGTGTTGCTTTAATTAGTTATCTTTTTTAAGCTCATGCGTAGCAGGGTCTCTTTTTCACTTTAAATGGATTGTTTGAATATGTTTATAGTTTTCTTTGTTAAAAATCTTAGTAGTATTATAGGATTAGTTGAAAATAAATTAAGAAAAACATGGAGAATCATAGAATCATTAAGGTCGGAAAAGACCTCTAAGATCATCAAGTCCAACCATCAACCCAACACCACCATGCCCACTAAACCATGTCCCTAAGCGCCTCATCTACACGTCTTTTAAATACTGCCAGGGATGGTGACTCCACCACTTCCCTGGGCAGCCTGTTCCAATGTTTAACCACTCTTTCAGTAAAGAAATTTTTCCTAATGTCCAATCTAAACCTCCCCTGGCGCAACTTGAGGCCATTTCCTCTCGTCCTAGTTGCTTGGCAGAAGAGACCAACACCCACCTCGCTGCAACCTCCTTTCAGGTAGTTGTAGAGCGCAATAAGGTCTCCCCTGAGCCTCCTCTTCTCCAGGCTAAACAGTCCCAGTTCCCTCAGCCGCTCCTCATAAGACTTGCTCTCCAGACCCTTCACCAGCTTCATTGCCCTCCTCTGGACACGTTCCAGCACCTCAATGTCCTTCTTGTAGTGAGGGGCCCAAAACTGAACACAGTACTCAAGGTGGGGCCTCACCAGTGCCGAGTACAGGGGGACAATCACTTCCCTACTCCTGCTGGCCACACTATTTCTGATACAGGCCAGGATGCCATTGGCCTTCTTGGCCACCTGGGCACACTGCCGGCTCATATTCAGCCGGCTGTCAACCAGCACCCCCAGGGCCTTTTCCAACAGGCAGCTTTCCAGCCACTCTTCCCCAAGCCTGTAGCGTTGCATGGGGTTGTTGTGGCCAAAGTGCAGGACCCGGCACTTGGCCTTGTTGAACCTCATGCAGTTGGCCTCAGCCCAGAGAAGGTGAGGTTGAGTGAATGGAAAACAGTTTATTTCAAAAAATCTCAAGCACTGTTGTACCCTGAATTTAGATGCATTGAAGGTTAGGTTTGGATTTATTAGCATACTCCTAGAAGAGTTATCTCTTTGCAAGTAAGTTTATTTTACCAGTTGGATCCTGGCTATGATTTACAATATCTGCTTGTCTATAAACACGCCTGTGGTTTAAATAAGTGCTGATTTTGTAAGATTTGTAGTAAAGGTGTAGTGGAGTAAATCTGTAAAATATTACAAGTAATTTGCCACTGAATGTATCCCATCCATTTTTTGGAAATGGGATTTTATTGCTGAAGTGTCATTCCTAGACATAGCAAGAAAATGTTGGCTGTTGATTTTGAGGAGATTAAGGTGGTCTAAAATTACTGAATCTGATTTATCAGATAGAGTAAGCATCTATGTGTATAAAGTGAGATTTCTTTTAATTCAAAAGGGCTCCTGAGGTTATTATTTTGCTACAATATGAAAATGAATTGTGACAATACAGGCCTGATTACAAGCTTCCCAGGCTGTCCCACTGTGACAATTAGCTCCCAATTGTTAAACCATTTGTTTATTAGAACATTAAGGGCTGGTGCTGTCTTGACTTGCAACTGGAAATGGATTGCTACCAAGGTTGGTTATGAACACAAAGGACTCTCAATAAAGCGTTTTATTGGACAAGAATAACCACACATTTCAAGGTAATTTAATTGAGTCACCTCTAGTATATTCCAAGAGAGTTATTAAAAAGACATCTGTAACAGGTGGTTCACTTAGTCTAATAGAAATTTGTTTTGAATGTTCATAAAACTTTAAGCCTTTCTCCAGGGACCGTGAAGTAGTAGGCAACATAGTAAAATGATCCAGGAATTAAAAAGGTGTTTGCTAACTCTCTGACTTTTAGTACGTGCACAAGTTAAATCACACTCTACCCCACTGAGAAAGAAATACAGGTGTTCTATGCATAGGTGTCCATATCCATATCTGCTTGGTTAAGAAGCTGCAGCTAGAGTTTGGGAGTTTTTTTAATATAAAATATTCCCTGGGAGTATGTATCACATAGACACTTCTCATGAAAACACGGTAGCTTCTACAAGACAGTATTTTGCTGGGAAACTATTATCAATCTCAGGATGGAAATTCTGTTCAGAAAAAGGGAATGCTCCCTTTTTCTGGACATTGAGGTGTGCTTCTGCTTCAAAATGTGGTTGACTGCTGTGTGCCTGTGGTACCCAGAAACCCTGCATTCCCCTTGGAAAAGACAGATTTTCTATAGTGTGGGACGTATGATGCTGAGATCCTTGGAGTGTGCAAAGCCCTGCAAAAAGAGCACACATAAGCACTAGTCATGCATTTGGAAGGGGGCCATCAGCCTCAGTAAATCCTAAAAGGAACTATCATCTTCCATCCAATACTCACTCATGGGAAAACAGACAGAATAGTCACATAGACCACAAAGACCATATGTATCTCTCTGTGTCTCTCTCTGTACCCTTCTATTCCAGCCCTTGCTCTCTAGCCTCATGGCAGCTCTGGAGCAGTATTCCTGCTGCAGTGGACTCCATGCAGATAGAGAGAGGGATGTGAGGAGGGATTTTTAAAGATGACAGCAGAAAATATTTGCACAAAATCATCATTTCCCTCTCTGGATTGAAACTAGAAGTGGTCAGACAGTCTAGAAGGTGGGTGGCAGAGGATTAAGAGGGAAGGTGAGCACAGCTTTTCATCTTTCTGTCTAAGAGAAAGACAAAGGTGGGTTTTTTGTTTGCTTTCTTTAAATTCTTCACAGAAAATTGTCCTTTTTTTAAAAAAAACCATTGCTTAATCAAAAAGCTACCCTTATTTTCAGAAAGGTTTCCATAGGGTAATTTGGATATGTGTTGCACTATATGCCAAATTTCTTCATAGTTATTCGACACTTGCAACACTCTTACAACCAGCAAAATCAAAGGTCTTGCAACACCCTCATCTGTGAAAAGTGGCTCATTGGTCATACATATGGTGGTGAAGGTTTTGACTCTATATGTAGAGCTATAATGTGCTGTTCTTACTAGCTTCTTATAAATCAATAACTTAGTTTGTAATTCTTGCTTGCTCTATAGTGCCTTTTAGTGTCAAACAGTGTCATACAAGACTAAGAAGCAGTAAAAGGAGGCAACGTTTTTGACGTTATGTACAATAACAATAGAGTCAAGTGCAAATATAGTGAAGAGGTAAATAACCAGGCATATTAGGTATGATGAGCAAAGATTGGAGGGATGACAAGAGAACCTAGAACATATTTAATTTAATAAGCAGACTTACAGGCCACAGCAGTGAACACTGTACAGAATGTACTTTTGGAAGGTAAAGTTTGAATTATAAGTTTAAAGTTAGCGTTCTCCTCTTTGAAGAAAATATTTTTTGTTGGTTGAGCTTGGGGATGATCTAGAAGAGGACACTAATTCGCCACACAAATTGAAATCAGAATCTGACAAAAATCTATGACAGCCATTCATTTTCAAATCTGCTTTAAATGATCTGAACTCCAGCTCATAGAGTGTACAAGTTTAGACCCATTTTCAACTTTACGTTTGTTGCATTATGAGCTAATTTTACTTTACTTATTCTGTCTTTTTCCATAAATAGTCCTATTGGATTGTTTTCTTTTCTAGCTACAGAAAATTGAATAAATCAGATCTGGTATTTTTATTTTACTTTCTATGAATATGTACATTTTCCATTGCTCCCAAAGTATGTGTATATACCTGTGATTTCACAGGTATAAGAGATAGCAATATACAGAACTACCCCACTTTGTTGATGAACTGCTAATAACTAAAAAGGTTTCCAAGACATGGTAACAAACATTTTAAAAGATATCTTACTGTTTTGATAATTTTCTTAAACAATTGTATGTTGCTAAATTATAGGTTGAGGAATAAAATGCAAAAAAAGTTTATAAGGTACTTTACTATGAACTACAGTTTTTGAAGGAAATAGCCTTTGGTGTGGGAAGGGATGGTGGGTGAAAAGAGCAAGATCATCTTTGCTCTTAAAAGCAGCATTAATGTGGATATAAAGAGATAGATCTGAAACTTCATGAAGCTAAAAATTCTTATGTATGTGTGTCATTACCATCTTTGCTGCTTGGTGATCAAAAGAATAGGTATAACTAATATTTCAGCATATATTAGATAAATGCTTACTTTATGTCCACAGGTTTTTTAATTAAAAACAAAAAAAAGTAAGCATGTACTAGAAATGTTCCTAAATATGTTTATTTTTTAGGAGCATTCAAAACTGTATGTGAAAGCTGCAGTGTTTTAAAACATATAGATAGATGTTTTGAATTATTTTATTACTTGCCCATTCTTCTTCTTGAAGTCCATGAGAAAATAGTAATTGTTGAAATTGTTATTTCTGTTCATGGTTTACATACAGACAGTGTGCTAGGCACTGTACATAAAAATTTAAAGGAAACTACACTATCTCTTTGGAGGAACTGAATTCATTTTCCTCTAAATGAAGAATTAATAGCTTACAGTACCTGAGATATAAGCATTGCTGGTTGATTCTAACCTGGTGTATTGTGAATTTATTTCATAACTTAGGCCCTGGAAAATACAGCAACACAATGCATCACTGATACAAGAGCGATAGATTTAGAAAATGTTTAGTGAGAGTATTCCGCCTAGACCAGTAGGAACACCTGCTTCTATTATTCAGTCACTGATAAAATGGTAAATAGCTTATGTCAGTCATGCAGCTTGCATAAAGCTACATAGTTTGCCTGTAGGTTTGGCCTTTTTTTTTTTTTTTTTTTTTTTTTTTTTTTTTTTTTTTTTTTTTTTTTTTTTTTTTTTAACTGACACCTTAGAATTAGGATCATAAATGGACACTGACACTATTTTTATCTTTGTTCATGTTATCTGGTCTTGCAAATGCAGCTCTGCATGTCATAACTGGAAAAGAAAAAGGATGTTAAAGCTATAAACTGTTGCTTTTAAATAATAGGGCAGAATCCACATGGTCTATTTGGTCCCAGGTTTTTTTAACTAATAAGCTGCTGTGCTTCCCCTCAAATCCGTGAGAATGGGAACTTCAGTGTTTGCATCCTCCCGCATACTTCTTGCTCCCAGTTTCATTAACTGTTACACAAACGGGAGAAATAATGATACTGCAACTTTATTTATATTGTATGATGTAATGGTAATCATATTCATTTCGGTGTACTACCCAAAATAATATTTACCTGGGGAAAGATGACTTCATCTCCACTTGGAGAATAACCTTTTTTCGGTGATAGATTTTAGACAAGACAGTTGTACAGACTAGAGCTTCTAAAAAATGTGAACACTATTCACAAAACAATTTGTTCCTGGGTTTTGTAGGTCTTTTCTGGGCCCATTGTAATACTGTGCTCTCAGAATGGCAAGGGTATTTCATTTCAGCTGAGTGGTATTAAATAATTAAATGATCCCTAGGTGATATTAGATAATCCCCATGATGGCTGGCTGCCATCATGTGTGTGCCATGGAGTCCAGTCTGGCAATATCATATTACACTGAATTTTTTGAAGGAAGCAGTGGGAGCAGCACTTCTAAGACAGACCCTGACTCAATTGCTTTCAAAACCTGCTTGTAATAGCTAGGTAGTAAATACCTGCTGCTGCCTATACTTAGGAGGCCTAACACTTTTTGTTATAGGACTTGCTTCTGATTTATTTATTGTTTTTTTAACAGCTCTTAACACTTATGTTGTTTGAAAGAGGGATTGAATATTCTGCAGGGCTAAAACCCCATGGCAGAAGAAATGTCTTTTTTTTTTTCCTACTGAAGTTCCATTCACTTTGTCCAAAACACATATTTTTGGAGGAAAATATGGTCCATTACCTTCTGTTACCTGTGCTGCTGGCAATTATGTGGCAAGCTGTCAAAATACTGATTGAACAGATACCTAAATTCTAAGTAGAACTGGTGGAGAGAAGTACCCAAATTTCATCAAGTATTTGTCACTATTCTGTTCCAGAGCAATTAAAAATATTTATCAGCGCTCATTCTAATAAAAGACTAAGGCTGTAACACTATTAAAGCGACAGCAGCAACTGAACATACTACACTAGGAACCCTGACAACAGTCAGTCTGTCTGGGTGAGGGACAAAGAGAAGTGCAGGTAGAAGTAGACCATAGCCAACAGCTTTCCATCTCCTCTTCCCCAGAGCAGCAGCTATCTCCCGTTGTCAGCAATGTAGTTAATCCTTCAGCACAAGACATGCTCCCGAGTTCAAGTGTCAGGATTTCAGCCCTTCTGGTATACAAGTTTGATTTGCATGTTATTGCTTGCAGTTGAATTTGCTTTACTTTTTTCCTACTAAAAAATGGCCAGCAACCTTAAAAGCTACTATTAAAAGAATAGTAACTGAGTTAGAAAGTCAATTACCAGAAGCTGTAGCAATGTTGGATTTAAGGTTTTCTGCACAACCTTAATTTGTTCCTCTTACATTTATGTTTTATGATAAAGTCTTCAACAACGTGATCACATACTGTTTTGTACGCAAGTTCTCTGCATTATTCAATATGCACAAAAGACAAGGTCCTGAAGAGGAGTTGTGGCTGTGTAGAAGGTAATACATTTAGGGGATTTTTAAATTATTATTATTTTCTCTCGTAATGGAATTACATAGGGGAAAAAAAGGTGGAGTTTCAGGAGGAAAAAGATTGGTCTCATGAATGACAAAAGTTCACATCACACCAGAGACCTTAGTTTGATCCATATTTCTGCCAGATTTTTATACAACGCTGAGTTATTTAAACGAAAATGTTGGCAGGAGGCCACTAATTGTACATTCCTTAGTTCCTTGACATCAGTTCAAGGTCACAGAGGCAGGTATGGAAAAGATCAGAGTACACACAGCTGCATTATGTTCATGCTAGGAAGTGCTAGTAGTAGGACACTGCACTCAACTCTCTAGACCAGACACTTAGAAGTAATGCAGTTCTGTGTTCCAGTGCTGGCTGTGCTACCCATTAACTTTTTGACCTCTGGGAAGTCTCTTTGTCTTGATTTCCCCACCTGTAAAATGGAGATAATAACTCTCTCATCTCAGTGGAGATGAATTTATTAATGTTTACGAGGCATGAAGATTCTGTGGTGATGAGCAGTCTAGAAACACCATGAGGAAATAAACAATTCTGCATTCACTGCAGGCATTTGATGGTGTGCAGTAAATAAAACAGGGGCCAGTAATACTGTGTTAAGGATAGAAATATTGAAGAGCTGTCTCTTTCTCTGTGCAGTATTTATCTTGGGCTTCAAGCAAGGCAGGGGGCTGCTGTGGAAAAATTATTATATGGTCCTGTAATTAAGATTTGTGTCATTATGATTATGCACGGGGGGAGGGGAAAGGTCAACTTTTCCCAAGCGACGTTAATTCTGGCGTTTTGTAGCTTTTGGGGACTTGAATTTCTCACTTAAATAATACTCTTCCATTCTTTTGTTGAGTCTAGTGACTCTCATTGCATACAGGAGAGAAGGAAACAGACTAGCTCTGTCCCTTAAAAATGTTAGTATGGTCCATCCTTGATAAGGAAGAACAACCAAATCTGAAGGTGACTATAGCTAGAGATCAGTTATACCATAGACATAGACACAGGGAAGCACAGCTATTCAGTTTTGTGGGGTTTTTTTAAACCTGTTAAGACTCTTGGTTTCTTACAGTCCATATGAAAGTCAGCATACAACCAACACCCTCAACTTTTTCCTCCCAGCCTCTTCTTGCAGTTGCATTCCGTCCTTCTTTCTTTAAATCAATACCAGACTATATTTAATTCTCTCAAACCATAGCTCCTTCCTGCATTTGCTGTAGCCTAGTCTTCAGAGGCTGATTGGAAATCAGCTCAATCTGAAATCAGGAAGGGTTGAGTCATAGTTCACTTGGTTCCAGCTCCAAATGTCACTCGGCGATCACTTTTCCCGTCTCAGTGGTAGAAAATGAAATATGTAGAGACTCACCTCGCTTCCACATGCTTGTAGAGATGAGATAGGAAAAAAAATGCTGTCAGTGTTTCCTGCTTGTCCCTGGCAGAGATTTACACTTCAAAATGTAATTGCAATCAACTACAGCTTTAGTTTTTCTAAAACATTTAATTCAGGGAGTTTGGGTCGCAATACGTTTGCATTGTATTGTGTATCTGCAATGATTTTCATTATACAAAAAGATACATCCACCAGTCTGGACAAATAGTGGCTGATATTGAACATTTATGTGCCCTCTGGTTATTAAGCATTTAGTTGATGAGGAAGAGTTGCCTAGTCTTCATTCAGTAGTGGTTGCCAGAATCACAAGTGAGTAAATCCCAAACTAGAGGAGGAAACGCATAATCTGTGAAGAAACTCATTCCAGGTCCTTTCTATGAAAAATGTGTTTGGTATACATTGGCCCAAACCCCATGTTTATAACTGTCCAAATCAGAACAAGTAACTGTGTTTTGTCACACTCTTACTCATCTCTTTGTCAGTGTTTCATAATTTTGGTAATCATACTTGAACTACTGAAACAGCTGGAATGAATAGGAGGTTTTTGTGGTGATATCTAGTAACAGAACTATAGTCCTGTCTGAACTTCTGCAAATTAAATATCAAACATTTTGATGATGCTTTTAATACTTTTACTTGCTAATGGTATTGTGTGATGAGGGAGCAGGGGTGCCTTGTTAAATGCTCTCCTGAAAGAGTAGTTACAAAGGCCCTTCTAGAACTTAGGTACAGTTGTCATGGCCATCCTTATGTCAGCCTAGTAGAAGTGATATTTAGTATGGATAAGGGTGTGAGAATACTACTCTTTCTTATTACCATAGAGGCTATCAGCAGAAATGTGGCTGTAGTTAGGTACTAGGGAATACTGACGTTCTAGGTTTCTAACATACGCAAGTGCATATTAAATAATTTTAAATTATTTTCAGACAAACTTTCTAATAAAGACATAGCTCTTGTATTACCTACCATATTTGGAGTAACCTGACACTGTCAAACTTAAATTTTCAATCACTTTTTCTGAAGTGGTTTTTCAACTCTTAACACAATCTAGACCTCAGATTGGATAGACACTTATTCTGGTAGTCTTTGAATGGAACTCTACCCCCTGCTGCTTTTGGAGCTAATGGCAAAGACTAAAGCAGCTTCTGAAAATAATCATGGAAACAAAATGGTGTTTTGCACTGAGACTAGCCATCTTTTTGCAGGTTCAACCATTTGTGTTGCTGGCCCCAAGTTTCTTAAACTGGTTTTAATAACTGATGATCCCATATTGTTGGCAGCATTGGTTACTGTCTTCAGAAGCCAGAACACTGAAGCCAGAGCACTGAAAGTGAGAGAGCGCGAACATCAACCACTTGATTACAAATCCTAGGCACGTGCCTCGTCCTGAAAGATATATTGAGGATCAAACACCTTAGGACAAAAACTCTTTATAATTTAATCACTGTTCCCGATTCTGCTGTCTGCCTGTTAATTGCTGCACACCTCTTATATTGTCTGACCAAAAGGCCACCCTGTGCTCCTTTAACAGTCTCACCTTATAGAACAGAATCAGGATGATTAGACAGTCTTCTAAAAATACGACTCATTTCATTATATATGAAAGGCATGCTTGTATTTTCTGGCAAACCATAAGCAATGAAAGTAGTCTCCAAAATGTATCCCCCTTGATAAGAACATTGTGTGCTGTACAATTTTATGAGCTGTGCCTTACCTTTGGCCTGTGGAATGCATGTGAAATACTCCAGAAAGAATATCTAAACTGATGTCTCTGTTCCTTTTAATGGCTTGTAACTCTCGTGAAATGACACAATCCCATACCCTCAGCTGCAGAAGCCTCTAAATTGCAAGCAAATAGAAACCACTGAAAAACGTCCTGAAACCAGACTTAAATAGCTTGACACTAACTGCATCTGTGGTTCCTTGAACTCTCTTATTTCTGTCAACTCCTCTCTGATATTTAGAAGTCTATTTGAAATCAGATGGGACTTCATTCTCAAAGTCCAGATCATTAGTTAAAGAGCACATTTGAATCCTCTGTTTTATCCTCTGCCAAGATCATTTCAATTTCCCTGAGGCATGCATCAAATGCAGTTATCTAAGTGATGGGAGATGAGATCATGTCATTCCTGATCTCAGGTTTCTAGACAACGCCCACACTCTGGGACAGCAAAAGCTCACTATAGTGAAACCTTCAACCAAATATTTACACAGAATGTTTACATACGCATGGGAGCTTTGATGCTGTATGGGTATTCTCCTATCCAGGGAATCACCTTGTTTTTATAAGCTGACACTATTTACATGACTCTCAAGTCAGCTCAGATTCCTGATACTTCAATGTTTGCTTGAAACATTTCACAAAGGGTTGTGATTCTCCCTCTCTTTACATTGCTTCACTTACTACTCTGTGACACTATGCACAGAGAGAGTTTGCATACAGAGAAATCATTACCTTCGCTTATGTAGATTTCTTGGATCAAGCTGTCTATTCGTCAGATGCTACAGTGACAGTTGTCTCTGAATTATCAATAACCTGATGTTCTCAGGCAACTGCAGGAGAGCATCCCTTCGCTGTGTACTCAGCTGATATTGGATGAGCACACTATTCCACATATACATTAGGTAAATAAAATGAACACCTAGCGTCTCAAAAATGGAACTGAATAATAATCCTACACTGTTAGAAATAAGTCTAGGGGATTTATTCGGCAATGGCTCTTAATAAATCCATATAAGCTGACGTCCAAGTGTACTTGTCACTGTTGGTACTATATTTAATCTTTAATCTGTTTTCTAATTCAAAGTGACCTCTATGTTCATCCGTTCTAAAACAATCCCCCCAAATCAGTAGCTAAATCCCATATATTTCTTCATGAAATCATTGTCTTGGATTTGCACTCTGGAAGTCTGTTTTCAATGCATGCCAAAAATAAGAATGTTCAGGATGAGATATCTTATGCAGGACTGAGGGGGTGGTTTTTGTTTTGTTTGCTGTTGGCTGTAAATTTTGTGAATGATGGCATTTCAGCTCATACATACTTGTTTCTGTTACATTTCAAGTTTGGATATAGACTTGTTCTAAAAAGTGAAAAAGATGGAAGCAAAGGTTTATGTGCCTGTCTGGTCATATGTGTTTAGTGCTTGGAAGGTTTTATCACGTCAGAATGAGACTTCCCATGTCCTCAGCCCTGTGTCATTCACAAAACTCAATTGCCTATAGCTTTGCTCATTATGTTTTGTGGCAAGGTATGTAATTCACCATAGGTCATTCTGAATTTATGCTTAGTACTTTTTTGAGCTCTGACTTGAGTGACTGTCCCTGCTTATGTAGACTTTGGTTTAATCAGAAAATAAGTTGACATTTGTGCGATTGAAAAATAGCTTGTGGTAATTCCTGTAGGGAGATTTCCATCCTTTGTGAGTCTTTTTCATTTGCCACATTGCTGGCACATACGGGATTTTGTTGTTTGCATTCACACCCCTGTAAAATGGTCAGCTGATGTCAATTCCAAGGCATTGGGAACTGTGTTCTCCCCACCTACAGCTTCTTCATGGAGTCCTAGGAGCCTTCCAGCATAGAGCTGCTCTTCTGGGGCCTCTCAGCCCGAGCACATGTCCACTGTCTAAGGCTTATTCTTGAAATGATGATTTGTCACTTAGAGTTGACATAGATCTCTGAAACTTTCCTGTACTTTAAATGTTGCCTTACTAGGTCCTGTGGCTGTGGATGAAAGATAAATGTTAGAAAACTTTATCTGGCTGATCCTCACATTTTGCAGTTTCAAACACTGAAGTGTCTTAGCTACCTTTAATGCTCAGCAATTTCTCTAATACAGGACTGCATTTCTTCCTTTTCTCCTCCAACATATTTAAGAGTGGCCTCTACCCAATGCTGTGATGTGGTGATGATGTAATGAAAGCCTGATAAAACATTTGGCCCACATGTCATCGGAGGCTCTTTGGCTTGGATTTTCTGTCCCCATCCAGACCTCTTGGCCTTCAGAAATACCTAACCAATAGAAAATACTAGGAGCAGGCAGGCCATATGAGTGTTGTTCTATATGCTCAACCTAACCATAAAATCAAAAAATCTGGATAATTTTTAACAGTTGTGAAGAAAAGTGAAGGCACAATGTCGAAAGTGTAAAGACAGAAGAGAATTTCTGTAAGTATTTAAAAATTGTAGAGATTATAATGAAAAGTGATTTGTACTGAATCCATGTGAAAATAGTATAAACTACAGAAGAACTATGCTTAGTTACTCCAAAGGAAGCTGATCTGTACGTTTTTGAAAGGATATAGAAAATTAAAAAAAAAACTGAACAGCAAGGAAAGAGTAGAGGGAAGGACAGGAGACTGATGGGAAAGAACTTAAGAATATCCATGAATTAGTAATTAATGTAAAAGTGCCTTAAATTTTTCAATGCTCATTGCCCTTCTCAGTGAGTAAAATAAATCATGCAGATGAAAAAAAAAATCCAAAGACTTTTACAGGGTTACGTTAGTGAGATTTCTTTCCAGCTCTTCACAAGAAGAGTATAAGATTTCTAATACGCAATACTTAACTGATTGAGGAGCTTGAGAAGTATTGTACTCTGTCAGACAGTAAGTGCAACCTCTCCTGCAGTATGGAAGAATGAAATATTAGAGCTGCTTTCTGGCTTAGCTTGAAATGCTGAGTGCTCCCTTCAGAAAAGAACATGTTTGACTGTGATACAAGAGTGCATTGCAAGGCCTTATGGAAATGGGGGAGGTGCAAGGGGTTGAAGAATGTAGCCTCTTGGAGTGCACTGAAAGATGAAGCCGCATGCTTCTGCACCCTGCAGATCTGAGTGAGATGCAATACAAAATCCACCACTGCTAGAAAAAAAAGAACAAAATAGCTTAGATAACATCAAATAGTTTAAAGTGCTTTGTTATGTAGTTCATATGTTAATTGACTGGAGGATAGATCAAGTTGTGAGGAGCAAGTCCCTTTTTCTGCTACTGTTGCAGGCAAACATGAATACAGAGAAACAAAGTTTTAAAAAAAGGCAATAACATGTCATGCATATTCATGAACTTATTAACCCATTACTGCTTATATTTGTTTCAGAAGACACTGCAAGTCTAAGCAATTAAAAATGATAATAAGACATACATTACTGTGAACTATTTTCTGTTATTAAAATATAACAAATGTGACCAAACTCATGCGGGTTTCCCATCTGTACTTGCTATGGAGCAGCTAAGTATTGTGATGCGGCCCTAAATGTTGCAGGAAGAGCTTTCTTTTTATACTGTAATATTACATTGCTTGTCTGCACATGGATAAGTTCCATCTTAATTGCTCCTGATTGTCTCCATGTGTGAACGCTTTTATTCTAGAACAAGAGTGGGTGAAACCCAACTTTCAAACCTTACAGGAATGAAACCCCCTTGATGAGAAATAACAGTGCCCAAGCATGCAATTAATTTGGAACAGCTACTGAATTATGGAGGGATGAACTAAGTCTGAAAAACCCATAAACTCACATTAAAACTGTACGGAAGGACACAGAACAAAGCTGTTTATGTCCTGGAGAATAAGGGCAAAGGCCATTTAATTGACAGAAGTGTACCAGTTATACCACATGTGGCCAAGGAAAGGCTAAACCCATTTGATTCATCCAAACATATTCCAGAAGTAACTGAAGCAAGGGATTGCCTGACACAGGGGAAACCCAAAAGAGATTAATACACCTCTATGCTATCCAGTGTTCAGGAATTTGAAATGCAGTTTGAGTCTTGATATCTTATGCTGCATGGCCAACATCACGAAAATGGAGTTCTTAGCAAGAGTATTCTTAGTTTCACTTTAATTTTAATCAAGAGTGCTATACATGATGCTAATACAGGGAGTTCTTAATTGTTAGGTGGAGATTTTAATTTTTACTTCTTTCCACTTCCTCAGCTTTTCTGTCAGTTTAAATGTAGTTTTTCCTTTTAACTATCCTTGCCCAAAAATGACAAACCACTTTCTTCTTCATTTTTAACTCTGTTTTGGTCTTTCTCTTGAGTACAGTTCACTAGTGGTTTGTGTGTATCAGGAAAGAAAAACAAAGAATACAAGGGCATTTCTGTAAATAGGAAATATGAAAGTGATTGTTCCTGTCTCCTGTATATGGCACAAAGAGGCTGCTTCTGTTAAAGATTGGATACAGTTTTATGGCTCTGTGTAGTATAATCTTGTGCAATTACCTCAGTGTGGTTCAGAAAAATAACTCTGTAAATATGGCCATGTAGGGTTCCATGGCTGTTTCTCATTTATTTCATTGAAACTTTTCTCCTTCTTTAAGTTAAATAAAAGTTTTGTCAACACAGCTAAAACACAGAATATGTGCATCAAGGTATTACCTGTCTCAGTTCTGTATCAACAGCAATCATATATATTTTACTTTTGGAAAAAATTTCATCATTCTGCTGAAAATAGGCCGGAGTGCTACCCAGCCCAACCCAGTTTTGCCTCCTTTCCCTTTTCTCCTGCCCCAACTTTGGGATTTGCAGTGCTAATAGGAGAAAAAGCTGTGACAATGTGCTCACAGTTCCTCATTCATAAAGTTAAGCTTATGCCTAACTGTTCAGCATGTGTGATGTCCCACCAATTCGTGCTTAGAAAACTGGATTGGGGTTCAGGAATTTGGACTGTTCTTTTTGGCTTCGTGTCAGACATCTTGGGTTTCCTGAGCAAATCATTCAGTCTCTGGCTGCATCGGTTTTCCAGTGTATTTCCATTTAGTATATGTACTTTGTGAAGGTGAACAGCTCTTGTGACATGCGTAATGAAGGGCAGTGAGTTGCTATCACTTTGAACTTTGTATAAAATCTGACCAAGATTAGAAAATCCAGTGATTGAACCACTGAAGGCAAAACTGTAAGCTAGAGCTCCCCTTTCAACTCATACCTCTGGATCTGCTAGAGTGTGAAATTTTAAAGGAGAAAAATAGTAGAAGGCTTCCAAATGAAAACAGCTAAAAGTGAAGATTAATTTGGGAAATTGGAACTTGGTAGTTACCCATGGACCTAGAATAAAAACAGACAAACAGGAGCAGCAGTGAGTGCTAAGCATCTTTTCCTAGCTAATATGAACGGTGATCTGCCACCAGATCTTTTAGTTACTGGCAAAATTCCTGGTAGCTGTGTGTGTCATTGAAGGCTCCTCATGGGAGACTGTTGTCAGTACTATCTGCTGCACATTATTTCATTTTGATTCCCAGTATAACTTGTTTGCTTGCTTTCTTGCAATAGAAATAGTTCCATTGAAGTAAATGGAAATTTTGCCTTTGACTGCAGCAGGATCCACACTTCTCCATTGGTTTGTTTTTGGGGGGTTTTTTGGTGATTTTTTTATTGCTGAAGGCAAAATGTTCTTTGTAATGGCACTCATTTGATTATTAATCCTTATTATTAAGTGAAATAAGTTTAGCTAAATAAGTTATTATGAAATAGTGTAATTATGAAATCAGTTTCATGGGAAATCAGTTTGTTATGGGACTCCACAGATGAATTTTGTATTGGCTGTCTTATAAAAAAGACAGTCTGCAAACCTTTCTGTGTATGTATTTTCAAAATATATGTACTCTTAGAGAAATAATTTATCACTTTAAAGTTACAAATATCATAAACTTCTATCTGCTTTTAAACAGTCTGTACATACCTCAGGTTGAAAGCCTGTGGTTTCTCCTTACAGCGTAAATTTCTGTATGCACTATTTTATGCTGTATAAAAGATGTTGTGTTTATTTTTATTACTTACTGTATGTCACAACTGAAAAATTTATAATAAAGAAACTTCATTTGGAGCACCTCAAAACCAGAGACTACGTTTTGTGCATTGGGCTTTAAAAGTGCTAAATACATTTCAGTGTGAACTTCTGTATTATAAGAAACTCATCTTTAAAATGTTCGTATTTATCAACGTTATCAGAAAAACATGACTGGATGTGAATGTTCCAACATATTTGTTTTCTTGCTATTAAACTAAACTGACATTCTGAAAGGACATTCTCAAAGCAACTTCTTCAGATGCTGCTAAGTTGTATTTATAATTAGTTCCTAATTTAGCTATGCAAGCAGAAGGGAGGAGGGATGCTTATGTTTTGCCAAATATGTGGTTTTTTTCCTTTTAAATGTAATTATAGAAGGGTTTTTGCATTTAAACCACCTTAACAGACATCCTCTCCTCAGCTACCAAAGTGTAGTTATTGCATTTATGCATTCAACTTCTTAGTCAAGTGATGCTATTTTTTTTTCTGCTGCTGCCTGACAGCCACTAATAATAACACATGAGGACAGTCAGACAAAATGAAGACAAATGCTGCTTGTCGCAGCAGAATCATAATGTCTCCAGACTCAGTAAAGACAGTCTAACTGTATGTGGATGCTCCTTATAGCTTATTTAGGCCTGTGGTTTTTCCCTGTGGTTTTTTTTTTTTTTTTCTTTTCCAAAAGCACAAACATTGTGCAGAAATACATTAAGGCAACATATGGGCCTGTTAGTTAGCCAAAACAATGTGGAGCCATGGAGAATAGAGATTGCAATGCACAGATGGATACTGTAAAAAATTCATGAGTGGCATAAGAGATCTAAAAGGTAAATTTTAGTCAAAATTCAAGTGGAAAGCATAGAAAATGGTTAAGAATCGGGCTTTACAAGATTTTTAAATCACATGATATGAAACATTGCAAATATTGTACAGATGTGTTTATTCCGTTATTTGATAATCATGTTTCATCACAGCAATAATTATGTCTATATAGATATGCCATCAGAAGTAGATTGCTGATAAACAATAGCACTTTTCTTCTACTTGATGTAAACTCTGCAGTATTAAATATCCATATTATTTCCAGTTCAATATTAGAAAATGTCAGTCATTGTGACAAGCCTGGCAAGAGCAGTGCATTGAACAGCCCTCTGTGTAGTGAAGTGCTGGTTTAAATAATCGCACTTCCATGTTACGTTATTTTGTTGGTAGAATCAGACTCTATACAAAAAATGAGCAAATAGTGCTTCTCTCCTCTAAATTCACTTCTTCATAACAAAACTAAACAGCTCACTGAAACAGAAGGGAATTGCTTTTGCAATGGGCAACATGCAGTGCTTACCCGCAACTAAAATCTGATCTGATTTTGTTTGGATGTAATTGAGGGCAGAGTTTGGTATTTAAAATAACATCTATATTATCTCTGGAACTTGTGGATGTTTCTAGCTTTTATCGTGTTCTTTATTAAAGGATTATGTGCTATGGAAATTTTTAAAATCATGCTTTTTTTTTGTTCCGTTCTCTTGATTATCCTAGATGTGCTTTGAAAAGCTAATGCACTAGGAGTCCATTTTCTTCTGTATTAAAAAAATACTTAAAAATTTGACATGGGCACTTTCTTGAATACACTAAACAGCTATGTGTTGATACTGATATATCCTTGAGCTTCATTCATATGCTAGCCGATCTCACTGTAAAATTATAGCAGTTGCTAGTTTTGATAGGGGCAACAATAGGAGTGCTAGTACGGGGAGAGAATCCGGAAAGGCAGGGACATTATGAGCATTGCATGATGTGAATCTGCTGTAAGTGACAGTAGTCATCAAGAACTGGGGAAAGGGGACAGGAGTATGCCTAAGGTAAATGTCCCATTATTTCTTCGCTTTTTGAACTAGAAGCCTTGCTGCTTGCCTATAATTATAGATAATGAAGAGAACACTGGGACAGAAAAGGCAACCGATTCAAAGATGCTTTTCAAGATTTGTTTTTTAGAAGTTTTATGCCATCAATACAGCCTCGGCTAGAGAAGCCAAATGTGCAAACCTTGTCAGTCAAAAGATGACTTTAAATCAAAAGGTGTAGTTCTCTTATGTGGATACAAGGTTTGAAATCATGGATAGTTCACAACTTTTCTTTCCGCAGAACTACACCAGAAAGAAAAAAAAAAGGAGATGAGAGGGAAAGGAATGTAGTACCATTGCAAATTTATATCTCTTTTATCAATACGGAATTTGTATGAAGATAAGAAATGTACTGCTTGGAATCATACACTCATAGCCAACTATTTCATCAGTGGTGCATAAGTTTAACAGGACTACTTCCTAAAATTTCTTCAGAAGGCCATCTCCTCTCAACGATCTTAAGCAGAAATGTTTATTGCAGAAATCACTTCTCTTTAGATTTCAGTGAAATGTTCAACTTTCCCATCTATTGTGGATTTTATTGTAGCTTCATTAGCAGAGGACGCTTTCAAATAGGTATTTGAAGTAAAGATGGAAGATGGCATTGTGGGTACTTGGGGAAAGCTGTTTTGTATGAAGTGCAGCAAATAAAATTGCATAGAGTTTTACCTGGATAATTTTGATATATCAAAAGTGCTATGATTTGTGGAACAGGAGCAGAAGATCAATATGCCTATATGAAGTAAGAGAGCGCAAATAGGCAAGATAGTACCTGGAAAAGTATCTTGTACTCAATTTAGTAAGAAAAGGGTAACAGAGAGAAAGTGGCAATAATCATGACATTGGAGGGTATTGACCCAGGAAATGCATAATTTTAATACCATTTTTGAATAAATAGACAATCTAGATGTAGTTTGCAGGATGGTAAAAGAAGGGATGACAGAAGTCGAGACACATGGTGATGGGAGCCTTGACAAAGTTCTGCTTGAGTAGATGAGGAAGAAAGGCAAGATAACAGGAATGTTATGCAGGGAGACTTGGCAATGTTATGCCCAAGTTAGAAGTGAGAAAATGATCCAAATATTTCCATTAGAACCATTTGTGTATCTGCTTCTCATGGAGAAATAATTTTGATACTGTTAGCCAACTGCTTGCATCAAGAAGAGATATCTGTCCCTTCCTAAAGCACCGTTTGAATTTCAAGGGACTCTTCCCAAACCAAATGTCAGAAATTTTCTATGCTGCTAGAAAAGATCAGAAAAATAGAAGCACATTTGCATATTCAGGTGATTATTTAAAGGGGAAAAATTCTGTTCAAAATAGTAACAGTAATGTTGTATTTGGAATATTAAAACAATTATATTCATCCAAATAAAAAAGCTATAAAGCTAAGCATGCTTCAAATACAGATGTTAAACATAATCCTGCCAAAATTTAGAACCATAAAAAAATGGGGTACCTGCGAAATTGAAAGGTATGGCTTTATTTTAAGGCCTATGCCTTTATTTATATGACTGTACATAGTAATGGACAACTTTCACTATGACAGTAAAATACAGAACTAATGGTTTGCCGACATTCTGATGTCATTACAGTGGCATAACTTTGGAGGTGGGACTAAAACCTGATTGCTTGCTATTTTAAGATGAGACAATTCAGGAGGTGCTAGCAATTCACCTCCTAGCTCTATGTCAAGATTCTCCCTGTAAATTAAATTATTAATTGGCATGTATGTCTGTTTATTTAATGAGGAGCGTGACAGCCTTTACTGGCGCATATGTGAGAACAAAAACATCACAGTAGGAGCTTCTAAACTGCCCGGCAAGCCAAGGGGTTAAGCAGTTTGATATGCTGTATTAAAAGTAGCTGTTATTAGCAAATGTTGTCTGGCTAGTTGCAACATAAATACCAGAATGTGATATTCATATGGAAGAAAATATAGCATGTTTATGCAATTTGTAAGTCTGTAGTAAAGATAAAAGTTTACTTTCCACATTCTTTCATTTTCACTTATTTGTGTGAAGTCCATATTACAATACAGTTATTTTCTAAGTTTTACAAAATTATATCCCACTCAAAGCCCAGCTCCAGCTTTGGCTATGGCTGTGTGGGGCAGGGCTGGCAAGGGGCACAGATGATAGCAGATGGATTCTGTAATGCAGGAATGTGCACGGGTCAAAATCCTCCAGGACAGAATACGTAGAGATCAGCAGGGTGGCCAAATTCCCCCCTCCCCAACTGGTTTCTTGAGAGCCAAGTAGCAACCTCTTCAGTCCTATTAGCCATTCAACAGCAGCAACGTGGATAAGAAAGTTTTCCATTTCTAAGTTCTGTGACTCCAGAAAATATGGATCTGCACAGTATTCACCCACATTCTGTTTGCTTCGTGCAGTAAGCTCTGTACAAGGTTGCTCGTGGTCCTTAGTTACATATATTCTTCTGTAATAACTTCTGTGCTTAAATGATACAGAATTTTCTCAAATGGCTTTTTGGAATTGTCCACAGAGGATGCTTTTGGGTCCTGAGCCTGCATCGTTGCAGTCATGGGAAATTTCTGTCATTGACAGTGAGGCAAGCAGAATCAGTCCTATCAGTACGTATTTTAAAGAAAAGAGAATCATGCTGTGTTTTAACTCCTCTTTTGTATTTCTAATGGATACAATAGCTGAGTGGAATAGGAGGCATATTCAGCTGTAGCATGTATATGGATCCTCTTCAGGATCTCCCTCATAATGCTGCCCCTATTCAGCTGTAGGCATGTATGTGATGGAACTTCTGAAAAAGTGAAAATGTTATACAATGTAAGAAACAGAAGATGGCTTGTATTTTTAAGGTTCATTGATATTTGACCTTCTTTAACACTTGAATATTCTGATTACCTGATGGGACTTTGGAAGCATAACTGACTTAAGACTCATTTCTTTCCCTTTGTATCTTTTTCATGTATCACTACCAAGTCTGAAAAAAAAATGCAGACATCTAGAAACTGAGAAAAAATAGATTGTGTAAATTTGTTGTAGACTTTTCAACCATTGATATACTGGTACTTTAATCTTCTATTAATATGAAAGATCAGATTAACTTACTCTTTCCAGTGGCTTCTTGTGCAGTCTTTATAACTAAAAACGTTATTACATTTTTTGGGAATGCCCAAAGAATAAGTTAAAGTGAGCAGAAATGACAAAATAGAAACTGCAAATCAATATACAGACCACTCTTAATGTCACAGTAGCATTGTATACTTCTGGAAGGCAAATCAAAATATTTTTGCAGACTAGCACTATCAGTAAATTATCACAAAATGGAAGTTGATTATGAGTGGATTCTAAAATATGGCTGTATGGGACAGAAGCAAATAGGATGGTCTGTGCTGCCTTCCAGTTTTCTGTTTCTATATTTTTCATGAAAAAAAAAAAAAACAAACCAGACAAAACTTGTTAAATGCCATTTCTCTCTGGGTTTAGTATTGTGTACATAAGTGCCTGATCAATAATTAGATAGTGTTTCTTGAAGTTCTACATGTTGCTTTATACAGCTTTTGACTGAAAATAAAAATACAGTTAGACTGATTATTCTTAATGGCACACAATGCCCCTTAATGAAGGAAAATGTGAAGATTAGAGTGGTTTTTAAAGAAAATTCATTTGTTTCCCATGTTTTTATCCAACGGGTTTCATGAAAGCATTTCATTCTTTAAAAAGGACTTAAAATTATTACATCAGTGCACCATTTGTATGTTGGTGATTTGCTAAAATAATTGATGGGCCTTAGCATACATACTGCTTGTTTAACCTCCGTATTGTCTATACATTGAAAAGAGTTTGCCTGCTTTTTCACATTCTGTTTCAAAGGAGCCCTCTGCTGGACAGCCTGCCTTGATATATAGTACTTGTGTGTATGTGCACACATGCACCACAAATAAACCTATATATAAATATATAGGCTAGATTTACTACTACTCAGAAGTTTCTTTGTCATTAAAGAAAGCATAAGCCACTTGGAATACAAAAATTGCAAAGGATGCTTTGTTTTCTTACGCTTACAATCAACTCGTTTAAAATAAAACATATTTTGAAGTTCTGAAGAACATCAGCATATTGTGAAACATATGTTTTTGCTAAATTAGTATTATAGATAATTTAAGAAGTTAATCTTTCCAAGGATAAATAATTGATTTAGAAAATAGCATGAGAGTTGTGCATGAAATACAGCATGGATATTCTGTGCCATTCTTTTCTATATTGCATGTATTGTCTAAAATGGTTTAAATCTTTGTTATTTCTTCTCTGCGATTCAAAATTAGCTTTAGTATGTTCTTTGTTGCCACATGGTGATATTATTAGTAGGGCTGTAAATTTCATTATAAGCAATGTGCAAATACTGCAGAAAAATAAATAAATACATATAATAATACAGTTAAAGAAAATTGAAATTTACCTAAGTAATACATTAGCAGATTCACTAAATCATTCCTTATTAGTTTGGAAAGTAGATTTCTGGTTTTCTGTTTGTTTGTTTGCTTCAGAAAATGATAAATAAGTACTTTGAGTTTTGGCAAGACTTGCTGATATATCTAAAGATGCAGCATTTCCAGGAGTGCCATACTGTATGGTTTAAAACATTATATTTTTTTCCTTCTGACCTAGCATGGAGTGCTGTCTTTGTTACATGTTAGCAGAGTAGCACTGAAAAGTACTTGAGCTGTTTCTAACATCAGCAGTAAATTGAGCATGTAAAAGGAGAGGAAGTCTTGAGTAGTGCTGCAATAGGCTTGTAAGTATGAACTGAACACCTAAATGTATTGTGTGTAGGCCCCAACTTCCCATTAGGAACGTAAAGTTGCTGCAAGATTTCTCTCTCTCTTTTTCTTTCCAGAAGATGTCAATGTGACTCAAATTGTGGCCAGAGATAGCTAATCAGTAATAATTAAGGGCCAGAAATGACAAGGGTGGGAGAAGTTCAGTATGTAGTGTGGTATTTTTGTTGAAGTTGAAATAACTATCTTCTCTACTTCTGCACGTCCACCAGAAACAAGTTCCCAATATATCCCTAACTTGACAAATTTAACAAATTCTTCAGACTATGAAGTGATCATACTTTCAAATTTTACTTTATATAAGCCTACATTAAAAATAACAAAAGTCCATGAAGCTGCAAATTGGAATCTAGTTTCTAAAATTTTCTATTGCACACTCAATCTGGTAATTTCAACTCATGCAAAAACCAGTATACTGCTGCCTGGAATAGCCAATTCCAGTGACGAGAGAATACTAGCCATGTTGTTGGTTTTAATGATCTGTTTATCTGCTACAAAGCTGACTGAGATCGCCAACTAAATTCTTTTAAGTCACTGCAGCTAGCTTGCAAAAGGTAACGGCAGCCCCAAAGTATCTCAAATTAGAAACAAAGATTTTAAAATTAAGTGTTTTACAGCAGTCACACTACATAGAATATTTCTTTTTTGATTGAGGTTTGGGGTTTTTTTTGCAATTGATGCCTTTGTGTATTTCAAACATTCATATCTAAAGTTAAAGGAGAATCCTCTTTGCCAAGTTGGTTGGTTAACTGCCAAATGAGTCAAATAATGTACAAATGCACCATTCGTGATTTTTCAGTAGAAAATGCTTTCACTGTGACTGTTTCTGCTTTTGGTTAGCAGTTATAAACATGCACACACACTACTACCACTGCTTCTGTCTTTTACCTGCCAACAATATTACAAGTATTACAGTAATTTTTCTTCAGTTAAGAAATGAGAGTGGATTTCGTTATGAACTTGCCAGTGTGGCTCCTAGAGTGGTCAGAAAGTTGATGCTGAGTGACATTACAAGCAGTTACTTCACAAGGTTTAAGGGTCTGATCCAAACCCATTGAAATTAATGAAAATACTCCCATTGACCTCAACTGGCTTTGGATTAAAGGCTGCGATTGTACTGCTGCTTCTTGGGACTTTTAGTCCAGTAAACCAGGGACAGAATCCAGAAGTAATATCCATGTTTCCTACTTTCTAATGCAGAGCACAGCATGTCATGCTGACTTCCTTTTTCTTTTTCTTTCTTCTCTTCTTTTCCCTGTGTCATCAGAACTGCACTCTCTCTTCCAGTACACATTTCATGAGTTCTAGGAGTAGTGAAATGCAGACAATAATTTAATTATTTTATTTAGATGTGGGCAAGCACGAGCTTCAAATTGCCTGTTTTCTTACAACCAGAAAATTTAATATTAAACAAGTTAAAAAGGAATTCTCCATCCATCAGAAACTGAATGCCGAGTTACAGTAGTCAAACAAAACATGTCATAGCATACTACAGCATAATAGTTTCTGTGTAACAGTATATGCTTGTATAAATAAAGAAGTTTAAATTATTGCTATAAGGTACACCATGTAGGATGTTTCCTTTGATCTTTAAATTAACTTTGGGGAATTATGACATAAATTCCCCCACAGGGTTAACAAGTACCCTAATTATGATCAGTTTCTGATATGTGTGAACTGCATGTATAACCTTTTGTATCCAGAGCCAGTCATCTTTGCTACACACAGAGCTACTGAAGGTCCAAATTTGTGACAAGGCAGATGAGTGGTCCTACTGGGTAAGACAAAAGATCCCCCTACCCTAGTGTTCTGTCTTTGGCAGGGGCCACTAGGAAATGCATGGGGGAAAATATTAGTGTAAGGCAAGCATGTAATAGCATTTTCCTCCTGGCTTTGTCTGTCTGCACTTTAAGGATTTTCTGAGCCAAACAGGGTACCCATACTTTTGTGGGTTTTTTTATTTCTCTTTGTTGAGTTTAAGAATTGCTTTGAAATTTGTCTAGGACTTTGGCCTCTCCATCTTGCATGGCAACAAGTGATTGTAACTGTGTACTATGTGAAAAAATACTTCCTTTTGTTTAAACCTGCTTCCATTTGACTTCACTGGTTGCCTCCAAGAGTTAGGGGGTGGGGAGGGGGGAGGCAGTGAAAGGAAGAAACACGGAACATGCCTGCTCACCCTTATCTTCTCCAGACCTCTTGTGACTTTGTACAGTCCTACCTTGTTCCCACTTCATCATTTTTTCAAAGTTCAAGAGATCTGGTATATTCAGTCTTATCTCACATAGAAGCTACTCTATTATTTTGAATCTTGTAATTGCAATTTTTTATAACATACATGTTCAGGACTAGTTGATTATTGAATTGGTACATGCATTAAAACATTTTAAAGGGAAAGTAAATATTAGATTGCAGTAAGAAGTGTGCTGTAGTCTGGCAAGGCCTAGGAGAAAGAACTCCCATTCATTTAGGCTTAATTGCACTTTTATGCCTCACTGATCACTTTTTCCCCCAAGTCCTGCTTCAAGCACTAGCATATCACAGATTGTTTTGTGGAAATCACAGTCCATGTGATTCTGCTCATAGATCCTTCATCAGGTAAACACCATTGCTATCCTGTCTCTACAAAGGAAGAAGTCTGTTCTGAATATGGTGAATACTAAGAGAGTATGAAGGTCAGCGATTAAAATAAATAAATAAATAAATAAATAAATCAGTGCTGTGACTGCTGTGCTCTGCCTTCCTGAGCGTCTGCTTTCACAGGAAGAGCAAGTGTGATCCATGTTATCCTAGAAGTTCTCACTTATTTATTGGCAGCAGAAAGATTCCAACTGAAAGACGATAAATGAGTGAACTAATCTGGATAGCGACCTCACATTACACCAGTCAGGGTATGTAAGCAAGGAACCTGGCAGTCCATCTTGTTCACAAAGAGAAGGACAGGGAGTTAAAGTTTATTGATTTTGTTGTTGTTCCATATCCTCCATCCAGAACAGAAGCAAGATTGGACGATTTTTTTTAATATAGTCAACTTCATCAGGAATGTGACTGTTAGTGAAACTGAGAGGCAGACAGGAGCTGGAAAAACTATGATTTAACTGTTCCGGCGTTGTCCCTGTACCAGCTAGTTGAGAATAAATGGATTTCCAATGCTATTTTTTACATTTTAGCCATTCCTTGCTGATGATGCTGGCTCTTTTCAAAGAGCACAGAAACTCTCTCTGACTCAGGAAATACCTGAGCCACAGATTGTTGGTAGAGCATACCATCTTCCCTGTGTATCTGCTTTTCACCACTGAAATGGAAACAATAAAGGATTAGATGGGCCTATGGCCTGACTTTGGAGTTGTTCTTACATTAGAGTGCCTTTCTCATTTGTCAGCATAAAAGTTTTAGCAGAATGAAGTAACTTTTTGTAAAAACTACGTTTCCATTTAAGCATCGAAGTAGGTGGACAGATTTTCAGTAGAGCTGAGTATGAGCTCTTAAAAAAAAAAGTGATTCTTAATGAACTGATAAGAGTTGCAGGCAGAGACAGGGAATTTCTCCTATAATCTAAATATAGTTTCACAGTGTTTGTATATACATCATCACATTTCATGTGATGTATGTATATTATCACGTTGTGTGCTTCGTTCCCTTCTTGCAACTTAAATCTTGGAAATCTGCTTTCAAAGAGGACAGATAATCTTCTTAAAGGTCCTTCTGATTTTAGGCAACAGTCCCTTCCTTTCTCATGCCCCCTTTTAAGTTTCTGAGCCTAAGTCAGATGTTTGTGTGTGTAGCTGCTGAATCTCTCAGTAACTGGCATAAAAGTAGTCTTAGCAGTATCTCTGTGAGTTGGGTTATTTGAAATGGTTGCCTGTCCATCAGAACAGCAGGGATTGTTCAGGAGCTCCCTCGACACTTTTGTGGTTTTTGTCGAGTCCTGTCAGTGCAAACTTCTCTTTCTTCCTAACATGAAAACAGTGGACTTTCAAAAGGGAGATGGTCAGGGAACCATGTGACTTTGAACCTAAACATCGTACACACAGGTTATGAGAGAAACTAATTTAAACCAAAACCATAATGATGACAATGGCCATAATTCTTCATGTGGTTATTTGGCAGAACATAATACAGTGTGTTTCACAGCATGTTTCCAAAGTGTTACTGATTTCTATGGTCTGTATGCTATTCCTAAGGGAAGAAATCTAGAAAATCTACACCCAAGGTTTTAAGTACACAAAAAGATGCTATTTGTGAGGTAGCAATATTTCAACTTGACTATCACCAACAGAGCATAGAAAGAAGCTATGAAACAACTTGACTTAAATTACAAGTGTGTGAAATTTAATAGAGAAAAAAGCTCAAACATGTTGTTTAATTTTGATCTGGGTCCTTACCGCAGACCCCCCAGCACCACCTCCATGAAGGAAAGGTCCTCATCCTGATCCTCTTTAGAGGGGAAAACTTCTAGAACTTTCTGGCTTCCATGACAAAAGAGAAGGTGAAGAAAAGAAAGAAAAAAAAAATCAGAAGGAAACCAGCCCCAAAGTACCTCCCTACTTGGGGCAACCTGTTTTCTTCTTCATACAAAACTAGTTCTGCTTAGATACTGTGTCCCTGTCATTTCAGCAAGTGCTTAGCAATTCATGAGAATGTGGAGCTTGCAATGTGTGATCTGTCCCTTTTCTATCAAGTTCTAACAACGTAGATCCTATGATGATGGATTCCTAAGCACTCCTGAGATAGTCAAGAGGTCCAGCTAACCTCCATGTCTAGTTTCATACAAAGATTTTCTTGACACCTTTCTGTATCAAAGACATTTATTAGGTAGAGCAGCCAGTTCTACTTGGCTCTTCAGTAAAAAGGGCAATAAGCACAATTCCTTTTCCCATGTCAACAGCCTTTTTCTGTTTTGTAGCAAAATGCCTAAAAATGTTGTGGGTTATATGACATCAGACCGGTATGGAGCCACTTGTTAGGTAATGATTAGTGAAAATACTGTTGTGTATGTTGAAGAGAAGAATTAGTATTTTCCTGATGCAAGGGAAACTTTTACAGCAGTTCCCCATCTCCGTCTGTTGCCATAACTGTACTCTTTGCTATTTCTTACATTTTTATAAACTGCTGCAGAGTGCAGTATATTTGACCCCATGATTATGACTGAAATGCTTGGAGTTAAAAATGTTTTTGTTGAGAGCGGGCTGACATGCTGATAAAAATGAACTACGTTCCAGACCGAATTTCAGTATAGTACATATTTCAAGGCCACTTGATGCTTTGATATCCCAAAAGCAAAGGTCTTTTGCGACTGCAAGCTTGGCATCTATAGTTTCTGGGGTTTTTTTGCAGGAGTTACTGTTCCAAAGACAGAGTTTTATCTAAAAATCTGCTTGTCTTATCTTAATAATAGTGTTGTCCTTTTACTCCCTCTATTTGGCTTAAGGTGTAGCAAAGATCTATATTAGTTTAATGTCTTCTCATTCAATTAAAACTGTTTGATACTTGTGCTGTACAGTGCAGTCAGCAGCATATTTTAGAAAATGCTCCTTTGGATGGTACAAATGTGTAATATTGAGCTGTACAGTTTAATATATTCTTCTGAAGGAGGATCTGTGCTTTTTAGGACACAACCACTAGCTTTTATTTTAACCACTGAGGCAAACTGAGTTCATTAGTGAGCATAATAGGATTAGACATGAAAAAATGGACCCAAACTTTCTAATCTCATTTGAAAGGAGCCTCTCCAAAAGCAGACAAATGCTTTCTTTTTGCTGCATTTTTGAAGCACCGTTTCGCTGAAGCTGACTCAGATTGATAGAATAAGTAAAAAGACGAGTCACATTCTACAGAGTGACATTATGTCTAAGGCAGTAAGAAGCACTTGTCTTCAATAAAAGGAAATGTATTCCACTTCCTATTAAGTTTCCCCTCTGCTTCTTATTAAGTTCAGGTAGGCGTAGTTCCTTGATATAAAAATGTGTATCCAACATTGACTTTCTTCTTTGGTCGAGGACACTAACTAAACGGAATGATCTTCAGCATTGGTGGTTGCTTATTATCTTTCAAACACATAAGTATAACAGGTCCCTTCTGAATGAAGTGGTATGGTGCCACAGCACAGCTAACCTTGCCCAGGTGTCTGCCTGCGTGCAAAACTCCTGCTGCTTTCCCAGTTGAAGTGTACTTGATCTCTTCTCTGTCTCCACAGTTAGGGGCCTATTGTTACGCTCTCATCTGAAAGCTGGCAAATGACATTTGGGTGTGATCGACTTCTAATGGAAGATTACAACCCCGTGGATCAAAGTGAACCATACATCAGAAAGGGGCTCTTAAGAATTTTAAAGGTTTAACATAAAGAAGATAATTACACAGTCTGATTTAGAATTGTTTCAGTACTTGTCACTCATACTTTTATGAGCCAAGCTTGTACTGCGACTGCACGTGCCAGGAATGCTTTTGTATAAGAAATGTGATTGTAGCTTACACAAAATTCTTCCAAGATTTCACTTTTACAGAAGTTTGGTGGATAGGAAGAAAGATTTTCCATATCCATTTTGTTTAAGACTTCTAACAATTGCCTTAGATTTTCACATAATGAATGTTCATTGATACTGTTGAGATTTAGAGTCCTTTTGTTTTGTACTTTGATTAATAAATTGCTTTCTTCAGACCAAGGACTGTAGTGTTCAGAAGTTCAACAGTAAAAGCAATATAGCGTAGTCTGCCAGAATGCTGCCAATAGTGAAACACAGATAACTGGCTACAACTTCAGGTTATGCTTCGTGATTCACAGATGAGATTAAAATATTGCTCTACATTTGAGAGTTGTCTCTGAGAAATTACCTTACAAGAAAAGCTAAGGATTCTAAAATAATTCTGTGTTTGTCTGTTAGCAACAGACATTTGTAATGGTTTCTAAATAGTAGAGAGTAGCTGCAGCCTTGTCTAACACTGACCTTACCACTTCACATGACTGATTTTGTAAGGATCTACATGTAGGTGTTTAGATGTTTCACTGCTTCCGTCTGACATAAACTAATGATGTAGACTGGCTAAACATGGTGACATGATTAAACAGTGATGTTAATTAGTGGCTTCTGTGAGAGACTTGATCCCTCTTTTTAGCAGCATTTGTTATGTATGTACAGAACTTAAAGGGACAGAAGTGGATGTTTTCTTTATAGCATCTGTTAATAGCATTAAGAGTTCTATCTGGTAAAACACATAAGGTCCATCTTCATGCCCCATGGTTGTGCAAAAACAGTATCTTTGTGTGAAGGGAAGCAGCAATTTTCTGCAGGCAGTAATCATCGGTACTATTACTTAGATGTCATGTATTGATGATCCTATTTCAATCAAACATATCTCATTCAGAGAGCTTTTGATGGGAGGAATTTTTGGAAGGGTTTAGGAAGGTTAAATCTGTGAGACATGGCTTCCATCTGGAATGCATTAGCTACAAAGATTTATTAGCCAGAGTGCCGCTGCATAATGTTCCATGGAAAGCAAAGCCCTGCATCTAATTTCCAGCATGATGTCTATATGAGGAGTGATCTTTGAAATATCATAGGTGACAATCAAGTTTGTTATAAAAATAGTAAATGCACAGGATTTTCATGGCGGCTATTTTAAATCCCTCATGAGGGCTGCTAACCAGGTAGTTGATTTGTTGACAAATGATAAAACTGTAGGAACAGCAACATGCATGACATTTTTAAACAGGATAGACTCTTTAAGCAGTAAGTCTCACATCAGGAAAATTATCAACATTTAGTGGTTGCTTAACTCTGTGAAGGATAGCATTAGGAAATAATAGAGGCAATATTTAACTTTCTGTTTCGATGTTTTCTGATTAAATCTGTTTCAAGAAGTGCTGCTTCTGATCAGCAAGCAGGAGGGAAAGAGCTTTACAGATTCTAATGCATTAACAAAGCTTGTTCCCTGCAACTCTAAACCATCATGTGTCTGATGGCAGTTAAAAATTACTAGCGTAAGGACGGTACTGATCTCAGTTTCACAATGAGCCAAATGGGGAAAAAAGTGGGGTTTTTTAAGTCTGTAACTACATAAAAGAATTCAGTGATGTGCCTGCTACAGAACATTTCTACGTAGAATTGACAGGGTAGGGTGATTCAATTTCAATCAATGATGAGAGAAAGGTGCCTAAGAAGCTTTGAAAATCTGACCCATTTAAGCAGGACAGTGAATTACTAAATATTAACTGGTACCTTGATGAGAATACTGTTTCTGAAAGACAGAGACAGCAACTTCTTTCCTGTAAACTCAGTTTCAATATATAAAGTCTGAAGTTGCCAATACTCTCCAAAATTCCCAATAAAAATAATTTCAAATAAATAATTCATGCATCATGATCTACTCCACTCCTGGCTTCTCCTTGGCCTCTGAGTCATGGCTGGTTCTCTGCTTGTAGAATGGATACCAGTAGAAGAAATATAAATATATTAAATATATATATAAAATACATATATAAAATGCAGTTTAAAAGTATATGGAGGATAGAGGGAAAATAAAACCTGACACTTTTTAGAGGAGTATAAATGTATAATTAGAACTGTGAGCAGGGAGTCTGGATATCTGAGTTGTATCTCAGCTTTACTTCAGAGAGAAAACTTCTGTGAACCTGGGTAAATATCTTTTAAGTTTTCTGTGCTATGTTATTTCCATTTGTGAAGTTGAGTGCGTGGTGTTAGCTGCCTTTGCATAGGAATCCTGCTTTAATTATGTAATGATTATTAAACCCTTTCTAAAAGAAGAAAAAGAAGTTACAGGTAAATTGCTTTCTGTGATAGAAAAATCCATTGCTGAAATATACCAAATATTCCCTCATACAGACTGTCTTGTTGATGAGCTAAAGTATCAAAGTGAATATCTTTTTCAGATGATTTCTAGTTCAAGTTTTCTCCCATGTGTATGTGTGTGTACATATTTCTGTACGTAAGTATATATCAAAATGTCAGAAAATATCCTCTGTTTTTGATCTTTTCTTTATAGAATCTATTAACTGAAAAACACAGATTATCCAATACAGAATATATTTTTAGAAAATTTGTAATCTCCTGGTTTCAGACATCTGAAACCCTACGTAATACCTGGAACATGGTAGTGAAGACAGACCCCAGAAATCTGCTGGTTGCATCCAACAGTACCGCTTGTTGACTCATTAGTAAGTGTTAAAAGTGTTAAAAACACAAAGATGGCAAAATGTGAAGGACAACAATAACTATCCAGCTTTGCCATCTGTGTATTTTGGGGCTAGATCAAGGTTTACAGTTTTTAAATTGCCAATTCCTTTGGCAAAGGGTTGGGTTTGAAAAAAATTAAATCAATAGTACTTTAATCTTCTCAGGGAGTTTGGTTGTTTCAGCAAAGGGTGTTCAATCCATTTATTCCTGTCTGGAGTGAGGAAGGTAAGAAGACTCTAAGACGACCTTCTGTGGCATCAAGAGCGTTGAAAGAATGATTCGCAGCAGAGAAGTGCACTTTCTCTGCCTCTTTCCCCACCTCTGTTTCCCATTCAGGTGGGATGTGAGGTCCAGGGGAACTGTTTGCTTCTTGGAACTCCTCCCCCTCCTTATTTAAAGTCTTCCCGTGCAACAGCATTGGAGAGTTATCAAGACGTTACTGCTTCTAACTGATCCTACAAGTAAGATGGTACTGAGCTGCATTTCCATTTTAGTACCTTTGACTCTTACACATTGTTGTTTAAGAGTTAGTTATAAGTTTTTTTCTAAGAAGTTGCTTTTCAATATTTGAGCTCCTTACTTCCTGCTGTGGGATCCCCGAGAGAGAAAATAGCAAATGAGGACAAATGCAGGGGATCATGGTCATTACAAAGGCACCAGGTCTTTAAGTGGATAGACCCATTCATGACAGAGGTACGTGTTTAGAGAAGAGATAAAGCTGCATTATGTTGTCAGGAATGAGTGTTTCATCATAATGAGTTGTTCATACCTGCTGTGGATGTGCAAGTTCCAAGGCAAACCTGAAAGACAGAAATTGGGCAGTTTGTTGATGAGTTACCCTTTAAGAAGGATAAGCTTCCCCACTTGCTAGAGAAAAGTACCGTATTATCCTGATAGGATGAGGGGAGAGGACTGGGAAGAAATGGGTTGAGTCCTCTGAGTTAAAATGAAGAATTGTTAATTGTACAGTGTAAGTTTCTATTGCAGCCGGTAAAATGCTTGAAGGCAAACAACAGCGATGGGAATACCTTCTTTACCTATTCCTTGTGCATGTTTCATTCACTTGTTTACTGTGGTAAGTACATGGGAATGGATATCTTTGGAGCAAGTGACTGATGTACAGTTAATACTGAATTTTCAGTTACGTATCCTATTCTCAGTGTTTTCTTTTTAAAATAAACTTTCATTCAGACAAGTGCTAAAAGGACTCATCCTCATAGTGTTGATGTGGTTGTGTTTTTCCTAGTCTGTAGGAGGCAGCTGGCAGGAAGGAGAAACGTTATGATCTTTATAAAACATTTATGGGACAGATTTTCAGCTGTGGAGATTGCGTCGCCATTCAGTCCTTCCCCATCCACTTCACATTGCATCTGCCACCACTGCTGCTTCTGGTTTTCAGTGTTGGTATCCCCCCACAGTAGAAAACATAGCAAGGAGCTGACTCACTGTAATTTGTCAGCGGGTTTCAGCTATTGAGCTTTTAGGTAGTCTCTGTTGCAAATGTGGCTACTTCTTTTCCCTCCAGAATCCCCAAGAGAAGGCAGCAGTGCATCTCGAAATTATTGACCTCTTCTTTATGATCAAAGGTCAGACTCAGATGCAGGTCTTCAGTATGGAGGGAGTCCATACCAGAAACTTGCACTAAGTTAACCAACATCAGCCTTGTTATAAATGGAAGCTGCAGTAGAAGACAGAGTTCATGTACTTTGTCTATGGTATATGGCAAGTTTCTTCTACAGCAAGAGGTTTTAAATGTCAAAATGAGTACTGATATTGCTAGATGTCCCATGTGCTAAGGACTAGCTTTCACTGGGTGTACACCATCAGCTGCATTTAGAAGTTGATACAACTGTTTACTAAGCATATTCTCATTTGTAATTCACTCTAGTGGGAATGTTATACACTGCTAGACTGTTGTCTTGCCTTACAAATATAAAGATCTCAGTTTTTGGAGCATCTGGTTTTTGATATATTGCAAAATCTGTCAAATGCAAAAGCTATTGTTAATTCCTCAAATACCAGAATCTACAGTTCAGTTCATGGTGACATGTGGTGTGGAGCTAAGAGAGAAATTTGGCCCTTTTTGCCTGTTTACTCATTCAAAGTATTGAATAGCACATACTGGAGCACGGAAAATGTCCTTTGTAAGTTGGAACAGTGATTGTGTTAATATAAGCAAACCTAAAGCATGTGTTGAATGCTTATCAGGCATTAGAATCAATAAGTAGTCTTTAGATTTAAAATTAATGATTTTCTGTGTTCTCCAAAAGTCAAAATCTCTCAAAGTTGTCTTTGTTGCTTCTGATTTCTCCCAAGAGAGTAAGCAGGGTGTGATAAATCATCATACCCACAAAATAAACAAAGTGCCTGACAAAAAAGACTTGAATTAGACTTAAAAGAGGAAACCCCTGCCTTAAACATCTTCAATATTTTGAAACTGTAGTTGTGGAAATGTAAGATTAAAGAAGATCTGGTGCAGCTCTAACCTAACACTATTGCAGAGATGTTAGAAAGAGCTTTAACATTATCTTGACATGGGAATGAGGTCATGTTGTTGGATTAAGTCATCTGACTGTGTCCCTGCTATTTATTTGATGAGTCTTTTACAGGTTTACTTGATAATGCCAAGTGATGTAGAAAATTTAAATACATAAAAACATCAGCAGAATAGCTGACTAAGAGCAAAGAGCCTTTACACAGTCTTCTATGAAAAATAGCAGAATACGTTTTATTTATGAAAGGCTTAAAAATTGAATTAATAAGTAAATAAGCACATAAACATATATCTGTACATAAAGGAAACATAAGAGAGAAACCTAGTATATAAAAATGAAACATTGTAAAGGACATTACTGTGAAGGACAAGCTGACTTAATGAATTTGAATTTATGTAAAAACTGTTTAAATACACATAGAAAAACACATTTTGAAAAGTGAAAGTTGAGATATAAACTCATAAAAGACTGAAGCTCTTGTTATAAACTAGCAGCAGCAGTATTTTCCTCAAACATCCTTTGTTCAGGTAGCAATGTAAGTGAAAGTGAGGCCATCTCTGGATAATGCTACAAGCCTAATGCGGAAGGAAAAATTATTACTGATAAAAAGTGTGCATCATTCTACAACATGCAGTGCAGTGTTAGCTATTTTTTATGTAGTGATTCATCCCTGTTCATGTTGCAGTAGAATTTCTATTTTCTTCTCTTGCAGTCAGATTTGTAACAAATTTGGAGATTTCTGTCCCATGACTTTCTTTTTGAGCGTGTCAGACTCTTAGAGGTGTTATCCTGTATTTGTGTAAAACCTGTCACTGACAAGAAATATGCAACATACTAAAACATCATTTGCAAATGGAATACCATGTAACCTTTCAGAGAATTCATCCAGGAAAGCCTCTGTGGAACAAAACAAATGTCTGCCAGTAAGTAGTAAAATCTTGAAGCTATGACCTGTACCTACTAAGAATAACTGAATAGTGAATTAGCTGTGAGATGTGTACACTCTTATTTTAGGAATTTATTGTCTTATTCCATTAAGAAAAGAGAAATATGAAACTAAAATATATCCTCAAGAATCTGTAGAGACAGAGGAGAAATCCACCTGTGTGAACTATGAGGTGACCTATGAGGTTAGAAGGTGAGACAATGAACTGTCTCTTTCCAATCTGAAATAAACATGTCCAGCCCAGAGATGGCAAACTACTACAGGATTCATAAAGAATGTTTGGACTAAGAGAACATTTCTCCCAAAAGTTAAATTCTTTTGAATAATCTGACAGAACATGCTTTTTTTGAGGCAGTAGTAGCCCTTTTAAGCCATAGAGCAGAAGGTGTTATGCTAAATAAAGCCCTCTGAATGTTTGGATGAACTTCTTGCCTTCTCTTAAAGAAAATTTGACATTTTGACACTCCTTCTAAAATTTTGATCTATGATAATCCACGTAAATCCCACCTAGTCAGTTAGTTGGTGTGTGATTTTCTCTCACGTATAGTACCTGATCACCCTTTCTTTTCAAGTTCTGGTGACCTCTGAGCAGGTCAGTTTGCACCTTGCTAGTCTCATCTTGGCATACCTCCAAAAGGCGAATAGGTCAGACTTCTGTTAGTGAGCCAAAAAGGAAAGTTCAGTCTGAATGCTTAACAAGAGAATAGAGCATTCTGCAGTAAATGTTATTCTGACGCATAGCGGAAAGTGCCAGAACTTAGTTTGGGAACTTCCTAGAGCACAGATAATAAATTTCATTCAGGCTGATCACATTCACCAGTAGTTAATGTGGCATCTTTACCAACACCTGTGAGCTCTGAGCAAGTTTCTCAATTCACCGCAGAGGTTTGCAAGGTTCTGTTCTGCAGTGGTAACATACAGTTAATTCTGATGGACATTAATGGGACCTCCTGGAGTATGCTATTGAGCTCCTAAGATTAATGTCATAACCATACATAAGCGTCACTACAAGGCCTAACAGTGATTTGGTCTCTACTTCTTGCTTTATCTAAATCTCAGCTTTTAGTTCTGTGTGGGAATCTATATTACTCTTTTGGAATAGGTGATAAGCACACAAAGTCTGACCGAGTTCATTAAGGGTGGTCCTTAGAACACTGGCAGAACAGTGCCCAGTGATGCTAGCGCACTGCAGGATTGGGCCTATGGAGACCCAACAGCTTTATTTTTTATAATGGTAACTTGAAGATATGTCAAAATTGATTTTTGTTACATTGATAACAGCAGTAGAACTCCCTGGAAGAATTAAAAGGCTCATTAGAAAAGAATTTCTCAATGGTACAAATAGCTTTTTAAATCCAGCCAAGCCAAAATGCTATTTGATTATTCAAAGGGGGTTTTTTAAGAGAGCTATTAATCGGTGTCAGATTCAAAAGCAGTTCTATGCTCTCTTCACAGATAGAATGTAAAATGTTATATTTTTCATATTTATACATTTCTTAGTGTCTGTTATCATCATGTGTCTTGAAAATTAGGAGGTACTGCATGAAGGCACATTCGCAAGATTAGCTAAGTTTGGAGCTTCACAAGTTAGCGTTTGAGATAGAAGATTTTGCTTGTCAGCAAAATATATTTCTGAGAAAGAAATACATTTACATATAGAAATCATTTACTGATAAGCTGCTACTGAGAAAAAAACAATGTTAAGGAAATAAATAATTCCAGGACCAATGAAGCTAATGAAGCCTAATATATTTATGGCCTACTCCCATGTACAGTCTGGAGACTCGAGTGTCCAAAAACATGGTTGAGCTTCTTTGCTTTGTGAGCTTTTCCTTCAGAATTTAGATCATTCTCCTGTACACAGGCACTTTTTTCTTGAAACTCATTGGAGCTTAATATCTCTGAGACATCTACCCTTTTCTCAAATTTGGTGTAAATAGGTCAGTAAGTTCAGTGTTATGGTGAGGCAGCTATACAGACAAACAGAACAATACCATAGGGCTTGTTTTCTTAGGAAAAAAATTGTATTCCCCAAAATCAGAGAACTTCAAAGTGACTTTTATGAATATGTTATTGTGTTCTTTTTATATTCTCTGAGTTGCATGCTCATCGAAACTTTTTTTTCTCTTTCTAACTGTTGTGTAGCTGGATGTTAGTGATAAAGGGACAGAAAGTGCTGTGAATAGAAAGACTCCACAAAGAGCAGTAGCTTTTTGATGCCTCTCTTCACTATTTTTTAGGAAGCCAAATGTTGCAAAATGCATATACAATGATTTGGTGAGTTAGAAAGATTTGTGGTGATGTGTATTCATACCAAAAAGGTATTGATGCTTAAACTGAAGTACGAATTAGTTCTCTAAAAGCATATACTTAAAATGGATTTAGACCAGAAAATGAGGGAAGAGTACAGTCGTGTTACTAAGAATGACCATGAAACTTGACGTTTGCACGTTACATAAAATTATTTTTGACACATTAAAATACATTCAATCTATGCTCATTGTAATTCACTTTACGGTGAGTCGCTTAGTAGCAGAATATATATCATTTATACTGCTATCCTTCATGCTTTTAAACTGTAATATCCTTTCCTCAATGACTGCTTGTCAATTTCTCTGATCTAGAGTTGATTTCATAAATTAACTAGGCCAATTAAGTAGAGAGTTATGATTAGAAGAAGAAGAGAAAGCAAATAAATATTAATCTAGCACCCTGAACTTCTTCCTTCCAAGATCCTAACTCCCAGTATACTTCAGAGTTGTATACGATGTCTTTTGTCGATTCATCCTCATTGTCTGTCATTATTTAATCAATGCAGTATTTTATGGCACAAACTGAGGTATTTTTATGTGATGTCATCTGTGTGAACATTGCCACATAAGCACTGCAGCCCAAACCCCATGTATACTTTGATATTGCCCAGTTATCGCCCTTCTCCTTTCTGTTAATTCCTTTGTACTTGCACAAAGTCATTAAGTGTTGTTTCACCTGTTTGGTAATGGGAACTGTTCTTAGTTCCTTTCTGTTGCTACCCCTTGGCATTTGTTCATGTGGAACACGCAACCCATTTAGGGCAGTCTCTTCTCAGGACTACATATATAGGCCATTCATTAGAACAGCCTTGATTACTCTTGTGCTCGGAAATTAGCTTGTCCGTAATATTTTTTTTTTCCTCGTTTTATGTTCTTAGACAAGTACATCATATGTTTGGATTGGAAGTTACGTCATACATTGTTTCTTTATTGATAATTTCCAGGAGACTTTTTCTTTAGGTGAATATTTATTCTCCCAGCCCTTTCTTAGTCCTTTTATTGCACACAGCACCATGGGCCAATAAACAGTATCAATTATAGATGCAAGGTTATTGCTAGGGAGCCTGGATATTGATCTCACATAAGTTAGAAATGGTTGAAGGAATGAACTTATTTGTTGGCAGGTGTCCGTATCATGAAGCAATCACCATAAATATCTTCAGCCTGGCCTTTTCTTGACGTGTATTACAAATACTAGGAACTGAAAAATCAGAATGAAGCAATATTGCATGCAGAGTTGGAACATATTAGGTAGCCAACCTGTGAGGAAAAACATGCTATCTCTGTATAAAAATTGAGGGCTTTAGCCTCTAGGGCTGCCAGTTTGGTCCTTTGCAAAAGGAAGATCTTAAGTAACACAGTTCTTTAAAGAAGAAAAAGACATGTCATCATTAGTGTAATCATCTTTCTTATGGTTTCACAATCAAAAGTTGAAGTATTTGCTTGTAAAGATGCTGAGTGTCAAGCAACATATGACAATATTTCTATTTCTCACATTTTCTTTAATAAAAAAAGGAAAAACTTCTGGTTTTGCCATAGATTGTCTATTTTTTGTATTGATTCTTTGGTCTCAAAAAATATTCAGAATTGAATCCAAATGCTACGCTACCTAAAGCTTGATGTTACTCTGAGACTAGTTTTAATGAGGGATTGCAACTGAGCCAACCTCAGTTGCTCAGTTGCAGCTTGGGCAAGTAGAAGAACCCTGATGATTGATCTATGTGGGTGAGTTGGCATCAGTTTGCAAGCCCTCTGGGTAGAGGCAGAACATCCAGCAGGAAGAATTAAAAAGGAAAAGGGAGAAGAAACGTTTATCACCCATTTACTAACATTTCATGGCAGTGTTATGGTAAACTGAGAGATGAATGCCTACATTCATGTATTTTGCACTATTCTGAGGCACTAATAACATTAAATCAGACTTAATACTTCACACCAAGCGTTCAGTAAAATAGGGAACGATGTGAATATTTGTTGATGCTATACGCTATGGGTACAGCATCAAAAGTAGTGCTTGAAAGACGTAAAATTCTGCAAAATAGAGGTCAGAATTATGCTAATATCATGATAATATAAAATTATTAAGTCACCAAATGACGGGATTACAACCCAACTATCTTCAGTCCCTAGGAACCTTTCAGCTAAGCTTATGGTAAATAAAACAGCCAGTCCTACACAGGAGTCTGATTACAAATTTAAACATTTGTGTTATTAGAACTGCATGAAGCATTCACCTCTGGAGACTGGGGTTAAAATCTGATTTAGGTTACTGGAGAATATTAGTGTAGTTGTCCCAGCCTAGTAGACACTTCATTACATAATAAAATCTCCTCTCAATCCTGAAACTAGTCGGTATGGTTAACATGTTCTCTTTAGAAAAGGCTAGGATTGGCATAGCCAGAGAGTTATGGAGGAGGATTAAAGTAAATTGACAGGCCTGTATGAAAAAAACATGCTCATTACTTTAATTATCAATATATATATCTATTTGCCAGTTTCTCTACAAAAGTGAGTATTTAGTGTGCTGGTAATTTGGATAGAGAGGGATGAACAGGTGGAGTGCAGGTGTGCATTAGAAGAAAAGGGCATGACTGAAGTATATTACAAAGTCAAACCATGGAATGGAGATCTTAGTTCACAATATTCAGCAATCTCATATTATCAGACTTTGCTATTCTTTTTCTCTTTGCAGATATCCAGTGCAAGTCCATATTTGGTGTATTTTTTGTGGTTTTGTGCAGGTACAAACACTGTGGGGTTTATTACATTACTGGAGTCAGTAGAGAAAAGCTCTTTTTCAGTAACTGCTTTACTTCTGTTATTGATCCTTTTTTACTATTCATTTCATTTTCTATAATTGTGTAAAATAGTGTATATTGCAAGAATTTAATGACAATCTATATCTATCCAAATACTATGGAGATAATAAAGTCTTTGCTTGTCAATATTATCAATTTTTTTCTCTTATTATATTCCCTTTCCTCTTATTAGATTTTTAGGCAGGCATTTTAAATTCCTGAAGACATAAACTACATAGAGCCAAGCCACTGTAAAGGCCTAACACATCAGTAAATGTCACTGAAGTGTCAACTCTTTGTATCATAACTGCAGTTCATTTCTCAACATTGACAGTGATGCTTATACTGGATAAGGATTGGAATGGGCATATTTCCAGATCTTAATTACATCAGGCATAGGGATGAGGAACAGTCTTTTTCCTCATGGGGAAGGGAAAGTAAAGCTAAATTTGGCCATCTAGAGCCCTATGCATCCCCGTTTATCTGGAGATAATAGGATTAAGTTAAGCTATGGGACTTCCTTAGCTAGAACTGCCTTGCTGCCTTCTGCAGGGGTCTAATAAGGATAGATATAATTGGGTAAATGGTGAATAAGAATAAAAAAAAGTATACAGTATAAGTAGTATGCTTGTGAATAAATGATGACAAATTGGATTCCATCCAATCCCTGCAGAGCTGGTTAACATATAGCAACACGTGGAATTACAGGGTGAAAGGTATATCTTTCTTGTTTCCTAATTTTTGCCGCCTTGTCTCAAATCTCACACGTAAAGTATCTTTTAAAGTTTAAGGAGAAGATGGGGAAGGGAAATTACAGCATCTGTTTGGTATTAAGCAGAAGCTTTTTAATGCTGTTCATATAAGGTTAAAGATGCACAAAATGCAAGTGGCTACAAATACATGCTGCACAAATGGGATTTTGGTTTTCTGACCCATATCCACCTACTGAATTTAGTCTGTTAACAGTTTAGCATTTATTTTCACTTTTTTTCACCTCTCAAGGAGAACAAACACTGAGAATGTAGCCCCAATGGAATAATTAATTAGATCATTCACTGGCAGATATTTCTGTAATTTATTTAAATACAGTTCTTCTATTTTTTTTTTTTTCTGTTTTGGGGAGTTTTAAAATACAATTAGAATGACTTTAAGAAAAAAATCACAGTAGAGAAATAATAACTAAAGATCAAAAGGTCTCTTTGTCTTAATTTTCTGTTTATCAAAATACACTAGAAGCCTTTGCCTGGTGTAAAAGACATAGTCATTTAATTATAATTTATTTTCATGCTTGCGACCTATGGTGTGCAATTGTGAATATGAAATAACCTGTATCGGTGGAGTTCCTCTGCTTCAGTTGCAGATGCAGAACAATCATATCCATGAAATTCGCAAAGGCTGCTCCAGAGATGTGGAACAAGGTTCAAAATCCTATTGTAGACTAAAAGGGTGTGATCCACTTTCATTTGTTCCATTTTGTGGAGGAATGAAGTCAATCTGATGCTAGCATACCTCGGGAGTGACTTTGTAAATCGTTAGGATGCTAGTAGAACAGGCTTGTCCCTGCCATTTGCTCCCCTTTCCTTTGTTTCTTGAAGAAGGCCCTGCTTTTGAACTGTTGGAGCTAATGGTTAAACTGTCAGATTGCTCCATCCAGATGCATGTTATTACTTACCTGCCAAAAGGTTTGCATATACTAATGCATCTCTTATAAATCTGAGCCTGTGTTAAAAAGTTGCAGTGCCCTATCTGACTATAAAGCAGAGAGCAGCATTAGTATATTTACAAGCAAGGTCACATATTTATTAATAACAGTGCAGACAGAATGACAGAAACCTTAAGAAAAGAAATCATAGAAAGCCACAGAGGCCAATCTACTTAAGTGGGGGATAGCAACACAGAGATTACTATGAGCAATAAACTGAAGACTTCTAAAGAAATGTAAGCAGTCTGTTTAGGAAAGGACTGGGAGATCTATGAGCCTAAGCAGGAGTGAGTTAAAAGGATAATTAGAAGAGCTAAAAGAAATACTGAATGTTGCATTTTGGAATATATCAGCAAACAATAAAGGATTCTTCAAATATATTTGCAGAAGACAGAAAGTAAAAGAGAAAATTAGTTCACCAGAAATGAGTTTTGGGAATTGGAGACAAGGTGATACGGAAATAGAGTTTTGTTTTGCTTTTGTTTTTACAGGCTCTTCTTGCAGATTTTAGAATGTGAGTTCTATAGCATACGTGGGTACCAAAGCAATGAACATGGATGCGTAAAGGCTGAATTTGCAAAGTGGGTGAAGTACCAAGTACAAATCCATGTTACTGCAGTTAGTGGAAATTATCTAATGAAGTACAACCAGCTGCTTTTATGAAGCAGAAATAAAAGTTCACAGATTGAAGACTGTAAGAATAAACAAACTGGTTTCTAAAATATATTTATGTGTCTGGTCACAGATTTTTTGAGACATAGAATACATCTATAACAACATGACCTTTTTTAAAGAAATCGGGTAAACAGTACCTACCTGCTAAGGGATTCAAATAAATTATGCATCAAGTAGCTTCATTTCAGGTCTGGGGTTACAGTCCGGCACAGGCAGTATTTCTGTATGTACGTGTTTAAATTTGAGGGATGTGCCTAGCCCTACTGAAATTCTCAAGCCTTTGGAGATATTGCTGTCACAGCATATAGGAGCTGGCATGATTGTTATATATTGTCCCTGGATTTGCAGGTAACTCAGTGTTGAACAGATTTAAGGAAAGAGTCAGGGAAGAGAATGAATTTGTCATGTGCATTAGCTCAGTTGCTTTTACGGTAGAGACTTTTAGAAAAGTGTTATGAGTGGTTTGCTTAGAAATGTTTACAAAGTACTAATATGTGCAGAAAGGAAAATATAACAAATTAGTAGAGCTTATCACCTAGAAAGCCTTCATCCTTTGGGATTAAATTCTGATCCCATTGAAATCAGTAGGAGTTCTGATACTGACTAGACTGGAGCCACAATCACATGTATAGTTGCTTGCTTTTTTTTTTTTTTTAATTAACATCAGTAAAATCAAATTTTTTTATCTTCTTTAATCTGGATCTTAGTGATGAACGTCTAGTATTTTTAGAAAGAATTGTCTTGGAAAACTTAACATGTGAAGTGTTAGGAAATCCCTTATTATCTTTATTCTAGATAGGGCAATAATAATTTCAGGATAGTAATGTAAGAAACTCACTTGATTAATAGTAGTATAGCAACTGCCAGAACAAGAAATATAATAAATACAGTTGAATTCAGTGAGTTTATTGTATTAGAATTCTTGTCAACTGATTTGCACCTGCATTCATCAGATCTGAAATCATCCCAGACTCTTAACAGAGCTGTCCCTAAACAACTTAACGAATCACAGTGACAAGAAATCCTGTATCTTCATTGTGAATCCCTGTATAACAGAATCTCATTCGCTCTTTCACCAGCTTTTTATTATCTCCTTGGATTAGCTCAGACTCAAAATTAGCAAGAAGACATTTCATTGGGATCGGTGGAATTCCTGAGGTATAAACCTTGTGAAGGATGTCTGTGTCACTGGGGAAATTCTTGTATTTCATTGAGCTATAGTTGAAATATCATTTACCCAATTTAAAGAGATTTAAATTTATGCTAGCATCAGGGACTGCATTCAAAAATGACTCAACAGTTCCATTCATAGTGCTTCATTGGAATTTTTTACTATTTTTTCCTTCTCTTAAATTTCCACGGAAGTTCTAGAGTAATTAAAAAATTCAAAACTTAAGGAGAATTTCATCCAACTTCAAGTTTTCATCTCCCCTCCATCCCAGTCTCCTTCACCAAAAGGACAGACAGCTCTTGAGCAGCAAGCTCAAATTTCAGATGTATATATGTGATTAAAATTAAAACTCAATTTTTACTATTTTATCTAATTCTGGGATTTCTTAGAAAGGTTTTCCACAACTCCTTCAGCTCACAGGAAAGACCTTGTCTCCACGAATAGTTTCCCAAAGAGTGTAACATTCAATAATAGCATCAGAAACTAAGATAAGACCTGAGTATTTCCCTCACCTTAGTAATACTCAGAAAAAGCTGGAACTTGTATTCAGAAGTGTGTGCTTGGATTATACACAGTTTATATCTGCTATTACTGTCAGTATTATTATAATTGGGGCACTGAGAGTTGTGATCATGAATATAGTGCTAGGTGCTGCAATGAGCATGGACTAGCAAATGGCTCTGCTCTAGACATAGCCCAAAAAACAGCTGACACCATTGTATCTTACGTAATGTCAATTTTATTGTTCTTAGTGGTGTGTCAGGGGGCTGAGGAGGCCACTTGACTTTCTAGTAAAGCCTTACCCACATTCATTTCTGGAACCAACTTTTATCTAGGTTTCAATATTGCATCTTTGGCCATTGTTCCCACTTTGTCCCAGAATCTCAGTAAGCCAACAGATAAACGTGCCAGGAAGCTAATAAACACTCCTGTCATCCAAGCTATCAACGTTATTGTGATGAATTGGGAAACGTTTTTGCAGTTTTACCTTAGATCACTAGTGGTACTTGGTGCCTATTACCTACAGGCTTGAATGTATACACGCAAAGAGAATAACTGTCTGAAAGGTTTAATGATACTTGTGAAGCAGTCAACCATTATTTCCCTCTGTCAAATTCTACTACCTGAAAGACTCAGGTTAATATAATGATTGAGTGCTTCCACTTTATGCCATATGCAGTAGTGGTATTGCTCTGTATATCACATGTAATATTATCTAGCAGTTGTAAAGTGTTTTGCATGTGCACTCTGCTTTATGACCATTAACTAATTAATCCTCACAATGGTTCAGTGAGGTAAACAACAAGATGCTATCACCCATTATTATCACATGGTTATGCTGTCATGCTTCGTTTATGAATTTATCTATTTACTTTGTAATGCCATATCTGAAGGTTCAATAAAAACAATTGAAAATAATGAAAGAGAAGGGAAACTGGCTTTTAGAAGCACATATGACATATTTTTATACTGGCAGTGAGCTAATATAATTAGAGAGTACAATGAACTCTAAAAGGAAGACTATAAAATGAACTTCACCCATTCTGCTTAATAGATGAGATTTTCTAAGAGACAGACACTAATTGCTGCTTGGGGAAAAAAAAAAAAGGCTAAGTACAAATGCATCACAAATAGGGTCAAACCTCATTTTGAAAAATTACAAGATTTGTTTGCAGGAAACCATTCTAGATTCAGAATCTTAAAACAAATATAGTATATACAAATGGTTTCTTCTAAATGCAAATATTTAACTACTGTTTAAAGTTACATGGGATAATGGGTCAAACCTAGCAGAATTTTGTCTCTGCTGGGGAAGTTTTCTGAAAAATTTCAATATTCATAGAGGTACCCATATCCGTGCAGTTGCCAGTCAGTGAGTCTACATCAGTGTTTTGCTTCCAGTCAGGGGTGCAATTATGAAGTGATGCTTATCATCCCCACATACCATGTTTCGCTTCACATCATGGAGCAGTCCTGGAGCACTTGAACTAGATTCCTTTTGGATGAAACTAAAGCACACAAGTTCCTGGAGTGCCACCTAATGCACTCCAGCTGCTAATGGCTATTATTCAGTCCACAGGACCAGACTAGATCTGGTGTGAAGTAAAGCCCTCTGAAATGCTGATAGCATAAATACAAGGTCCTCAGCACCACCTGTTTCATTCTACAGACCACTCCTATTGGGCTGCACTATTTGGAAATGCATAGACAAAATACTCTGCTAAGAGCTGCAAGATGTGACTGTAAGTAGCATTCAGCTCTCTATGTTTCTTCCATTACAATTTTCAGAGGATGCCAAGGAAGTTTGATGATTAAATCCCATTGATGTTTAATAGCATTTAGGTTTTTAACTTTGCCTGCCTTCATCTTACACATTCAGCATACTAGCATTGAAAATACACCTTAGTTTTTCTGATCTTCAGAGAAATAAACACCTAATTTAGTGCAACTTACTTAATTTTACGTATCTGTATAATATTGTCCATTTATTTACAACTGCCATATATCTGCTATGTAAATTCAGCTTTGATACAGGTTACATTTGACATCAAGACAATCTTCATGGGATTTGGTTGGCTTTTTCTCATGGTTGTTTCATCTCTTTAAAATAGGTAGGCTGGAATTAATAATTTTTTCCTATTGAACACAAATAATCTATTCAACATTTCCATAAGTTTTTGGTTGTTTAATTTTACAGGGCTGTTGTTCCACAACATCAAAGCTAGCTTATATCAAATAGCAACTCCTTAAACATACTCTCTGGAGTAGGAAGACGCTTGCTGATAGAACCACACCGGCTGATAGTGAAGGCTGTGGGAATTGGTAGTCGATGACTGTGCTTTTGAAACAACTTTACAGGGGGAAAAATGTGGCAAACAGAGAAAAACCAGCTCAAATTCTGAACGTTAATAGTGTTTACACTGCTGCAATTGGGAAAATATGATATTTCATGAAGTGTTCCATTGGGGAGTATTGTAGTTTGTATTAATATCATTGTTGTATTGTATTTCTCTGCAACAACAACATTCACAGTTGAATATAAGTCATGATTTTTCACTTTCCGTTTTGGCAGTGGTTGAGTTAAAATAGTGTTTTGCTTTGGGATCTGGCACACAAGAAAATGCTACAATTTCAAGCTTAGAAAAGTAACCCCAAGAAGGTATTATAAATTGGCTAGGTTCAGAATACGGGTGGATGATTAGATTCCAGTGTTTCCTGCTGAGTGGTACATGCTTGTTTTGCAATACGATTTTGAGTCAGAGATTCAAACAGAACGTGCAAATCCTATTCAGTCTCTCAGCATTGTTGATCTGTTTTTTATTGATTTTTCATCTGTACAAATCCAGTGCTCTCCATATATTTTAGAAACCTTATAGGAGAATGTTGCAGAATAGGAGTTTTAATTAGAATGACATTCAGTTCATCAATAGACTTCACTGTTTTGTAGGAGGATGCAGCATTGTCCTGGTTTTACTGTATTCATACTGTCCCATTTTCCAAGGAAAAAAGTTCTCTTTCCATAAAACAAAGACAGAGTAATAAGATATTATAGATTTTGTGTCCACCCTTTGCCAAAGACAATGACTCTGTGTACTTTTGTTCCACATAGAGGTAAACAACATTCCATTAAATATAGAGGGTTTTTTATCAAGTTTTCATAGTTTCTGTATTTTATAGTATTAATTAATAATAGGATTTTGGCATTTTACTTTTGAGGAAGTTTATTAAGTATGTTTATAGGCTTGAAATTGACTTTAGGAAAATAAAAACTGGTTTGACTTTTTCTGCCTATTAGCTTTCTCTCTGTTAATTTTTCTCCTAGGTCTGTTGAGTAGTATGCAGTGACATTGTAAGTGGGATGTATTTCCTCACATCAGTGCCTTGTTAATGCTGTTCATTAATCTAGAACCATGAGCTTGTTCAGAGGTSGTTAGATATTCCTTATTTCCGTAGGGTTTGAGGGAAGGGTGACAGCTTACTTACAGCATCAGAAACCAGATCTCATTGCGTTGTCATGTCATTTTTAATACTGATAAAATAGCAAAGGCAGCATGTGAGCTCACAGCCTGTAAATGGTACAGCAGCACAATCCAAAATAAGTCATTCCATCAACTTCTAGTAAACTGAAGCTTAGATTGTTTTAAATAGGTTTATTAGTGAATTACTACATGAAAAGCCTTTGAATTTTGTTATACAGCAGGTCCTGTTAAAGTTATAGGAGCTTATTTTTGTCTTAGTCTGCTAATTCTTACATTCAGTTTTTAAGTACTGCTTTATATTACTTGTGTATCAGTAGTGCCTTGAGGTCCCTATAAAGATCAGTATCCCATATAGTGCTCTGATCCATTATTCAGGCAACTAACATGCTAATGTGTCCATCTTCCTGGTCTGTACCAGGGTTTCATATTAAACTTCATTTGCTTTAAGATCCCTGCATACTTTTAAAAAGAACTGATCATCATAGATCAAACATTTTATTCACTGTATTGGAATTTGAAGGTCATTTTTAATACTTAAAAATGCTAGTGACGTTACTTTACTCAAATTTTTTGAAGAAGTTTGCATACCCCAGTGTGAGTTTTTTTCATTACATAGTTTTCAAGATACAGTTTTTCCAATATATAGTTTTCACTATATAAAGCAGTCCAATCCTTTAATTTAGTTTATTGTTGGAAATTCAAATACAGATATCCTGTTCTGTCAAAAAAAATTTAAATTCCTTTCATGTTATTAGCTCTTCTACCTCAGCCAAGTTGGGAACACTGACAGATAAATACTTGTCATTCTGTTTTCTGGCAGACCTAGGCATAACTTTTTATGATTGACTGGAATTACTGCAATGTAAAACTACCAGTGAGAGCTGCTGTGACTGGACAGACCAGCACTCAGAGCTCCCACAGCCCATAACTGTAATCTTGTCAGGTTTTTAGATATTGAAGGAACTAGTAAAATTATAGATCTGAACGCTAGGACTCATTAAACTGCAGATCAGACGAAATGTAAAACAATAATTATAAAAATATTCAAGTGTTTAAAAAGTGGTATTGTCAACCATACTGTTGCAGATTGAGAAGGCGATACTGGGCTAGACCTTCAAGGAAAGTGAATCAATAGAACTGTATGGTATTTGGTGGCGCCACGCTTCCTCATTCCTCTTATAGCCCAGGCTGTTAGTCCATTGACAAAAACTTTGCACCTCCTACAGATAAACACATGGTCTGACATGCTTCTGTGCTTTTTTTACTTTTTGAGGGGAGAATATTAACTGCATTTTAAACACTACATTAGGGAAAATTAAGCATCTAAAACATCAGAAAGGTTTCTTTTAAAAGGAATGCAATTTAAATTTTACAGAAACTAGCTCATATTCAAATGGGTATCCTATTCAAATGAGTTAGAATCTTTTTATAGTGTTATGCACATCTATAATAAAAGCAATGTGAAAATAGCATTCAGAGAATTTCACAGTGGGGGTTATAATTGTGCTCACTTAGGGACCTGTTCTGCCATTGATACATGTGCATAGCTCCCATTAACAGTAATAGGAGTAATGCATGCTTTTTGATGGCAGAATGGATTCTTACTCTGAGTGCTACCATATTACCATTCCTACTGTGATAATAGCAATATCATATTGCCATGATAATAGATGCATCACTGGAGCTAAATTAGGATTCTCAGAACCAGAACTATGTAAGGAGTAGTAGGAACAACACCTGAATGGTAGTGACTGAGAGCGGTGTGCCTATACAGGGCAAGAACAGGTATAATGACTTGGGATAACTGGGCAGAAGCTTTGCAAGCTAATGGTCCTTTCTATACATTTTTTGAAGGTGGTAGCTAAATAGTATATGGTAAACCCAGCTCTGGTTCACTGTGCAAAGATCACTGTGCCTGCCTTTCTCTGAAACATGGATGACACTGGAAGGAATGAGGAATCCCAAAACAGTCAACATGATATTACGTTTGCCTCCTGTGCAGTTGTTGTTGCTAACACGGACAGGTGCTTTGTCACATTCGACATCCTGACTCTGGCCCACCTGTGTGCAGGATAAGGTGTACCTTTGACCTTTCCTGTATCTCAGTGGAGCACACCAGGCAGGGATCAGGTTGCTGCCCTGTTTTCATTCTGGAGAGGAGCCCTCTCACAGCACAGAGCCCCAGGTGCACACCCTGAGCTGCTCTCCTGGGATTCCAAAGCAGTGCTACAGAGATTTTTACAGCTCCAAGTGTGCATCTCCCTTTGGGAAATATCACTAGTGGGTAAGGGTCTTGAAATCATCCTAGTTTATTTATCCTTAGAAATACAGTGGTTGAAGAAATGAAAAAAGTTTAAAATAACAAAGCAGCTTTTATGCACTTAACCTACCCTGATGCTTAACATTTTCATCCAAGTTTAGACAGTGCCACTGATCTTAGATAACCATACATCCAGGGATGGAGTTCAGTCTGCTTTCCTGCAGTGGATGCATGTCCCTTGAACTCAAGAACTCAGATTTTTATCTATCTTTCAGTTTTGCCTACCAGAAGCCCTCTTCACCTGTGTAAAGGCATTGTCTGCCTTCCTGTGGACTTGCAGAGAGCTCCTGCAGGGTTTAACCCTTTGCACCACATAGGAGCCGGCATAATAACAATCAGATACACAAAGGGATATATAATATGCATTAAAATATTACTTGCAGCCAAAACATTCCTCATACACTTGCTACACCCTATGTATAAAATCCTCAGTACAAGAATACCTGTGATCTGTTTCGCATTTTAGCATGCAGAAGTTGCCACACAATCAAACCTGAGATTTATGTATCTGTGACTGCCACAGGTAAAATAGTGTTCCTAATAAAGTCTAGTCAGACATGTACAAAAATCCTTAAGTCTTTGAATATACCTGCTTAGAATAGGATTTCTTGGTGCCTCCTTTCTTTAGATTGTTAGCATGCTCTTATTTACCACAGCATGTGATGGAAGTTGTTTTGGAAAGATATTTGAATGCTGTATACAGTCTGGAAGCATATTTAAAGCTGTTGCTTTCGATTTTTCTTTTAATTCCTTGATACCACTGCTAATGTAAAGGACATGGATTGAAGAGAGGATCTTCTTTTCCTAGGCAATGTGTTATTGATGAGCTGGCATTTGCCCTGTGGCTCTCCCTCAGGATTGCTTACATCTATTACTCACACACATCGATTGGTTAATTTGATAATTCTATCACCAATCAGCTTGTGTCTGACCTTTTGCCATGGCAATGATGGCAGAGTCTTCATTTTTACATCGCAGACCTGCTAGATTGACCTTTCTGAGGAGAATGTCAAGACATCCCTTGATCTTAACCTGTCACTAAATTTGTTAGAATTACACTGTCCCTTAACCTTGATCTATTGTATTTGTAACGTTCAGGATATGCAGTTTGTGTGGAAATGTTCTTAAGTAAGTTATATCAGTCAAAGAATAGCTCTTTCATAATTAAAAATTAGCTTCCTGTTAAGAAAGTGTACATTTTAGAAAGTTTTCATGTCTGTTTTCCTTCCATATGTCTGTGTAGTTCTCCCTGCACAGTAGGCTAGCTCCTAACAAGTACCTTCCCTTTCAGTGAACACTGAAATTAGAGGAATTTTTTGTCCCCGTCTCCTGGAGATTAGTGAACTAAACATGGTTTGTTCAACTACCCTATTAAGGGTGGGCTGTGCTGTAGGGGATTTGTAGGACCCCAAAGAAAATTCTGCAACCAAGTTGAAGACAAGCATTGACTGCTTTTGCTGTCCCCTGATAAAGTTCTTTCCATCTCCAGGTGTGCCTAAAAATACCCAGAGCTTATGCAAATTTTCAGGTTTTCAACAGATCAAGCAAATTACACTAACTTTTCATACCTGCAGCCTTAACGCTGCACAAAATAGAACATGGTGCTATTCTGTCAGCCTACTTCAAGAAGAAAACCTAGTCATGTTTAGTATGTGTCTTTTAATAAATCTACATGTTACGTAGCCCAGCTTCCAAGTGCACTTTTGGTAATAATGACAGTATTCTGCTTGCAGTAACGTGCAACTCTGTCACTATGCAAAGCCTCAAATTTGTAGTACATTAGCTTTATCACAGAACACAGAGGATAAAAGTTGCAGTTTTCTTTTGTGAAGATATTTGCAACACCGCTCTGCATTTGAATGTCAAGTCCTTCCTTCCCCTTCCCTTTCACCTTCCCCTTCTCCCAAAATTGTCCTTTTTTCTCCTTAGTGGACAATTCAAGGGCACTGCTTTGTGGCTCTGGATGTGTTAATTTAGTGTTCAGCTCAGCTGAAGGGAGAACACAAAGAAATCTGCCTTGTTTTTTCTCCCTATGTTTTCTGAAAATATATGCATGTATGTAATTCAGTTATGTATAAGGGAGCTAGTTTGGGCCATTCTATGGTTAAAGGTTTCCCTTTATGTAAAAAGCAGTTGATAACAGGGGATGTAATTCCTGTTTTTCATGAGGGTGACTAACAATGAGGAAATCTAATTTCAATGAAATTTTGTAAAATTTATAATATGTTCAGAAGATGGGGACTTTCATACTAAACTTCAGCCTGAAGCAAATTTGAATGGGCAAGTTAAAGGGGCTGTTCTGTTGCTAGAAAAAGAAATCTTCCATTTGGAAATTGAAATTATCTCAGCATATAGTTTTTAACTGAGATTGCTATCTTGTGTTGTATTTATTTCAAGAAACAAATCTCAAATGGCTTTAAGGAGTAAAAGCAATGATTTTGCCTGAACAATAACTGTTACATCATTATGTTTAGCCAAATACTATCTGTGTTGTAGTGCAAGTGATCAGCATTCATACTAAGCTACAATCCAGCTTTTAGTAGTCACTGGGTCCCACATCAAATAGATTGTTTTGCACCAGTTAGTGCATAGTAATCATACTGCCACACAAAATCAAGTGGCGAGTTTATAAACCAAAGGTTTTATGATATATTGGTCTGGATTCCCACAATGTAGGATTCCAGCTAACAAGGGAGGTAATGCAAGCTGGAGCAGTTCCACTTCTAGATAGTGACTGTATATTGATATGTTTTGTATGTTGTCCTTTCAGTAGGCCTAAAAGATGACATGAGGATCGTGCATAGCCTGACTGTTTGTGGGTGGTGTTGTGGTTTGTGAGTTTGGGGGGAGGGGTGGTGGTACTTTAAATTAGTCAGTGTAACTCCTACAGAAGTGCAAGAAGTTTATAAATTCTATCGTTTTTTCTGGGAGTTATGGTATTCACATGTCACATGCCACGCATCTGTTTGCATTATCTTGTTGTACATGCCTTTGTGTTTGCAGTATAGTTTTTGAGTTAATTTGAATTTTGTAGCTGATATAGTTGAGAGGTGTATATCATTCATTACTGTTAAACATGATTCAATCCTAAGCCAACTTCCTTACACAGCCCTGCAAATGCAACTCACTTCTGACCCCCAGAACTCCTAATCCAGCACTGTTTTTCATCTAGGAGAAAGCTGTGACGTTTGAGAAGTTAGTGCAGAGTGGTTTTGTAATGACAACGGTTTTTGCTAGAAGTGAAGATGAGACCACTAAACTCATTTCATTTGTAATCTAAACCAAATTCTAGTCTAAGCCTCCAGAAGTGAGAGGTTACTGCATTAGCCACCTATACCCTTTGTGTTCACAGAAAATTAAACTAAAACTAAATCTCAATTTCATATGGACCAGAACATGCCCCCTGCTAATTAGGAACAACATAGGAAGACTGAAACAAGAATAAAAAAATTTGTATTTAAAAATTGAAAGATTAAACAGTTATCTCTCTCTCTGGTTTGTAGTAATGGAAACAATCTTCATTGGCTTCAGAATCTCATCTTGGCTGAGCTTGTGAAAAAGACATTGGTTAGAAATACTATTTTAAATGTGCACAATGAGAGAGAGTGCAGACAGTAACATCTTTGAAATTTTAAATTATAAGATTGTATACAGCTAGGTAAGAAAGAAGAGGGCATAGATGGAGCAAGAGAGAGTCACTGGCACACTGAACACAAACTGTAGTTGAGGTGATAGTGGAAAACTACTGCCCTGCTGGTTGAAAAATGGGATTTAATGCTCAAAGCCACAGGCTGAAACCATTATTCATGACTGGTGCTCACTTTTTGATCCCAAACAGTAATAGATTACTCTATAAACTGATGACTGTAGTTCATATAATTCTTATTTTATACCCATTAGCAAATTGACGGAGAAAAGAATTTCTTTCTTCTCACCTCCCATAAACCGATGTGCTTCCCTGCCGTTAGATCAGGTTCCTGACTACTTCCCTTCTGCCTTGGTTCCCTCCATCCCTCCTGCCCCCAGCACAGTAGTCAGGGCTTTCATTGTTTCCTCATCTCCTCTCTGAAGCAGGATTTCATCAATCATGGTGGTAGTAGTCTGCTCTTGTAATCAAGGCTGAGATCCATCAAGTGTCGTGGCTGCAGCAGTTCCTTTCAAGCTCCACAGCAGCTCAGATTTCTGGGCCTTTTCTGAGGTTCAGTGCCCTTGTAGCGGTGGCTCAGTGACTGAAAATATCTTCAGCTCCTTCTTACAAGGGGATTTGCAATTCCCATTGAAACATGGTCACAGCAGCCATTGTATGAGAAATCACTCGGGCTCCATACAGTGCCATGATGTCTTATTGATCCATGAGCGCTATTGAAAAAAGGATGTAAGGAAAGAGGGGGAAATTGTCAGTGACATATGTGCATATGAAAAGAGCAAGGGAGGCAGGTGGAAACATGAGGATTTGCAGCAGTCAGAATCTTACTGCGCTGGCAAGCTGTATTCAGAAGTGCACACGAAATGCTGGTGGCTATAACAAACTCTGTATATGGGCACACACACACACGGCAGAATGTTTTAAGGGGTCTGAGACTGCTTCTTGGACCACCATTTTAACGGTTGCTTAAAAAACAGGTGGCCTTGTGTAACCAACTCAAAATTACAAAAAATGAACAAACTCTTAGATTCTTACTCCTTTTTTTTTACTGGTTTTTTTCCTTCCCTTTCAAACTGCAAGGACATTTCCTTAGAAAATGCTGGAGGAAAGCCCACTGATAACTCAGAAGGTAAAATAACATATGAGTTATTAAAAGGTCTTTTCACAGAAGTGGGATTAATTTCCATATCCCTTAGGAATCCCTGCACATGCTGTTATCACACAAATGGCGTTTTGGTGGGTGGGTTAAAAATTAGTTAATAAAATTAAATTTTAAAATGCTTGGGCTATAGTTCAGGAGAGCTAGCCAACACACTTTAAAAGAATAAAGTCCCCAGCAAAGTCAAAGCAAAATCTGCAGTCTGTTTTTAATCTGAAGATATTATTTAATACATTTTTGTATTGAATATCGATAGCTGAACATGCATCAAAATAAATTCTGATTCAGTCTTGACCTCCAGTAATGGTCTGCACCTGAATTGTTCCATTTAAATAGTCAAGGAAAAAGCACAGGAGAAAATTACATTTTCTGCAGAAAATATCTTAGCGTAGTGAGGTTTTCATTCATTGTTAATTACAGAAGAGGGGTGTGAAAGGCTACTGTAATTCTAACTATATTCTGTCAATGACAGTATAGGACTTTGTTTAAATCCTTTTGTGTGTCTGTCTTTCATGTAATTTTGGAACCATTTATTCGTAACTATATATGCATTCTACAGTACCTGGAATATGCTGTGCTAATATAAACATCATCTTTCTTCTTCAGATATTATTTTTATTTATGTAGCTTATTATTAATTCTCCTAAAAGCAAGAATTACCACCAGCTCCTTGAAAAGGAGGTAACTCATACATCTTTCTGAAGTATTGGAGACTTCTAAGGACTCCGTTAGGCCCTATGTTATTTCTTGGGACACCACTCTACTATAATAACAGAACAGTTTACTCAAAATTGTAGGACTGTGGTGCACAAGCCGGTATTTTCAAACATTGTGTCGGCTGGGATGTGAAAGAGTATCAAGCCATTTGTTCTCTGTGATTTGTTTTCCCCCAGTGGCCCTAGTAAATAAATACTCATGCAACAGCAAACAGAGAAAGATGTTGAGATTGCTATCTTTCATGAGGATTAAAATGACAGTGGGTTGAAGAGAAGGCAAATAAAGCTTGAGGATTTGGTGTCTGTTCTTTTGCAGCTGATGAGGCACACAAACTTCCTTAACATTTTCGGTCCTTTGATGGTATAAAGTGTTTGTGGACCCTCCCATTTTCTCCTGTCATTACATTGCAGTTCTATTTCTTGTCAAGAGAAACCAGACATTTCTGTCCCTTTTTACTGCATTCCAGGTGGTAGCAGGGCCTTTTAAGCTTTCCTTTTCATCTGAGTTTCTGTTTCAGTTCATGTTGTACCAAACTATTTTCGCATGCTGGTGGTATGCTTGAACCATAATAAATGATGTTTCTTTGCAATTTTACAAGCCTGCAATTGTCCAGTTCAGTTTTGCAAACTCCTTCCTTATCAGTGACCTTCTGTCTCCAGCAAACACCAATAATGCCTCTTCTTTTAGACATTCTGCTCTTGTCACCCACCCTGTTTTGTTTTATTATACTGATAAAACCTGTCCCTCCTGAACACAAACTCAGACACTAGAAATAGAAAATAATAATATATGAATCTGATGACTTAATGCTACAGTATATAATTAAGTTACATCCCATTTGTTTGTAATGCTCACACCTGCAGACTTTCTTTCCTCTATTTCCACTTCCCAAGCTGAACATCGTATTTTCAGATGCATGACACAGAAATATGGCTATGCTGGTTACCACAGGAACATCTCTCTTACTACTACCTCTGTTGGATCTTAGTACAGAGAAACCAGCAGCAAGCAGAAATTGTGATTTTGGGATAGTTTCAAATTAGAACTTCCAGTACTAGCACTTGTTGCCCCTGACATATTCTAGCTTTCCCTAGATACCACCCAACTGCTATGAAACCTGACAACTCCCATCTACTCTGGGTTTTTGTATCAAAATTTCCTACGAATTTTCTCAGTTGGCTTCTCCTGTTCTCCTGCTCCTTCCATCTTTCTAGTCCTGTGAACAGCCTTCAGATAACACATCTTTCACACAATTAGGGTCATCATCTTTGACATACCCATTCGATCCATTTCCCCCAGAGAGCAATCAGCAATTAGGCAGAACTGCAAAACTGTATCCAAATTGCATCCTAAGCGTATCCCAATCCTACCATTGAGACAGAGAGTTTGTGGTCATATACAATTATTTGCAAATATATACATTATTTAATATTCAGGTTTAGCATCAAATATCATATCAAATTTCTCAGTGAAAAGGTAGATGTTTCTCACTTCCCAGTCACAGTATTTGGCAACCTCCCTACTGTGGGCCCAAGTGTCTTTGCACTTTCTCCCTATAGGACGGCTCTACTGATGCCTTGCCATTTGCTATTATTGAGGTGAAGCCAATGCAAGAAGGTCAGCCTGGCAGCTAGAGAGAATTTAGATCAGCCTAAAGACAGACAGCACTCAGACCTATAGTTCCCACTAATAGGAGTGAAACCACAATGCCTTCTGCTGTAGGACCAGCATCACGCTTCAGTCTCGTCAGAATCATTCTGTATGTTTCTAGTGTAGTATTGCTCTAAGGGACTCTGTCAAGTCACCTGTCCTTTCTCAGATGTCCTGTAAAGCTTCTCCTGTTTTGAATGAGAGGATGATACATCAACAAAATGAGTTAAAAGGAGAGAAGTTAAGAAAAATAAGTGTCTCTAAAAGGTCAAAAATAGTTACATTTGAGGGCAGTGGCAACTTCAAAAAACTTCTTGAGGTTACATTGGAAGCAAGCACTGTTTATTAAATATTAGAAAAAAATATTTAATTATGCTAAGCATTCTGCCCATTTTCTCATATACCTTTTTCCTTTCATGAGTAAGTAACAACAAATGTTTCTTCCCAGAGGGCAGAAAAATGAGGCTGAACTGATTTTCTATTTCAGCACTTGGTTTATCATGGAAAATTTTACTGAAGTTTCCATTAAGCCTTCTGGCCTGTAATACAAACAGTATTGTTACTGGTTCTGCTGTAAAAGGGAGATTTTTATGCTCAACTTTGCCATCTGTTTTAAACTGCATGGCAACACCAGGCAAGAAAATCCTGCCAAACTATGTTAACATTTACAACAAGCTTGCTTCATTAAATAACCTAGTTGGCCTTATTTGCTAAATAAAATAAGTTCTGTTTTTATGGTCATGAGATATTAGATGACTCCTGATGTGTCTGGTTGTAAGAAAGTACTAAAAGCCTAGGGCCTGAACTTCTTTGCTTGATAGCTAAGGGTGAAATAATGACCAAGCACCCTCTTCCTGATCATGAGAGAGATGGAAAGGAGATAGAATGGGACTGTGTAAGGCCTGATGGGCTGAGGAATGTTTAATTTCTGAGTACGATGAATCAAAAGAATTGTAAATCCCAGAATTTACACACAGGCTTTCTTGTTCTCCTGAAAAGTGCAAATAATTTTGGAGTAGGCTTACTGTTCCAAGGAGGTCAGGAGAAGAGCAAGCCTATTGAGTGGGAATTTTGTTGGTGATCTAATTCTGTTACTCTCAGAGGAGCTCACTGGATTGTGATAAAGTGCTCAAGCATATCAGTATTTTAGGAGAAAAATGAAGGATACCAACCTGCCTATGATATAACTTTCACAGCACTCCTGAAGCCCCAAGATAGAATATGAAGATACATGAAAGTCTAGAAAAATAAAAGAATAGCCTGAGCTTTCCTTAGAAGAGAATCTGTTTACTGGTTTGATTACTGTTGTGTTCAAAAGTTAAATAAACTTCCTATTCTAGGCATGAAATCCTAATGAAGTCAGCAACAAAACTGTTGCCAAAGCCATTGAATCAGGATTTCAATTCAGGTGCTTACCTGAACTTTCAAAGACGTAAATCTCAACCCATCTTTTCCATCCACCTACTCCCAGCATGTCTGTTGGTCTTTTTTCTTATCCTAACAGGCCAGAGCTAGGACAGCTTGGACTTGGGACTAACCTCACAATGAATTTTCTTGTGTTTAGTAGGTGAGTAGATACCTCTTCCTTCTAGTAGTCAGGGTTGAGAAGATAGGGCTTGTGTTTCTGCAGGCTTCTCTTCCTGTGTGTTTGGATATTTTTTTGGTTGCTTGCTTTTTTTGTCTTTTTAATTAAATAAATATGTCAGCATCCTTTCAAAACTAAAAAGAGGATTTTCATTCAAAAATGCTCTGCATGGATGGAATGGAATTTAAAATTCCATATACTCTGTATTTTAAGCTGATGATCTGTAAGTGCTGTGAGTGTTGTGATTGTGTCTTCATGTTGAGAGTGAGATCAGACTGGGAGGTGCTTCATTCAATATGAAGGACATTGTGATGTTGATGAAATCACTTAAGTGTGTAAGAAGTGGAGCAGAACCAAACTGTTGACCCCCTCAGCTTTTCCAAAGTATTTTTTTAAGCTGACAGCAGAGATTTTATATGACACTTCTGGCTACTGAAGATCTAAGGATATTCAAACAGATGTGATGGATAAAGTAGTTATTTTCCTGGCATAGTAGTAGGCATATAAATAAAAATATTTATTTATACTTATCAATAGAGACAGAGATATAACTCTTGTCTGTTCATGTCTGTGTATAGAAATGAGAAAAAAATATTCTTTTGACTTCAGAATACTTTGTGTTCTGAATCTTTGTATTGTGAATCCAGGCCTTCAGATTCAGTGTGCTGCTTTCCACTTAATTTAATCATTGGTTATTTCAGCCCACCGCTTTATTTGAGGAAAGCCCCAGGAACCAAATTATTTGTGTTGTAAATAACGTAATATGCACTCATTAGTTTGATCGCTTTTGCTTCCTTCAACAGGTTTGATTGGATTCAGTCTCTGGCCATTTAAAAACTGCCATATAATCAATAGGGAAGCTGAAATACTGAATGAGATTGATGAGAAAAGATCCTTGGTAATAAAATATTGGTAACGTTCTCTTTTAGGCACTTTATATGCAACTGTGCACTATGAACCCTATGATATGTCTCCTGTTGGCCATATAGGGAACTTGTTTGTAGACACGTTCTTCAGTAGTTGCCAACCTTGTGTAATTTACCTGCCATAATGAACAGGAAATGAACATTGTAAATGAAGTTCTACATGGCAGTCATTCCTTCTGCTTTTGTAGAGGTTGCCCAACTGTGTGAAAATGCTATCTTTACAATCATGTTTATAGAAAGCAGGTAATTTGGGCAGTTTACGTTATAGAATGTCAACTAGTGCTCTCTCTACGATGTTGGACCTACAGAAGAGTTCATACTGCCCCTGCTGTTATCATTATATGCTTTTTTCAAATATATGCTGAGAAGAGTCTATTATAAATAACTTTTAAAAGTTTTGTAATAAACTTTCATGCAAGCTAGATTAGCTCTGTTCAATAGAAAGAACTGTGATACTAGCAAGTGGCTTGGAGAGAGTTGATGCTTTTGGCTTCTGATTTATAATACATGGATGAGTGCACTGTAAATGGACTACTAATTCTCTGTACCTTCTGTTTTACTTGAGTGAACTGGCTGAGCCCTTTAGATGGACATCAGCGAATTCTCAGCATTATTTTGTCAAAACACAAGTTGATGCCCATGACCTTGGCCTTGCCTTTTCCTTGATGATTACATAGCATTCTGTGACTCTGCACTGTGCTTAGAGAAGTGTTTTTCCACAGTGTTTTATTTACAAAAATCTAAATTTGGGATGGAATTCTTACATGTAATATAATATCATTTAGCCTTGGCCAGAGGGTACTGAAATCACACAGCAAAGAAAGAGCTGGCAGCAGTCATTGCCTTCTCTCAGCTAACTGAGCCCTGAAAAGGGAGGGACAATGAGTGGAAACTGGAAGCTAGTTCATGGAAAGCTTTAAAATATGAAAGTGGTTTAGATACAGTCAGCTAATATTAAGTTGCTCTAATAAGCTGTTTCTAAAGTGACGGTGAATTTTACTACAGTATCTTCTACCAGTTGTCAACACACGGAAGGCATATTTTGGATCTTCAGGTGCCCTAATGTGAAAATCTGTTTTTCTGTACTGATAGAACAAAATGTGTTTGTAAGAAGGGAAGAAAAAAGTCTGGGAAAAAAGTGCATGTCTGGAATTGATTGAATGCATGCTTCAGGGAACACTCTGGATAAATTGTTTAAGAATGGTTCATTCTAATAAAATAGTAATGATAAGAGACTGACTTCAAATCTGAATAGGTCACAAGTGAAATGAGTTTGGTGGTCTTAGCTAATCCCTTTGGATATTTATCCGCTTTACAGTCTACCTGTACAATTTGACACAACTCAGAATTACTGTTTGACTCCAGTCAGTAGTCTTAGGAGTGAAATCACAGGTTGTTTCATCTCAGAGCTGAGATGGAGAGGCAGACTGATTGTGAGAATGTTCACACAATGCCTTTCTCCCTATGTTGTTTCTATATCAAGACAGTGTTGCACAATAATAATTTTCAAGCATCCTAAATTCCCCTTCGTATAAAATAAATAATTTTTCCAAGATTTGGGGTAATTTAAGTGGCCTTACTTCTAAGTAGCCATTGTGCAAGTTAGATCTGCTCAGGTAGTAGGGTGCTATGCTCACTTATCTCTCCTGAGGTCTCTTTTTAGTTTGTTTCTTTTAACATGAAGCCGTTTTCTTTGGCCAGCTGTATCAGCCTTTTCCCTTGTGCTTCGTTCCCTTTGTCTATGGTCTGTTTCTCCACGCTCCCCTAATGGCATATTGATCACATTACCCCTGGGAAGCTGAGAACTGAAATATCATGTAAACGTACACATTTTTTCGTAATCTGCATCAGCAATCATACATGGAAGTTTAACTGGCTTTGAAATTCAAGTGACGCAGGTAATTCAAAACCTAAGATCTACAGAGGTGTATGTGGTGGACAAAAGTCACCCGGCATCCTACTCTTGGAACATGAGCCGCTGTTGCCATGGGGCAGTGGTGCAGTGTTAGGCGCCTCTCGCAACCCCCGCCCTGACCACACAACCCGAAACAGGCTGCGGTGGCAGGGAGGTGGCCGGTGATGAAAGGCGCTGCTTCAGTGCCAGTCAGCCGTGCGCTGCTGCTGCTCTCCATCTTCCTGGCTGGGCTGGCAAACAGGTAGAGGCACTTGGCAGCCTCCTGTGCTTCTGTGCTGGCATCTCACCTGCTACTCGTTCCAACACACTAGACGTAGCAGATGCATGTGACAATGTATTTCTAAGCTCTTTAAGATCTGATGAAATCAATTTCTAACAGAAAGCATAAATCCGTTTTGGAGACCAGAAGTCAATTTCGTGTTTTGTTCACATTTTATTTTGTATAATCTAAAAAAGAGGTTGAGGTTTTATTTTTCATTTTCTTTATTCTGTAAGTTTCTGTTGAGACAGGAAAGCCATGAATTTTTCTGTCATTTGCCTGTGGAAAAATATGAAAGGAAAAATGTTTTTTCATTATATGTTGTGAAAGTTTTGTTGGCTGCTATGGCATTTATGACGGTAGAAAACAAACAAAAGCAACAAAAAGGACATTTTTATCTCTCATTCTTATTAAAATTGTTACCTGCATAATTCTGTTCTGATACAAAATGAAGAATACACAAAATTAAAAAAATAACTTCGAGTCACGTGATAAATTTCTATTTGTTTTCTTGTCCCAAACTTCTCCCTCCAAAATATTTCAAGGATAATTGTGTAACAGTTGCAGAGTAAGTAAATGGCAGGTATTAATGCAAGCAATAAGTGAAAGGAAAAAAAAAAAAAAAAAAGAAGAATGTTGTCATACAGGATGTTTGCTGTGTGGTCTGTGTGTTAATCAATAAGGAAATCCTGAATGCAGGCAGATAATTATTTATTGAAAATATATGCAATGATAATCGGATGCTAATGTGGTAAAGTTTCCCATCATTCATTTAACCCCTAGTGGTAGCAGTTGTTTGGGGAAGGTTTTTGGAGTTTGGTTCAGGTTTTTTTATATTGAGATGACCGGTTTTGATACCCTGGATGTCAATATTTAGTTGTTCCTGTTTTAGGATGCATGTGGATTTTCAGGCTTACATTTCATTACAGGTGTTAGGTCTTACTTATTCAATGCCGTTATTTATTTGTTTCTGGTGAGTTCAGATAGTGGTTTTCAAGGTGCTTTTCCATTCTTGAGAGATCTGTGGGGCACTTAACCTACATTAGACCTAAGGGGTCTGAGGGTTCTTCAACAAACAAAGGATTTCCAGATACTTTCCTTCAGGATGTGTCAAGGGTAATACAGACAAAAGACCGATGTCTCCTTTAACAGCTTGATAAGTATCTCAGGATATTCTGCAAGAATCAGTACTGTTTCTACAGTGTACGGTACTCCCATTCAGCATAATATGGCTCAATATGTGTACTATGTGTGACAATGGTGAAGACTTATCTTTGCCCTGAGGGCTAAGTGCTGTAACACTTCTCAAGTGATAGGCTTGATAGAAGTGATGATTCAGAGGCAATGATCTGCTAAAAAGTCACATTAAATATGTGTGAGAATTAAAAATATGGGTCAGTGTTTATCTTTATTTTTATTTTACAAGTTTCAAAGCCCTATTTATTTCCAGCATCAAAATCCCTTGTAAGGTAAACTAAATCATTCTTGTATTGACCATTTTTTCATGTCGTTCTATTGAGGCATCTTCCCAACTGAGTTCCTTATTGAATTGTATTTCTATGAGGGTATTGTAGGTTAGCAGCACATTTTTATGGTACACAAAAAGGTGCCTTCTGAATTTCCAATGCCTTGCATATTGTTCCCTATAGAAGCAGCAGCTCTGAAATACTGAATAAATCAAAACAGAAGCAGTTGGCTCTTGACTTGCTGCTGTTATTTTTCTTTAAGTTTACATTTCCTAAAATAGTCTGTCCTGCCTAACTTTCTTAGTGTATTAATTTATAGTAAACACATCCTTTCCAGAAACCTTAGACATTTTCAGCTATGTAACAAAGAAGGCTTTATCTCATAGATGGAAACAAAAAATATAATTTAGTGCTAAACCTGTACAAATACACAAACAGTGCTGCCTGCACACTCATAAACTCTGTGCCCAAAATGGAGCATCTGATGTCACATAGTCCTCTGATAAATCTATAAAGGGGTAGCGTTCAATAGTTTCTAAAGGAGATTTTCAACAGAAATTAGTGTGGTGTGCTATTAGTTGTTGTTCAGCTATTGTTAAATATTGTTAAAAATCTGTTAGCCCTAGGATCAGTTTCCAGTATTTTCCTTGCAGAGTCCCTTATTTGAAATAGTGCAGGTGAAGTTCATAGTCTTGTTTTGCTGCAGTTGGATAGGAGCATCCCCATTAGTAAGAAGTTCTTTCTGAATGACTGTAGCCCAGTGTCAAGGTAGTTACTTAGAATAGAGCACATGTATTTAACTGAATTTTGTTATTCTGAAACCGGTTGGGATGCAAAGGTGTTTGCCGTTTAGGCAAGCATAATAAGGGCTGCAGGCATGGGCATCTTCTTTTGTACTACATCTTCACAAGTTGCTTTTTTATAAAGAAATGTGACATGATGGGTACCCATTGATGCAAAGCGGTAACTGGTTTGAATTGTCCAAGATTCCCTACGCTAGTTCAATTACAGTGTCATAAGAGCATAATAGGCCCCATCCTGCTACTCACAAATGAGGTGGGGGTCAAACCATTAATTAATTTTACTTATGACCTACTGTGCAGGAGGGTTTGCAGGTGCATTTCTTGGGCTGAAGTATCAGTTTCCTTAGCATGCTGTTGGATCTAGTATTTAAGAATTATTTTCACTTCTCAGTTTAGAATTTAGGAAGCGTAGTTTGCTATTTGACAGTAAGACAGCCTTTGAAACTGTGGAAATAAGGAGTCTAACACAAGTGAATTGGGAGAATGCAGGACATGATGGACCAAAAGGAGATTAGGTGAGGAGAGAATAGGAAAGATAAATACACTAGAAAAGAAATGAAAGTGTGAATTCTTATTGTTGTTTGGTAAGGTTTTGTGTGGTTTTACATACCTGCATACATACTCACATTCATGTAAAGAAACCTACACAGATCATAGCACTAGTGCGCCCTCTCCCTCCCTTCCCTAAGGCTAGACGGATGAGATCTAGAATTTATTTCTTCACTCATGACCTTTCATAACTATCAGGTATAAATGATTTTCTTTCACTTATGCCCAGGCTACATTTGAAGGTGCTGTAGGTCTCCAGCAAGAATTATCAGTAGATAAACCTGCACTATCTCTAAGTCATTTATACACAATAAAGAAAAAAAAAAACAACTGTACAATCTTTTTTTGTGTGAAAACCTTCTTCTTCTTTTCAAACAACCTTTAGTTTGCACAGCCTTTGCTACATTTTTTTCAAATGAAAAGCATGCATTTCCTTTCAGGATTTTTAATTCCTTCTAAGTAAGGAGCTGCTAATAGTATAGTATTATTACAGTAGTCCTTATAATAGTCTTGTCAGTACACACACTCACTTTTCCCAAGCTGCAACTGTAAAATAATGAAGGAAACCATTGGTGAATTAAATAGCTTGTTAGTCATGGAGGGTTGTTGGATTGAATTCTCCAGAGGTTTAAAGTACAGGGTAGTGGCAATGAGATCAAGAAAAATCAAGTCACTGGATACTGAATATATATTAAAGCATTCTACAAATGTGGTATAGGAAACAGCTTCATTTTAGTGCCTTGGTAAGTTAGTAACTTTCATGTCTGGGTTCCTGGTCAGAATTTAGTTTAAATGAATTAAGCAAATTGTTCTGGACAGTTAGTTACAAAGGATACTATAACGCCGCACCAAGAGCAAATAAGACACTGAGATAGTCCTGTGCTACTCAGTACAGTTTCTTTTTATGAACTATATCCTACACCTTCCAGCTATAAGACAAAGATAACATAATGAGCATTTGAATTTTGGCTCTAAATCATACTTTCAGTGTTCTTGAATCAAAGGGAGTGGAGAGAGTAAAGCCCAGGCAAATTTTTTAGTTCAAGGAGTAGTGCAAAATCACCTTCATTTGGAGTTTTTATCAGGCTTTTAAAGTAACTTTACTTGTCCTCCATCTTACCGATACCCTGTCTGCCCACACCTCTTCCAGTTTTGACTCTTTCTGCTTTCTCATGACACCACAGTTTGAAGATGAAACTCTCACTGAGCTCTCCCAGTCATTGGGAACTTCCCCCTCCTACTTGGCTCAGCTTCCTCTGTCAGAACTCACTTTATAGCAATATTCTCGTTACCTCTCTGTGAGGTTTTCTTAATACACACTTTGGGATTATTATGCATTAAGGAAGTTGCATAAAAATAATTCTGTGTATTCAGAATTTTCATCATGTGATGGTTAGTAGCTGACAAAAATTTTCTTCTTTACTAGTAGTAGTGTCTGCCCAAATATGTTGAAAAAGTAGTCATGTTGTGTATACTGTGTAAAGCACTTTGAAAGGATTCAGAAAATGCTTAAAGACTAACATACTTAGGCAGAGTCTTCCTTATCAGGAAAACGTGTAGAATTTCTGTATTAACCATCTTTTAACTTAAAAGAATGAAAATCAAAATGCAACAAAATGAAACATCATATTTTAATATGAGAGAAGACAGGTTTATGTGTCTGTAAGTGGGATAATTGTGACAGGTACAATTACCACATAGTCAGTCTTCGCTCAGAAGCTTCATGACTGATCAGGGAACCAAAATATTCTCTTACTCCAATAGAGGGCAGTAGGAAATCTCAAGGCTGATGTACCTTGTCCTCAGTGGTGTCAGAAACATCTGATAGTATCTGAACTGAAAGCCATATAGCCTAACTGAGGAAACCCTGCCAGATTTTATGAAAATCTTCCTCGTGCTCATTTCTGTCTGTCACTGAATCCACAGAATTTATAATTGAATCAACAGTGCTGCCACCTCAGAATGCAAGTGAAATATCTGGAGTATATCCATCTTTAAAGGCAGATTTTCAAGCCCTACCAAACTCAGGATCAGATACCAAACTACCCAATCCACTCAGAATACAAAAGAGTTATTTCCACTGGTGCAGACTCTGCCATAAGACTGCCCATATTTTGCAATATTGAGGTAGTGTGTTAAGAATGTAAGTACAGTTTTGCATGATTCAACTCACCTCTACCTTGTTTAACCTTTCTATGAGAGCTAAAATTGATTGCATAGGGAAGTGATGAGTCCTGGGTCCTTAGTTGTCTTGGAAGAGTCAAAATGCAGCCCACATTATGCCTTTCTGGTATGAAGAGGGTGCGGTGCAGTCCATGGACAGGCTGTAAAAATTCTCTTTGCATATATGTAGATAAGGAAATGTTTCTCTTTCTTTTGTAGCATCTGTATAATTCATCGGACCAAAGCCTTTCACTCTGGCTGTGGGAGAACAGGGTGTGGCTGATTGATACAAATAATTCTTTTGCATCATGTACAGATTAAAAAGTATATCTAAAATACTGCTCTCTTCAGATAAACCTGGTCCAATACAGTGAGTTTTCTCACAACCTAATCTTGGTTACAATTTTAAAGCAATTCCAGTGTTGGCAGTGGTAATAAAACTAAAGACAAAATGGAATCTCAGAGATTTCCCTCTTCCATCTGAGTCTTTAGGAAATTATTCTCTTCCCAGCTTGTCTTTGTATATTCAGAGGGATGCCCCTGTAGGGTCTGTATTTAGGCAATTGTTAAATATCAGTCTAACATGGAAAAAGATGGTCCACACAGAGCATGTGGGATAGAGTCCAGAAATACTGGCCTCCTCCACCTGAGCTAGATAATATTGTCTGCCACTGTGTAATACTATTAAGACTAATACACCACATGAAACAGAGCAATAATTAATTATGCAGATGTGCAAGTTTATTCTATACTGAAGAGGGCAGTAGAACTGGTAGCTGAAATTGAAATAAACATAGTTTGTGCATTAAGCGAAAATGGTCATTGTAATAACAGGATTGAAACATTACATTTACATAGATGAGAAACTGAACAAATCCTCAGGATGTAAACAAATTCAAACTTAAACATAACTTAGATCCTATAGAAGCTTTATACTATGCTGAGGCTGCAGAAAAGTTGGAGGTGACCATAAGGCAGAACTGCAATATCTGCAGGCAGTATTTGGATCCCTCTCTGTTACAGCACTGCTCAGTGTAGATGGTATAATTAAGACATATAGAAACGACTCATTAAATTGCGACAGCTTCTTGTATCTTATAGTTAAGGAAATAGATGAGCTATCTGGAGATACCAAATGAAGAGATCATTTCATTGTTTCAGTACCACTTCACCCCAGTTGGAGAAAGTTCATGAAGAGCTTTGTCTGTTAAGGGTATTGTCCTGGCTTCGTCTGGGATAGAGTTAATTTTCTTCCTAGTGCTGTGTTTTGGATTTAGTATGAGAAGAATGTTGATAACACACTGATGTTTTTAGTTGTTGCTAAGTAGTCTACTAGTCAAGGACTTTTCAGCTTCCCATGCTCTGCCAGGTGCACAAGAAGCTGGGAGGGAGCATAGCCGGGACAGCTAGCCCAACTGGCCAGTGGGGTATTCCATACAATGTGAGGTCATGCTCAGTATATAAATAGGAGGCGTGGTCCAGGACAGAGGGATCGCTGCTTGTGTATCGGTCAGCGGTGGTGAGCAATTGCATTGTGCATCACTCATTTTGTATATTCTACCATTATTATTGTTATTATCCCTTCCTTTTCTGTTCTATTAAACTGTCTTTATCTCAATCCACGAATTTAACGTGTTTTTTTTTTTTCCAATTCTCTCCCCCATCCCACTGTGGGGGGGAGTGAGCGAGTGGCTGTGTGGTGTTTGGCTGCCTGCCGGGTTAAACCACAACAGGTATGTTGAAAGATATGATGCTTCAGGTGATCTAGAAAGAAAAGATTAGACTCAGCTATAAGTCTCTTCTGAAACAAATATGCCGCTTTTTCTCCTTTATAATATGGATACAGGCTGTGAGTGTGTAGGGATGTGTTAATTGTTTTTGTGGATTTGTATCTGTGAGCTGAAAAGTTTTCAGTTTTGTATGGCAACGTCTGTATACAGACTTCTTTCGAACAGAAAATGTTATTTTTTTAATGTTCTTTTAAAGTAGGGGTTTTTTTTAATTATTTGCCAACTATTTCTGGAATCTTGGATGGATGTTCTTTTTAAGTATTAGAAGCTGAAATGGAAAGAAAAATGAGTAAATCCTCTGTGAATACAATTTTTTAGGAGAGATGTTTCTATAACAAAAATATTTATAGTAAAATTGCAGTTTTAAATGGCATGCCAGTTTTTTGTAACCAGGGGTCTGATCTTGCCAGTTGCCATGTGCCACTGAGAGTTGTCTGTTGCCACAAACTTTCATTCACATTCTGATTTAAGCAGTCAGTGCCGCTTGTGGAAGCAAGAGTTGGAGGAGGAGCTCGATGACTGCTCAATTTCAAGTGGGAAAAAAAGAGTTTTGCTTAAAATTGAAAACAATAAAATCCCATTTCTTTTAACAGTAAAGATTCCTTTTAGTCAAAGACAATCGATTCCTGTCCATTTTCTGGTTTTCTTTTCGTAAAGGTGTTTCCCTGTTCTTTCACCAGAGCTATGAGCAGCATCCAATAGCACTGGGTTGCTTCCCTTTCTTGCCAACCAAGCAATAAAAAATATCTCCAGGCTTTCAAGGAAAAAACAAAACAAAACAAAACAACTGAGAATTAATAATCTCCCACTTCTCATATTTTTCATTTTAATAGAGAAAACACTAAAGAGTTTTCAAGGCATGGGTGGTGCTGATCAACCACTCTTGTTAATTCCACAAACTGTCTGATATAGTTTATAGGGAAGGAAGAATCAAACACAGACAGGCGAAGGTGTTCTGTGCTGGCAGAGTAGAAGAGTGAAGTGCTGAAGAAAAAGTGGCAATTTAAAAATTGCATCCACCCCCAAAATGTTTGGATGTGGGTGAAGTCCTAACAGCAACTTGGGACTCTTTTTCTAGTGTACAAGTTGGACAGGAAACTTCAATATTTAATACTGCGTCTTCATAAATGGTGATTAGAATTGACAAAGTACTGCTGAAAGGGTAACGTATCTTCTTGGAATAATGAATAGGAACAAGGAGGAGTGGGTAAAGTGGATTCAGTTCATGCTCAGAATCTTCAAAACAGAGAATCAGAAGCTACCTACTGACCAATATTTGAGGAAAAGTTTTTATAAACCTTAGTCTTTATCTTCATACTAGTTTTGYTGGCAATTATATTTTGTCATGCAGTAAGTATCTTTTTCTCAGGTAGAAGTGGCTTTTATGATGTTTTGTAACTTGTTAAAATTGCAAGCTTTATTGTAACAGAAATGCGTTATGATGCTGTGGTGCTACTGAGTTTTACGTGCTACTGTGCACTTCTTCAGACGTTTAACTCCTTTGGCCTTCAGTTTTATACTTGGTGCATACAAGGTACAAGCAGCCTATTGATGCACACCTTATTGCAGTGTGCTGCTACTGTATAAACTAGCTAAGATGCTTGCCAGGCTAGTCTGCATAGACTGATACTAAGTCTTGCATTAAGTGAGACAGACTGGATTACTGATTTTTGAATTGATGATGGATGAAGAAGCCATACAGAGATGACATTGCTCTGAATTTGTAATACTGAGATTAGGGAGTTTTTCTCTGTAATGTTATAGTAATGGGCATTTCTCAAAGACAGAGGGAAGAAAAGATTAGATTTGGTGCCTACGTGTTGAGGGAGGTGGAAAGGAAGAAATAACCACAGCTGAAGTTCAAATTAAGGTTTCAGAAGGTGCTAAACACGTTGGAACAAAAATAGAAAGCTTCTTCACCTCAAATTCATCACCAAGGACAGAAGGATGGTTTTATAATTGAGAGTGTCAACTCTGCAGTACCTGTCACTTTATCTGTCTGCAATATGCCATACACATTTATAGTGATGTATAAGTAATAATAATAATTTTGTGCTTGAGGCAAAAGATACGGATTTAGACAATCCTTTTCATACCCATCTTTGACACAAATTTCTTGTGAGGCCCGTGGACAAGTCAAATTTCTGCACCTCACTATCCTCTGCTGCAAAATGGGAATAATACTGTTTCTTTTTGAAGAAAAAATACTTATATCAGTATTGGAAATTTGTTGTGAGAGCCTGAGCTAAAGGTACCCCACCTGCAAAGTGTTGCATTTGCTCCCAAATATTCCCAGGGAAAGACTTCCACTTCTAAAACTGCAGTCAGGTGCTGGCTCTTACTTAGGGTCTGTGGTGAATCACCAAAGCCCCAGCCTCATTCTGTGAACATATTTTACTCATATGAAAGTTACAACTGAAAGTTCAATAAGTAGGTGTTGTATAACAGATTACGGGGATGCGGAGGACATCTGTCCCACTCAGTGAACAGGCCTTGGAACAGATGTCTCAAATTTCTTCAAATCTGGAACGTGCTGTCCATTTCTCAGTAATAAACAGAATTTTTCCTCTTTGTCACTGAGCACCAAAGTATTATCTTTAATGCATAAAATATGTAAATTCTTAAAGCATCATTTTGCTCTTTAGTGAGTTTAGATATTACAAAACGGTTTAATTATAAAAACAGACAGACCTAGTCCTGGGACCTGTGCAGCTAGAAATAAATGTGCAATCAAAACTGCAATTACCTGCAGAATTTAGTGTAAACAGATCAGCAATCACATAACAAACACAGGCTAGTTTGCATTCTGATATGAATACAGTTAGATCCAAAGCAATTTTCCTTTATTTATCTTAGCTGCTCAGCATAAATAAAGCAAGGGCATTGAAGCAATTAGCATAATTAGAGTATCGTGGTCAGGCCCTGTGTGATTTCTAGAGACGTTTCACTTTAGAATTCTTTTTCCCGTACAAGAGTTTCCCTGAGCCACTAAAATATCGCTTTGGGCATTTTTGTATTTCAAATTTGCAAGTTGTCAGTTTGAAAAACCCTTGACACACGGATGTGAAAGCATCTCACAGACAACCACAGAAGGTATACCCTCAGCTTTTCATTACTAAGAAGCTGGGGAATTTCCTTTTTCAGCTCGTTCTCCTTCTTGACGTTTTAACCCTAGAAATGTCACGTTTAATTATTTCAGGTGGCACTCAGCAGATCTAAGGGTTAAAAACAACCTGTTCCCCAAAAGGTGTGACATTTATGCCACTTCAGAGGTTACACTTATAAAGAGAATTTCTAGCTTTCCCATGACACCCTTCTCCAATCTTGTATTTGCTTGTCTCTGCTAGCAACAGTGGAAGAACTTGTGTGGGCATAGGCGTTTTTACTTCCTCAGCACCTAGAACCAGCTTTTCACCAGCGCTTCTACTGTTGTGATAGCATTTGGAGACCTGAACTGATACTAGACTGTGGGACCATTGCTGGACATTTGTAGGGTGAGTGCAGGGTAGGGAAAATATAGAGAACTTGTATTTTTTATTAGGAGACATGACCTGTGTCCTCTACCAGAATGGCTGGGTGGTAGGTGTGTAAGGTACTTGTCAGAAAGTACCACTTGCAGCTACTGAGGCCAGCTGCGAGCATGGGAACAAAGTGAATGTGGATGGGAAAAGAGAAGGACTATATCCTGTCCTTCTTTTTTCTTCCTCCCATTTTTCTTCTTCATTAATGAACATTTCAATAAGGAAATAACAAAGAAATTACAGTAGTTTTCTTTCATCTTTATAAATTGAAAGGGCACCCACTGTTTCCCGTAGGCCCCACAGGGCCGTGTTGTGACACAGTGGTCTTCAAGAGCGTGGGCTGGCTACAGGCAGCATGTATACTGTGCAATTAATTGTTAACTGTCGAAGAGATTTTGATTATTAAATTATGTGTCCTATAATTTTTAAATTGTCTTTGTCAGTGCTTTGAAATCTCTGCCTGTTATGCAGGGGGACTTGTGACCTCGTGTATCACATTCCTCTCCCTATTAGCACATGGTATCAGAGGTACAAAAAATACCTCTGGAAGGTAGAACTGGAGCATGACCATAGATTGGAGGACCAAGATATTTAGAGTTATCTGATCTATTTTTAAAGAATGTTGTTAAATGAAGAGTTACAAAAATAATAATAGGGCCAGGGTAAGGAACAGTGAGCTTTGTTCCAATGAAGCCTTCACCAGTCATGGAAGTGCTTTAATTGCAGTATCTCTGAACCTTTCAGGATGAAAGTGTCCCTCCTGTCCCTGTCCTTTCATGCCCCTTCCATTGCTTCAAATGTATCCTACACAGTTTTAAGCCCAGTTTTACATGTTTGTCATTCTTTCTCATAAAGGATCCAAAAAGAAAAGAAAAATACCAATTAAGTTTATCCAGGCCAAAACATTATTTCTCAGATGGTAATAATCCCAGTAAATTAATGCCAGTACTATAGGGCCTACAGAGAATTTGAATAGCAAACACTCCTATAGTTTTTGAAAAGAAAAAGCTTTAACTGCAGAAATGTTCCATCCTTCTGACTGCGTTTATCTTGCTGATTAGTGATAATGGAAAACCTAGCAACAGTTTACCGCAGAATATTGGAAGCCCTACAGGCAGGCAGTAGCAGAAGCAATAACCCCCCAAAATAACACAGGTAAGTCTGTATATGAGTCAAGGGGCAGTATGAGGACACTGAAAAAAGATAAAACTTAATAGTTAAAGACACTAAAATAAGTGTCTTAATGATAGGGATAAAGCAGCATGACATCTTTAAACCAGGCTGCTAGATGAGTTTATTTATTCTTTCTTCCCAGTAATTTGCACAGTATTAGGAGTTCTTGAATGCAGAAGCAGTATCTTAAATATTTTTTTAATCTGTCAAAGACAGTGAGTCTTTATGAGTGAGTGTACTTTGATTTCTCTCTTTTTATTCCATATATATGTCTATATTATGTGTATATATAAAAGTGAGGGAGCAGATGAACGGGTTACGAGTTAGGGAATAGTAAGTTTTCTTTCATCTACTCTTTAGCATCTGTCTTTTATTGGAAACTATTGTAGTGAAAAGGCCAACCATCTACAGGTGAAATTCTCCCCTCTGCAGCAAGCCAACACAAGGTCTGCACTTAAAGTGCAAGTCCTTCTTTGTTGTCATGTTTTCAGTGGATTCTGATTTTTGATGCCTTTTTCTTTGGTGCTTCTGTAAGTCTTGTTTCTTGGGGTTTTTTATCATGTATAGCATAGGTCTATATACTGAGTTGGACTTGTGGTCCAGCTAGTCTGGTGTCTTGTCCACCAAATAGCCAGTAGTACGTGCTTTGCAGGAAGTACAGGAAAATTCAGATTAAGTAGATTTGAGTTAATCTGTCCCATATTAAATTTTCCCCTGAGTCTTTATATTCAAAGGTTATCTTAAATCCTGGAACACAAGGTTAACATTGCTTACAAAAATTGGCTGTCCTGCTTACCCCCGAAGGCATTCACTCCTTCATATTCACTATGTGTGAATATACAGCTCCCAATAAAGAAGTTGTGGGAGGGTTGAACTGTGTGGGTAGCACTTCTGAATATCCCCATTCTGACAGTTTACCAGAAAGAAAGTGAATGTTGGAAATAGCAAAGGCTTATTATTTAAGGCACTTTTAAAAATTTGCCCAGCTCCTGTAAAAATATGCCTGTGTCCACTGAGCAGAATGTGTTATCTAGGTTCCTGTAAAAAATGTGTCTCAGATTATATCAAGTTTGTTGTGGTCAGCACTTATGCTGTCCAATATTCTGCCTTTTGGTGTAACTATGGCAGGAAATGTAAATACATGGCTGGAGTGTACCAGGGGGCTAGCTCCTGGTGGCTGCCTAAAGCCCCAAAGATTAAATAGATAACAAGCTGAAAAGTTGATTTTGATCACCCCCTTACTACAGAAAGCTTCAATTCACTAGTTCTCGTTCAGTGCATAACTAGTGCAGGTTGTTTTCTTATTTATTGCCCCGTGTCTTAAAGTAATAACACAAGCAGTCATGTCGTAATTCTTGCTTAGTTGAGTCTCCAGCATTGCTCCTCAGTTTCTAGCAGTTTGTATAGTATTTAACAGCACGTTTTCTCTTGGGATTAAGTTAACATGGTCATATTATGCCCACTATCCATTATCTACATTTGATCCCTAAAAGTGGAAGATTGATTTTAACTTGGCCCTGCTGCTTTTAAATCCCTTAATAGTGTAGACTCTGGCTGAATCTGAGACCTCCTGTTCGACCCTCATCCTTTTGGGTATTCAGGCTGTGACACCATTTGCCTTGTAGGGAATCCATCATCACTCACACGTTAACTTTGGCAGGTGAATTGTGGTTTTACTCTTTATTCCCGAAGGTGAGGAACTTGCTCCCTCTTGACTCTGTCTGTAATCATAACACGCACATGTGCTTTCTTCTTCCAGATGAACCTAAGTTGGTTTATCTGGAACATTTTCCACCCTTACAGTCAGGAATATCTGACTCATTTTATGAAGATGACTAACAGTTTTTAATTAGGATCCATGTCAAGGCCTCTCAGTATTGTTTTCAGTATTCAATGTGTAGTGGAATCCCCCAGGATGCAAAATGAAGAGGCTAAAGTTTTGTAAGTAAATCAGGACTTCAGATGCCTAAACTGTTAACTGTGTACCTACATGCTATAATGGGCCTGATTTGTATAGGTGTTGAACATCTGCTTTTTTGGCTGAAATTCACAAGTCCTGACCATGTATAGCATCTCTAGAACATCACCCAGTTGCTTAAGAGAACAGATTTAAATCTCACTATACAGCAGCACTGATCTGGTAGAACTTCATTTTTTCTGGAGTTGCCCACACTGCAAGTAATGGGAATGGATTATTTACCTAACATCAGGCAGCTGAAATAAAAACGTGGGTGTATATTTACCCTTAAGGCCTTTAAGTTATTTTTACTGTCATTGTTGGACTACTGGGCATTTAATAGTTTTGTTGTTACAGAACTTCAGCCTGCCCTTCAGTCTTACGTACCCTCGTTTGTACTTCCTTTCTTTGGGTATCCAATTATAACCTGCAAAATTAGGATCCTTATCTAGTAAAGCTAATTGTTGTATTCAGCATCGATCAGTGAAAATAATGATGTGGGCACTGTTAGGGGCTACATCTTCTTTCTTATTCTACAACCTCGCAAGGTTATTTTGGAAATAAATTAATCTTTATGAAGCACTCAGATGCTGTAGTGATGAGCATCATAGAAAAACCCACAAGGAAGCTTATAATTCTGTCTTCAGAGCATGGTTTGCATAGAATGCAGTAAATAAGGCCTAGGGCCACACATTGAACACTGAGGAGAAAACAAAATATCAAATAGCTGTTCATTAAGGCAGCATTATCTATCACGTGCAATGAATGAGGCAGGAATTCCAGTGGAATGGTTTTTTGCTTTGCAGTGCTCAACTTTGAAATCTTAATGCTTTTCTTTTTGCGTTCTTCTGGATGTAATTTCTTATGATCTACTAATGAAAACGAAAAACTCATAAAGATGGTGTCTTGCTGAAACCAACATAGTTCATTGGAAGACATATAGTTTTAGGTTAATTCCATGTATTTTTGCCATTTGAACTCACAGAAGTAACTAAAAGAAATTATTATTTTCTCTATGTGCTCCAACATGAGGGGAGGAGAGGATTGGATATTTGGAAAAAGTTCTTCACTGACAGGGTGGTCATGCACTGGAACATGTTGGTTCGTATCAAAGCAGACTCAGAGCCCTCTAAATTTGGACCAGATTTGAAATTCTTTTCTTTTCTCAGATTATGAGAGTAGCCCAAATCTTGGCTCCTAGACTAATCAATCCTAGAGTCATCCCTGTACTTATTCTTAATCCCAGTGTCTTTCCTTCAGTCAAGTGACTCCATTCCCCCCTCAGTCCTCTGCAGTTCTTTGCCTCATTCTGTTTCTCCTACACAAAGCCTGGTTCATGCATCCTTCGTATTCAGACACAGCAGCTTCCTCTTCCAGGCTACCGGACAGATCACTGGAAGGCATGTGATCAGGCAAGTGTCAGTTTTTAGTTCTGGTTGTGACATACCACTAACCTAATGCAAATTAGAGGTGCAAATGCAAGCTCTGGTCAGGTGCCAGCAATCTCTAGCAGTACTTCTGCGTGGTCTAAATGGAATCATTAAGATTTTTTTGGTAGCCGTCCTCTAGTGAATATCAATAAGGCGTGTGTAAATTGGAGTTTTATTCGAAGATTCATAACTTGGTTAAATGAGAGCAGGTTTGAACAGAACAGTCTGAAGAACAGGTCATAAGAGTTTTTTCACATGGGCAATGTAAAAGTGTCCCTACCACACTTTTGAGAAAAGCTAAACCAATTTGACTGAATTGTCCCAGAAATTCAGCCTGCAACTGATACCATAGAAGTAACAATCTAAAATCTTGTTTGCAGAATGGAATGTATGCTACTCCATAAATGAGAAGGATGTAAAATTTGTAAGATTTTTAAAAAATTTTTGTAAAGAAATAAATTACTAAAAATCTGTACTTTTAGTCTATGTTATACTTCGAAGTAATCTGTTCCAAAACTGATTTCCTTCTATGCTGGTCAATATTTTTCTAGTTAATCTTAGTACTTACAAAGATGCTACCATGTCAGTTAGCAATACCAACAGAGCAAGATGAGGAAAAGGAAAATCTTCCCTGCAGCTCGTGTTCTGGACATTAGGTGAGGATTGTTTCCTGGCAATTGGTGTAGCCTGATTGCTGGAAAAAACCAGTCCCATAAGTTTCCCACTAGTGTTACCAGAGACTCGATAGTGTATACATCTTGTGTACAATGACCGGACGTCCTTCCAAAATCACATTAGATTTATTTCATTATATTAGCAGATCAATGCCTACTGTTCCCATTTCATTTTTATTATAAGCCAGGTGAGCAGGCTGAATCCATTTTAGGGAAACATGTACTATTACAGGCTTTTGTACTTCAGCACAAGAAAGGCATAGACCTGTTGGAGCGGGTCCAGAGGAGGGCCATGAAAATGATCAAGGGGATGGAACACCTCTCCTATGAAGAAAGGCTGAGAGGGTTGGGGTTGTTCAGCCTAGAGAAGGCTTCGGGGAGACCTTATTGCAGCCTATCAGTACTTAAAGGGGGCTTATAAAAAAGATGGCGGCAAACTTTTTAGCAGGGCCTGTTGCGACAGGACAAGGGGGAATGGCTTTAAACTAAAAGAGGGTAGATTTAGACTAGATATAAGGAGGAAATTTTTTACGCTGAGGGTGGTGAAACACTGGAACAGATTGCCCAGGGAGGTGGTAGATGCCCCATCCCTGGAAACATTCAAGGTCAGGTTGGACGAGGCTCTGAGCAACCTGATCTAGTTGAAGATGTCCCTGCCCACGGCAGGGGGGTTGGACTAGAAGACCTTTAAAGGTCCCTTCCAACCCAAAGTATTCTATGATTCTACAATTCTATGTAGCCCTCATTATATATGTTACCCAGGAAAGTGTTGGCTAACAAATTGTGCAGCAATGTCAGAAGGGGTTGGGGCTCCTCAATACTAATTCCTTTTCAAATCGCACCAGTTTTGCCCTGGTTAACTAATTTCATTATATTGTTGTCACTTCTGACATCCACAGGAGTAACTGAGTAAAACTGGGAGTCCTGCATCCATTTATTTCTATGGAATGTTTATATACCTACCTAACAGTCTGAAATAATGTTTATTACTAAAACAGATTTTAGTAGTGGTAAATTTCCACAGATAGCATGCACTAAGTTTCTGATCAAGGTAGAGTGTAAAGCTCATATTAATAACAAATAATAAATATTACATACTGGATGAGTGGTAGAAAAAAAGAAGTATATAAATGCAGTCACTGGGACTTTTATTTTGTACTGCTGGACAGGTCTATGTACCTATAGAGATCTAGATCCCACACAGAGGCAAATGTGGGTATAGACAAATTTAGACACATGTTTTTTGGCCTTTATAACTACAAAGAGATTTCTAGAATTAAAAAAAAAAAAAAAGAAGGTATTCTGGTATAAATTTTGAAAGTTCTAAGTTAGACATGAGGTGTTTGGCTGATTGGTTAAATATAGAATTGAATAACAGAGTACACTCAAGATGCACTGACATTTTTACATCGTATGGCTTTTCAGATATTGCATCCTTAAGAATGAGCAAGGGTCATGTAGAGAGCTAGTATGGTAGCTGAATGTCTTCAGCTAACGTTGACACCCATCAATAAATTTCCACATTGATGATATGTATGCATCATGTGCCAAATGTCTTTGACTGATATTAACATAAATGGGAAGGCACTTCTCTTACCCAAAACAACAACATGTTTCTCCTATCTTCTTTATTACTGCTAAGTGCTTCTTATAGAAGTATTCCTTGAGATCTTTGTAAGGGGAAAGGGTTTGTTCTGTGACAGCAGATTTTCATACTGAATGACTTCGTATTTTCTGCTGACAGCTGTCCAGTGTTGACCACTGTAAGAGCAGAGTACTTTAAGAATTTTTTCTTTTGACTTGCATACATAAGTCTTTTCAAGGCTATACCTTGGACTGCCAACTCTGGACAGATTCACACAGCTAAAAAGTTTGTGCAATATTTTTTTAAATACTGCAGAAAGTCTGAAGCAATTTCTAAGGGGAAGAACAAAATGTTCTGCAGGTATGTCAGGGGTATTCTCTTACAGGAAGATACTGTGGGAAAATTTATCATTTTGTGCAGTCTAGCATTTTCCAGAGCCAGTATCAGTCTTTGTAAGCAAAGGATAAAAGTTATCCCTTACAGGAATAGGTTAGTAACGTAAAAAGTTGGGAAAAAGATCCTTCAGAGGAAAAGAAATCCTCCTTTTTCATCTCTGCTTCAGTTCAGACATTGATGAACTGGTATTTGTCCTTGCTTGTGCCTTTGCCATGTAAACTGCTCTGGAGAGGATATTATTTGTTACTTTTCTGGCACTATTTGGAGCACCAAATAACTTCTGGATGGCATACCTGTATATTCACACAGTAGTCTGCAATAGGTTGACATTCATTCTATGAAGTGATTTACTAGAAGTGCAACTTAGTGTTTTTCTCCTGCTTTTTCTTCATCCTTCTCCTCTTAAACTCATTCTATTTTCTCTTGCATGTTTTCGGTCTTTCTGTTCTATTTTCAGTGCTTGTTGGTCTGTCTTTCTGTCCCCCTTTTTTCCCCATTCCTTACTTTATAGTCATTATATTTGCCCATTTTCCATCATGTTTTCAGTATCTTCAAGAGAACTTTAGCTTGTTCCTCCTACTATGTTCTCCACTCTCTCTTTTCTTTTTTTTTTTTTCCTTTTTTTTTTTTTT